>NWSH02000537.1:7125630-7154465 GCA_002382865.2 Heliothis virescens
AATGACCTACAGACTTGAAATTCTGGGTTTTACGTATGTGATTATAGCTTTCTGGATGATGAAAATTTCGGCGTTCTGGTATTATCCAGAGGTTCTCAAACAGAGGCCTGAAAATGCGTCGAAATGGTTCCAGTAAAGGATGGTACGGCAGTGTTTGCTTTGCGCTCGACTTGGCGGGGGCACTGCCGTGCCCCCAAATAAAACAGTTTAAGAATAATCCCTCGATTCTAATTAGTTTTCGGAACCCTATTTGATTGAATTCTGAAACAAAATTGTTTTTGTATTAGTTTATTTTAAATGCCCATTTCGAGTTTTGTTCTTTTTATTGTATTTTATTATTTTTTTTTTTTGGTATTTTCTGCAAAAATATGACGTGAGTACCATTTAACTTTAACGATTACCGAATCCTTTGTATTTATCAAAGCGGCTATTTGACTAATGGGCACTAATATTACGGCTCCCTATGGTATGGTTATCATTATGTAATTTGCTGTAAAAACTCAAAACAAAAGATAAATAAGTAGTTTTAAACATTGGCAGTTGTTTCTGACGAACAATTGATGAATGTCACCAAGATGAATGAGGGCTAACCTTAGGGTTACAAGTAATTTTAGCAGTAGACAGTATCGCAACGGTCCTTCTCGGTCCCTTGTCTGGTTGATAAATTGATGTCGGGCCTCTGTGATGTATTAATATCAACCTAAACATGCTGTTAACTTTCCTTGTTTCATCGCATTGAGATAGGTGACAATTTTTCCTTATGGTTTGAAGATCTGTCGGTAGGAGGAAATGGTGAGTTTTATGGTAAGTAAATTGTGATCTCTATTGAATACAAATGCTGTTTTGGTAAAGTACGGATATCATCACATCAAGTTACCACAATCTGTAAAATTTCTGCAATAGATTTTCAACCTTATCATAATAGCGGAAAGTTAATATTCGAATGGTAAAATTTTACAGATTCGTATACGTTGACCTGCTGTTGTCTGTACATGAGAGATATTTTATGAAATGTGATGGTTGCTGTTTTATTTTACTTTGTAAGCACAACTATTTGCAATGTTCAAAATAAACTCGTGGAATGCAGAATTTTCATTCATATTTTTTTAACATGAATTTTACCTTGCATTGCAGTTGCCATTTGAAAAATAAGTCTACTAATAACTGTAGGAGAATAAAAAAAAGCAGCATAAAATATTTTTTAGAAAATATTTAATATTTTGCGACAATTTATTTTTAAAAATCTGCCTGGCTGACAAATAGGAACTTCAGACCATCAGTCAGCTTATTTCCTCTTGCGTAAGATTCTCAGAATAGTTTGTTAGAGAGAAATTAATTTGTAAAAATTAAATATTTATTTCATGGTATAAAATATTTCTGTTATATTTATTTTTGCCGAATACTGTTTTATGTAGCGGTTTCAGTACATATTTGAAATTCTGATTCTTTTTGAAATTGTTGCGTGTATTTTAATATCTCATCATTAAATTTTGGTCCTGAATAACTTAAAAAAAATACCGCATATACGCAGTTTTTTTTATAAAAATATTTATATTATCACTGCGAATGCGGTTAAGTTACGTTTCACAGCAAAACGGTCGGGCCGATTACAACATTCCTACTAGCGGATTTTCTGTTCGGTTTTTCCGGGTGACAACGCTCGGTAGGTATGGGTAATCTCGCGCATGTGTGTCCAGTTAAAAGTTACCACCTGAAACCGCGCAACTTTATTCCGCTCGAAATGTATCGCGCGTACAGGTATGTTCGGTTTTGGTACGCGCGGCAAAAATCCGCTAGTGTGATTTTTTATATACCTGAACAGGTGATTTTATGTTATTATTTAGTATTTTTTATTTTCCTTGAAACCTATAATAATTGTAGGTGTTATACCAACTGAAAAGTGTAAAATATAAAAAAATACGAATTAAATTTAGCTGAATCAAACTTGATTCTGACAGTCGCATGACATCTCCGGATATTCAATATGGCGAAGGTTTGGCACGAAACTTCATATTTTCTGTATTTTTAGTTCAGTTGGTACAAATATTATTTGCAATTTAATCCACAAAAGACTTTTAATACATCATTATACTTACCAACATATTTTTTCAAGAAGTGGGCGTTAATCTATTCGCCGTCCAATTCCATATGAACAACATTCAAATTACGAATCAATTTGCTAATCATAATATTTGGAAGATAGAACGTAAACCAAGCCCTAAAAAGCTTTACCCTCCTCACTACTACCCACACATTAGACAGTGCCAGGTCATTGGTTAAGCCTGAAAGGAGAGTAGTGCTGTGTCACGGCCCCACCGTGTTTTATAAATGACTTGCAAATTAAAATAGAACAGCAATTATTGCGTTTAAATTAGATTTTTTTTTGTATTTAATTGTCTATGTTTGTGTACGTTTTTAGATATAAAGTTACTATAAATATGTTTTTTTGCACATTACCTACAACAATAGTAGTTCGGTTATTTTTGTGTCAATGTGGCCGTTGCGTACTTTTTTTTTTGGGAAAATCACCAGATAACCCCACTGTGGGTGATGCATGAGGGAGTGTCTGACAAGACTCTTGCGACTAAAACCCACCGTGTTCCTTTTTGAGCCGTTTGAGTAACTCTTTTGAACAATCCCGTAGCCCTAAAGGGAGTTTTTTTTAATAATGGGTTTCCTTGTAAGTATTGACTACTTTCATAATATTTTATTTTTAATGACCCATTTAGTAAAATATAACCACAACAATTACAAATTCGAATACAATTTAAATTAAATGTCTTGTTTTTGAAATTGAATACCTGTTAGTTATCGTTTTGCTAAGCAATAATGAAACTTTTCGCTTAGGCTGCTAACTAAGAGTAATGATGCCAGAATCTAGTTTTAGCTCTAATTTTACCTGAATGCCTACAAGCGCTACCTTTAACCTTTGTATATAGCAGTATAACTGACAAACCCATTGACCTTTGTTCTTTGATTAACGTCAGCTGGATGTACACAATTACTAAAGTACAATCAGTGGATATAATTAATCACCATGATGAGATTCAGTACAGAAAAAGTACAGGGCTAAGTCAAAGTCCCGTGGATGAGTGACCATCTTGTCATCACGAATTCTTCCGGGTTTCGAAAGGGACAACTAGTCTTAAGAGGGATAACTTACATTAGACATTTGTAGTTACACTAGCTTCTGCCAGCGGCTTCGCCTGCGTAAAACTAAAAATCCCGTTTTTTCCGTTTCCGTGAGAATTTCGGGAAATCCTTTCTTATCTCGCGTGGGAATCTTAAGATGAACCTCAGTGCAAAATTTCAGCTTTATAGGTTCACGGATTTGGGCCCTGCGTTTATGATCACAATGAATCAGGACTATGATTTTTATATGTATAGATTATGTAGTTATACCACCTCAACATCACTAGAAGACAGTTAAACATTCACTTCTATAAGAAAACTCGCTCCTATCTACATTAACATGAGTACATATTTTAAACAGAATATTTAAGAACATGTACACCTACAGTTACCTACTAAAATACGGTGCTATTGCTTCCATATATATTTTACTTTCGTTTTACTGCAGTATGATAGGCTCTCTATAAAACAAGAAATATCGGCCGATGAAAGCTTACAATATGACCCTGCTAAACCTATAAAATACAGGCGAACTACGTTTCGACCTATATAAAAATGTTACCTTCATTATAGAAAGTTCTTACTGTGACTATTTATATTTTTTGCAATAATTTAGTAAGTGATAGTTTATATACTGTTAAAAGATTCCTGAGGAACATTGCCTTAAAATTATTTTTGTGATGTGGAGATCAGTGGAGGACATTTTGTATGTAATGAAATTAATGTGGATAAGATTGGGTAATGCTGATAACTAATGGTGATAACTTACTCATTGAAAAATTAAAAATGGTCCAGTATATTTTATTGGCAAATAATTTATTTGTATTTAAAAAACTAACTGTAATTTAATATCAGAGAAAGCAACGAAATAGTATTAATTAATGTATTCCACTTCAATTTGTGTATTTAGTACTTTTTATTGTGAGTTCAAATAAAAGTTTTAAATGTAAATCTTTTTAGCTTTTGGCTTTAAAATAAAGTGAACTCCAAAATATCTCATTACTGGAGGGGATATCATCTAAATTAAAAGTTTTTGGCCCTTAAAAACCTTAATTTCTTTGTAAGTGGCAATAGAAAGGATCTTCAAACTTTTTAGATGAAAAATTGTTTATAAAAAAGTTTTCGAAGTGACGTTATGACGAAAGTGAATAATTCGGTTTTTGAATTTACATTAATTGTATTTTAACTTTATAGTGCTGTGGAATATTTAAATTAATGGCATTACTAGAGCTTTGAATAAAAAAGACGTGACTGATGCTTGAATAGGTGTAATTTTATATTGCCATGTTTCGTTGCCATTTATAAACTCGCTGATGTTCACAAAATTATATTAAAATAGCCACTTTTGTATATATTTGTGGACTACTCACTGTTATTACAATTATTTCACTCTTACTATTCTAGGCATCAAGAAATCCTTAAACATCGTGAAGGAACAAATATAATAAGCTCTAATATCAAAAATCAAATTAAGCAATAATATCAGTTCCCGTTGCGTATATAGATGCTGAAAGGAAATTCAGAAATATATCTTTAATATTATTTTTAGGCTAAAAACCAAAATGAGAATAAAACTCCTCTTTAGGGTAACGTACCCAAAGGGTAAAACGAGTAAATTTTAAGGTAGTCATTTCATTTCAGTACATCAAAATTAGTATGAAGATGCAGCCTATTTAATCAGTGAAAAAAATACCTCTATCCACATTCACAATCTACCCTAAACAATACCAACATTCAACGATTCCAATGCCTTTCAGATCCACTTCGAATAAGAAGGCAAAAATAAGATACCATTTTGAAACATACAATATTATTCTCGAGAATAGGAATTTCTGCTTTCGCTATCCTTAGTTCCGCGTCCATACCCCACTCTGATTGCATCACGTTCAATGTTACCCTCTCATATCCAGCTTCCCTTCCCAAAGTAATAGCCAATGGGAAGGTCTTCCGGCGAGAAAGGACGCATGCAACCGATGCTATTTGTATATTAGGCTTGTTATGCTGACTTTGGAGGATTCTGGTGTACGCAAAAATGAAAATTCCTTGGAATTCTGAAAACATCCCAAGTTCATGAAGTTACTTAAAACAGAATAAATTGAACTAAGTAAAAGAAAATATACTTGTTCTAATTCGATGACTGCCAGTTACTAATAGTACCTACAGTGCCGGAATACCGACAGTCTCAATCTAATTTTAGCCCGCGATTTCACCAGTCTTCAGAGATAAATATTTGTATTACCTGGAAAAAATGCCTACGCACTCCAAGTACCTGTCTCTTTTTAACCAGTAACAAGAATCCAAATTCAGTAAACATCCACCTTTATTTTTCACCAAGTCGTTGAAGTTATTTTTAGACGTAATACAGCGCTTACCTCGGCTACAATGGTTAAAAACCCTTGTATTCACAGACACGTTAAACGATTACGAGACCAAACGCGCTTTCATTTGTTCCCGCGGAATGTCGTGCGAATTACGCTGTTGAACGTAAGTATGCGTAACTCACGATAAATATTTTTGACGTGTAAAATGTTGCCAGCGTTGTGCTGCGTAGATCTTTTGTTTTGTGGGAATGTTAACAGTGTGTACCTGTGCTACTGTTACAGCAATGCAGGTTTTAGCTATTGTTTTTGTAGCATTCCGTTTCAATTTTCCCGTCTTTTTATTTTTCTTTTTGTTTTCGAGAAAATGCTTGCCACTATTTTTGAAGTGAAAACTTCTTTAGCGGCGTTGAGCACTTTTTGTATGGGGAAAAATATATAAACTCGCGACAGGTATCACGTGACCGAAATGTGAAACCCGAAATCGTGAAACCCAAAATCGTGATACCCGAAATCGTGAAACCCGAAATTCTATAGAAATTCCGTAAGTACAGGTCGGTAAGATATTTTATGACGTTTCAAACATGTGAAATTTGACAATAGTGTCAGGCTTAGTAATTATCATTTAAAATCATAGATGGAGTTTGGGTTTTTATTTTTATAAAATGAAATGGTGCCGGAGTATCTTTAGGTTAGCATCCAGGCCACAGCAATAAACTCAAAATATATATTTGAATAATTTTAGCTCAACCAGAACCCTCAAAATCGAGGAAAGACATGTGAGAAAAAATGTGTTGCGCCATCTATAATTTTTCAAAGTCAAGTAGTTAGTCAAGTATGAAAGTACGAGTATAGTTTTTATTCTTCAAAATCATAGATGGAGTCGTGCTTAAATTTTGATTATATTTAATCGTGTTGGGGTATACCTTCCAGTACAGTCATAGGGACAAAAGTTTTTTTTGAGAAACTCTCAATATCGAGAGCAAGTGATGACAGTAAAAAGTAGTTGTGCTCTTTCTTCATTCCATAATCTCAAAAAAATATTAAAAACGCATAAAGTTAATATTCATGTTTTCACTTCTGCCTGCACTCCCGGAGTGCAACCTGGTGTTTTTTTTATATTGATTAGTCCTCATCATTGGCATTTCTAATGGCTATTCTAAGCATATCAATCTCCATTTTATTAATGTGACTCTTATTTGTTGATTTTGATGACAAAATGTACTCTTCTTCATACCAGCACGTGTTTAGTTTCAAAAAACCAGCTTCTATAGTACAAAAACGTGTTTGTTTTAAATGAGAATTCAAACGGTCATTAGTGAATGGGTGAAGAAAGATGTTGAGTACACCGACCCAGTTCACTGCTAGAATGCCTCATCATTTTAAGATTACGTATCGTAACAAGGAATCGAAAATACAGCTCCTTAATCGCGTTTTAATTTAATTTTATGCAATTTGTTGCAGAAGGTTAACTTCAAAGTGTTCCAAAACGATTTTACCTTGAGATAAAGTCAAAGGTATTGAATTGAATTGAAAAAACTCTAGATCATTAAGTTTCAGTCGGTTAAGATAATGATCAAACAAATGAGACTAAACTTTAATTTCTTCACGTGTTTGTATCGAGGAAACAGTAATTTTAACTATCCAAAACTGTAATGAAGAAAACATTAAAAAATATGCAACAGAAATATTTTTTCGTATTACATGTCCACGAATTTCAAACACGAATATATTTTTTGTCCAATACCGACTGACTTAACCTCGGCCCTGTTGAGAATTCGCGTTCCTCTTCACGATTTGAGTACCTATTGACATTTTGTCAAATATTTGCCGACAGCTGATATTATCTCTTATTAGTAAAAAAACTTTTCATTCATTCCATAAGCAAATCAAACTAAGATTGCTTGTTATAACTTTTGCTGAGAGCACTCGCTGCTATTTTCGACTTCTTAACTAATAATATTTCTATAAAATCTGTTATAAATCAAAGCCAAGAGTCTGAGTTCTTGAAATTACAGACGAATGGTCAAATCATGTAATATAGAATTTAATAAAGAATAAAGTTTTTGAATACCAATTCGAAGAGTTCTTTTTATAATTTTGTGCCGAACAAGAGATAATAAAAGCGTCCACCCTCTTTTGTAAGAAATCAGCGAAAGAAAGGGGTTGCTAAGAGCCCGTAATAAAGTGGCAACCTGTTACTGCAATATATTTTTGCTGTACATGGTATTTGTTGTTCACGTAACTATATGAATAAATATAGTTATTCATCAATATTATTATATCAAGGATTACAAATTCTCATTAAACCTTTTAACTAAACTAGTCGAAATTAACATGTATAGTAAAATTGGCAAAATTCCCGGGATCAAGGAAATGCGTCCGTCCCAAATAATTATGGAAAACAAAGTAACTCTCGGGTTTATCCCTCAAATATTTTGATAGACTGGCCACTTAATTTGCTATGTATTTCCTGAAACGTAAACCCTCTTGAATTTGTAACAGAAATAAACCAAACATTTTGATTCTAGTAATTTTGTTGGAAACCTAATTCTACTTCGCACTTTGTTTACACAACAGCAGCTTTGCTTTTAATGAAAAGAGGTTTAATTACATATATTTCAACTGTAAGTATTTTATTCCCTACTCATGCAATATGTTAGCTGTTCCCCGCAGTTCCACATGTGCCGAGGGGACCATTTCCCACAGTCGGATAAAAAGTAGTCTATGTTCCTTCTTAGGGTCTATCTATATAATTTAATCTGATAGGGGAGAGCGGGGCTGAAAGTTCCCCGGGTTGGTTGTTCCGATAGCAATAACTTTGTAAAATAAAGAGATAGCAATACGCGTGTAATTAGCTATTAGACCGACCAGGTGATGCGCTCATTTGGCGGCCATATCTGTTGGTCAGTCGCCGGTGGTTGAGTGGCTGTGTGCATAGTGCTGTCAAAACCACACGTTCGTAACTTTTTTCGTCCTTGAACTTTTTGGTCTAACTTTTTTTGTAGTGCACCGATTCCAAGGTAACTTTTTTTCATAGTAGGGACATTACTAAGGTATCTTTTAGTAGAAGTTCTTTATTGTAGCTTATTTTTGTGTCTGGTTATTTTCAATCATAAAGCTACAAGGTGATTTGGGGTTACAAGTTCCTCGGTAGCGGGGCTGATTGTTCCGTGGAACAATTTACCCCATTGACCTTCAATACTAAGTAATGTTACAGTTTTCATGACCATATTTGTTTTTTTTTATACCAGATCAGTCAAGTGCTGAATGAATTAAATACTAACCAGGAACTACAATCAACTCCTGCCAAAACGAGAGCTACAGTTGAGTTCAACACTCAAATCGCACCACCTAGACAGCAGACAGTTACCAATTGAGTTAACAAGAAAGAGATTCAAAAAATATAAGCCGGTCAAGTGCGAGTTGGATTCGCGCACGAAGGGTTCCGTACCGTTTCATCTATGAAAAATGAACGTTAAATATTACCTTAAATTAGTCAAAATCCAAACATATTTCGTCAACAAAAAATAACTTTGTTTTTCGTACAAATATATGAATGTTATAATTTGCTGTTTCCGAAAAAGTGCTACATCTTAAAAACTACTTACTGTATCACATTAAAATGATTTTCATAGAAAGTTTCTATAAATATCTATTATTGTGATTTTTTCCTTATTTTCTAAACTTACTGGTTCAAAAGTTCCCCTCTAACTTTTGAACCAGTAAGTTTACGCTTATTTTTCGACTTTTGGAGCAATTATTACCGAATATATTAACACAATCAAAAAATGATTTTAATAAACCGCTAATAATTTGAAAATACCTATCCAACGATATATCACACGTTAGGGTTGGAATGAAAAAAAATATCACTCCCCACTTTACATGTAGGGGAAGCACCCTAATATATATATTTTTTACACTTTTTAGGGTTCCGTACCCAAAGGGACAAAAACAGAACCCTATTACTAAGACTTCGTTGTCTGCCTGTCTGTCTGTTTGTCTGTCTGTCTCCACGCTGTATCTCATTAACCGTGATAGCTAGAAAGCTGAAATTTTCACAAATGATGTATTTTCGTTGCCGCTATAACAACAAATACTGAAAATTAAAAAATTATATATTAAGCGGGGTCCCCATACAATAAATTATAAAGACAGTGCAATTTGAATACAACGTCATCTGTTACTCAAGCGTGGAACTACAGCTTGGTACGGAACCCTTCGCGCGCGAGTCCAACTCCAAACTTGCCGGTTTTTATTTTTGCACTTTGTCGGCGTGGTTGATATCCATATTGGTACCAAATTTCAGCTTTCTAGCGCTAATAGTCACTGTGTTATCCGCGGACGGACGGACAGACAGACATGGCGAAACTATAAGGGTTCCGTAGTAAACTAGGAACCTTAAAGACGTTAAATTCTTTATTTGGTAAATAAATACATGCAAAGATAATTTTAAATGTTGTTTTTTATTTAAGAAAACTTTGGTAATTCTGTCAGTGTGTTACTTTATCAGAGCGGAACAATTTGCCCCGAGGGTGGAACAACTTACCCCAAATGCGGGGTTGAAAGTTCCCGTCCGAAATTTGATGGAAATTTGCTTCTATAAAAAAAACGGTGAATATATTTGCCTAAAACACTACAGAAATACAAAGAACGATAAATATTGGTTTGATAAATGGCCGCAGTGAAACTGAAATCTTATTTTTTAACACGAATATCTCATGTTTTAAAAAAATCGGAACTTTCAGCCCCGCTCTCCCCTACAGTAGTTTTGCAGAAAGACACTTTAATACAACGTCAAGGATAGACAGCCGTAAGATTCACATGCATTGAAAGAAAACATAGATTGAATCATGAAGGCCACAAAATAAATAGTTTTTAAGCAATGGCACGTAAAGTAAAAAGTAAATGAGTTCACATAAAAGCGAGGTCATTTAATTAATTGCGTTTGTTGCGACAGAAATAAAACAACTTCCCACAGTGTATCAAAATTAATTAAATTGAACCTTTTGAAACAGAAAAAGAAAACATATCATGTACTTTAAGGTAATTGCCGGAAATGTTACAAAGATATGTTTTCGAGCCCCAGTTGTAATTAAATATTGCATGTGACAATGTCGTACCTGTTTATATTTATATACATATTATCTATTTACCTAGGACAGAAACCAACTAACGCTAAAACCATAGTCTGTATTTTCAAAATGAATTTTGTAAAAAGTAACAATCAAATTCCATGATAGTAATAAAATTAATTTAAATACATTCACAATTTAAACTTCTTATATTTTTGACGTTAACTATATTCTGATAAAAAAAACTAAAAGCCGATAATCTTTCAAAAGCGTATTAATATAATCTGAGAATGGCTGTTCGCTTGGCAAAACTTTAAATATTTCGGCTAATCATAAAAAGTTTTTACTATAAGTAATCGAGTTACGTAAGCATTTTATAGAATCCATTAAATACCCGAGATCAAACAAAATTCCTGATTCTAGTAGCTAAGCAATTTTTTTATATAACATCTTATCTTATTAAAAAGTTTCAGTGGTTGGCCAAATTTTTTCGCCAGCCAACACCGAAGTTTTATCTTAATTTTGAGAATGCCTACTTTTGCTTTTACAAAAGGCTTTATTTGAATTAAAATATTTATCTTGAATACAATTACAATTGTCTTCTCACATAATTTAAGAGGATGAAGTTTAGAAAATATGTTTTTTGTAAGAAGAGATTTATTTAAACCACGGTTAATAATAAGCATGGCGCTATAATTCATTGCAGAGTTATACAGCGTATAAAAATGAATAAAAGATAGATCAACTTATTATTGTACATACCTTGTATGTTTACATTATTCTATTGAAAACAGAATTATTGTAATTCTGCTGAATTGAATATGATGGAAAATCCTATCAACCTAAACTATAAAGTCCAACCCTTGCCAGTTAGTATTACCAGCGAAAGAATCAATAATACCAATTAAGAATTCAGAACATTTATTAAGATTTATATCCAATCTCCATAAATTATATAATTGAAGTCCTTTTCCTATTTTTAGCAGATTTATGGGCAGACATTTTGGATCATTTTGTGAAAAAAATGTAAAGAAAATTGAATCATTTCCTCTAGTTCAAGAAGTACTGTAATGAAATCCGGAGGGTAATAGAAATTTTATTGATGCCAATGAGACGTCAGGATACAACCGGACGGAGAAGATAAATATTTATTGATTATTTCTATTACGACGGAGGGGAAGACAAAAGAAAGGTATTTCTATGCTAAATACTGTCTGTTGCGAATTAATGGCACGTTTTATAGTGTCGCAGACATTTGCATGGAGATCTTGGATGGAGATAGTTAAAATATTCGATTTGCATAGTAATGCGCCATTTAGCGACCTCTATTTGCTCTTGTTATAAGTTATCACAATGTTAACTGATCTCATTGAGTGGTATTTGTTGGTCTTCTTTATGCATTCACCAGACTTTTGAAGTTAGTAATACTTTTTTCAGAGAGTTAAAAAGAGATGGATATCAATTTCGACTTTGGATACCTTTAACGGTATAAATAATGAACCCCACTCCTTAAGTGATGAACTACCTTATATGAAAGTTGGTATTCACTTTGTAGTAAAAATAAAAGAATGGTAAACTACCACTCGATATAAAGCTATTGTATAACTTTGGACAAAGATTAATGTAAATCTTCTAAAAGCTAGCTAAAAGGCCAACAATTAGTTACAGTTGTTAGAATTTTAGGAATAATTCAATTTTGTTTCAGATTGTACACGCCGATGTAACATAAATCAATCTTCCTAAATCCCTTTCGCGCGGAAACTTTTTGAGCTTGAACACCAAAGAAACTTACCGCAAATGCAAGAAAATGCCAAATGACGTTAAGAAATGCAGTGAGCGGAAATAGATAATTTTCTTGTGGAGCTGCAATGTGGAGCGTTGGCGTCAAGTCAGATGCATGCCTTATCAATGCCTTCTTACAAGCTAAGTTAACAGGGGAAGCGTGACTTTCTATAGAACTTTCAGCAAACTATAATGTACTTGAGCAACTCAGGTATATCGAAAAATACTTGTAATAGGTAAAATATTCTTCAACGGCAGGTCAGACACAATGAACGTTGCCGCTCTTATCTCATGAAATCTAATTCAATCACAGTTAGAGGAGGGCCCAATTTTCTCGATATCGGGCTGGCATATCTTGAGTATTCCTTACAATTTGACTTGCTCCAGTCGGCGGCATTGTACGCACACTCTTTAGACTCGAGTGGATGATTCTTTTATTATCAAAATACCCTTGATTCAAATGGCCCCTTTTAGGGCTCTCGTCACAAAAACGAGGGCATTCGAAAAGCAAATAAAACGTGCGTACTTCACGAATTATGATTTACATAATGTTTTTTGCTTAGAAGCGCGATTCCGATAAAAAGGTACATTTGATATAACGTGTAGCGTTGACGTTTACCGTCGCTTCGTGGCCGGGTTTTTAAGATGTTCTTATGAGAATTTCTTGACAAAGTGCTTTTGAAAGGTGAGAATAATGAACATTTGTATGAATCAACTATTGAATTATTAAATCTGAATATAGCGAGTCGTACTAGCAAAATATAACGAACATTTGATTTGGAGTTTTGTTTGAGTTAATCTCCCGAGTTGATTGTAATGAAATTTCCTTCCGAGCAAACGTGTATCTAACTACGTTATGAAGCATACGTGGCCTAGTTAAACACCCGTTTGTTCTTCAGCTTTGTATTTGCAATCAGGCCTTGTATATGCATATTTTTGTTGCAGCATATTTGCAGAACTCATAATTTAACTTCAAATTGTGCCTGTTGCTTCATGTGCGGTTTTTTTAATAGAGGCCATTATTCAAATTGCGAACAAAAATTAATCTAGCGAGTGTTCCAAAACTTTTGCATTTATGAGAAGAGTAAATAGAACAATTTTTAAAAGAATACATTGTTTAAAATACACGTAAGACAAAAATCCCTCCAGGTAAATACCTCATTAATCTTTCACGTTGCGAGATATTGTTCGCCCATTGTTTCCGTACAAGCGAGGCTGCCGGCTCGCGTATTAGTGCAAGCGACGGAACCCTAAGCCAGGACACCGCGAGTACAACAGAACCCCGCTTGTTCACTTGAACATTCATCAATGTCAACCGGCTAAACAGATAACTAACAAAGTGATGTATGGAGTGAATTCACTGTGAAACAAGGCTGTGTCCGAATTGACGAGAGCAATGAAAATAACTTTTTTTAAATTTTTATATCTGTGTGTCAGATGCATAGGAAATAGGATCCATATTCCGGGTGGAAACTGAGGGGGAAAGTGCATTACGCTTGTGTGACAGTGAGGTTAATCGACTGGCTTTGACGCTGTTACGAGATTACTGCTTCCCTTGCACGTGATATACACGTTATGGCTTGAGTTGTATTAGTTCACTTTATTGATAACGTATGGTATGTTTTGTTGAATTTTCTTCTTTGTATCCAGCATTGCTTAAAGTTGACGCTGATATAATTCTGTGTTAATAACTCGACGTTTGTGATCACAGTTTTATTTTTAACCTCTTAAAATTTTCCTCATGGCTCATCAGCTTATAGCACTAAAACACTGCCAACAAACACTCAGGAAAATCCTATTAAGGAAAGATAAAAAAATAGAGCTTACCTTTTAATCCGAACCAACAAACCCGCTTTACCTCCGTATAATACAGGAAAACTGCTCATATTCGATCATCCGCTTATAACTTTGTTAGCTATCCATAAAAATCTAATAACACGAAGTAATTAATAACACGTTGGGTCGTTGCCATGTCAATCATTATAATTACTTACAACTTCGGAATGAGACGGGTGAATAAACTTCGCAGAATATAATTATTATATTAATATTAGATATGTGACCTCGAAAGTTTAACCAAATAGAAAACAAGCCTTGTATTATGATTACCAGCAGCTGTTCAGACTGTATTTGATTTAATCCTTCCTTCTATAGGCATAGATTGGATCCTAAATTAAGTGCCCTAACATTATTTAGGTACAAAGTTAACATTTCTGCCAAAAATACTAGACCCAATGTAAATTTTAGTTAATATAGTTTTCCTAAAATAGCAGCCGGGATAATGGACTTCATTTTATATAGCCGCCATTTTGACAAATTCTATATCCCGACTGGCACTGAAACTCCACAAAACAAGTTCAACAATCTCATCCTTTTTATCTGAGTAGGAGGAAACATTTAGGTAGGCTACCTATTGTCCTCTAAAGCCTAATAGACGGAAGGCCGGTCTATTGTGTTTGGTTATTAATCTGTTTCATGCCAGATATTTCTTCTGTCTGAACGTTCACCTATAAATCTGAATCAATTGATCATAAGAAAATTACATTAGGTATTTATGTTATTAATACCAGGCATATTTTATTATAAATCACTATACTCCTATTACTAATGTGCACTTATTACTAATTTACTAGCATACTTAGTACTAATATCTTCAGTGTCTAAAAGGTATTAGCAATTCGTAAAGTGCGTCCGAGCTTTGGACCCTGTAAAATTTTCAACAGATCTCTTAAATAATAGGCACATATATATGTAATTAAGGCATCTGTTTAGCCTTTTCCCAACTATGTTGGAGTCGGCTTCCAGTCTAACCGGATGCAGCTAAGAACCAGTGTTTTACATGAAGCGACTGCCTGTCTGACCTCCACAACCCAATTACCCGGGCAAACCGATACCCATTGGTAAGACTGGTTGTCAAACTTTCTGGCTTCAAGAAAAGGTTGAATAACTCGTTATAACAAGATGATCTCCCATCTACGGACCGACGTGCCACGTGTTGCTTAACTTTTATGATCGGTCGATCCACACGGCTTTGACTTAGCCATGAGGTCTTCTTAAAATAAAAATCTTAAATTAAGATTTTTTTTTAATAATCAAAATTTTCACGTATTGTATTAGATTAAACAATTCCGTGTAATCGATCACAACACAATTTTTAACCAACTTCACATTATATAGTTTTAATAACGAATTGGTGAAACAATAGGTGGTCTAGCTTTCATTTCCTATAGTAACCCAAATGTTGGACTAATAATAGCATGTGTTTATTAGCCTGGCAGTACCTTCGACCCCTGTCACGGGACATTTGCCGTGGAGGTAACAAGGGTGCACCCCAACGTGGGTATGGAGTAAGCAGAAATAGATAAGTAGACGGTTATAATAACATTTTGTATTTAGCTCACGATTATGGACTGGCCTCTTTATCATCACCGAACCATTTCGGATTTCTGATTGCCTGGTACTTTTCAACACCTGCCTATTAGACGGGATCGTGACACGTGCACGTCTGAGGCAAATTAACAGTGGAAAAGGTATGAAATTATTTTTTTTTGGAATTTCGCTAGAGACTTTCCATATTTTGCGATAACCTCTTGGCTATTAGACACTGCAATATTTAAAATTTGCGTGACACCCCATAATTTAACGAGTCATTAGACAATGATAAAAAACAAAGAACAATCCAATTCATTACACTTATTAGCATAAGTATTACCTGCTGAATTAAAAAATCAAATATCTTTTGTTTCCAGACGGCATTAATACTTCCAGTCACGCATTTCACGTAACTAACCAGGTTTTTTTGTTATTATAATTTATTGAATATTTTTTTTATTTAAAAAATAAATAAATTAAACGCCAATATAAACATCAGCCAGTACCAAAAACTTTGTGTTGGCATTTATCTAGTTACTTCTAAAAATAGAATTGTTTTAATGTGTTCTTCGAAATATTAAAGTGTATTTACGTGTTCGAACATTGAAATCGTGTGGCCGCGTGGAGTCCCTCGTCGTCTTTTCAATTTATTTGTGACAGCTCTCCTGTGGAACATAAAGAGTGGAATCATTTGAAGGGTAGTGAGGGGGGGATGTTGTGACGAAAATTATTCACGCTCGAAGTGACGGCGATAGCGTTCGCCATCTGTTGCCGTTAGAAATTTGAATCGGGGGCATTTATTAAATAGCTTACCCATTGTTCCTTTGATTTGTGTTAAATTGAAAGAGCCTTGCTCCGATTTAGACGTACGCGCTTTTACACCAACTTATGATGTTAATCCAGTTTCTTGGGATTGTTAAATTTTACTTGAGCTTGTATTCGATTTGCATACTTTATGGATGCACAAAAGCATTATCAAAGCATTGATATAATACTTTTGTGATACTGAAAACACAAGAAGTAATTTTAAATGTAAGTTCATCCCATTATTAGAGGACCAAAACAGAATTCAATACCACTAAATGAACTATAGTAAACCGTCCAAAAACTTCACAAAAAGCAAATAATAAAGTTTCCATGCATAAAAAGAGCTTAAAGTAACTGCAAGCGAAATAAGCGGTACAAAACTACTAATCTATCCAAATTACAAATTTAATATCCGACTAGGCGCACTTAAATTGAATAATTTGAGCATCCATCAAAAAAGTGACGCATATTACTTTGTTCCAGCTGTTCCTTACTAAAGTATTCTCGAGTTGCGTTATTGTAACGGTTTTTCCTGGACCGTAATAAAACGTTTCACATGTCGGCCGCAGTCGCGTTGACCGCGTGCGGTCGGCGTGAAGCTAAATTGATGGGTCTCTCCATCGCCAATGTAATGGTCCTTCAAAACGAACGACCTCTGGCCAGTAAGTGAAATTCACGTTTGATTAACTTTTACTCAAGGGCAGTGTTTTAGAGAAAGTGCCAGTACTTGACTGTTACACTGCAAAACGTTTACTGTGATCGCCTTTTACTACAGACCTTTAAAAAGAATTTAAAGGTTGTCTCTGGTTTTAGAACGCTCGGTAGTTTCGAATTGTTATTTATTGTGCTAAGAGCTTTTAGTATAAAAATAAAGTTGGCAATATAAAAGTGTCGTGTAGTTTCAGTTTATGATCCTAACACTTTGTACGTCGTTATATACGATAAAGAGATTATATCTAAATCTAAAGTAATAAAATTCCTTTAAACGGTATGTGTAACAATTAAACCCAATGGGGTGTTAACAGCTGTGAGTATAAAAATACCTCACTTCACGTATTCTTCAATAAAACTCATTTATGTAATAAAAGCCTCGAGTTAAAATTAAGTCAGTTTTAATCAACTGGCATTTCATTTACATTTATTTATTGAACTGTTAAAACATTTTTCGTCATCACGAATCAAATAAACCGCTTCAACTGAAAGGTCTATGACGAATTAAATTTACAAGTTTAAAGCCGTAGGTACACCTGGGAGCCCGTAAACAGGAAAGCGAGCCACGATGAGCTTTTGAAATTTATGCACAAACATTTATNTTCTGGCTTCAAGAAAAGGTTGAATAACTCGTTATAACAAGATGATCTCCCATCTACGGACCGACGTGCCACGTGTTGCTTAACTTTTATGATCGGTCGATCCACACGGCTTTGACTTAGCCATGAGGTCTTCTTAAAATAAAAATCTTAAATTAAGATTTTTTTTTAATAATCAAAATTTTCACGTATTGTATTAGATTAAACAATTCCGTGTAATCGATCACAACACAATTTTTAACCAACTTCACATTATATAGTTTTAATAACGAATTGGTGAAACAATAGGTGGTCTAGCTTTCATTTCCTATAGTAACCCAAATGTTGGACTAATAATAGCATGTGTTTATTAGCCTGGCAGTACCTTCGACCCCTGTCACGGGACATTTGCCGTGGAGGTAACAAGGGTGCACCCCAACGTGGGTATGGAGTAAGCAGAAATAGATAAGTAGACGGTTATAATAACATTTTGTATTTAGCTCACGATTATGGACTGGCCTCTTTATCATCACCGAACCATTTCGGATTTCTGATTGCCTGGTACTTTTCAACACCTGCCTATTAGACGGGATCGTGACACGTGCACGTCTGAGGCAAATTAACAGTGGAAAAGGTATGAAATTATTTTTTTTTGGAATTTCGCTAGAGACTTTCCATATTTTGCGATAACCTCTTGGCTATTAGACACTGCAATATTTAAAATTTGCGTGACACCCCATAATTTAACGAGTCATTAGACAATGATAAAAAACAAAGAACAATCCAATTCATTACACTTATTAGCATAAGTATTACCTGCTGAATTAAAAAATCAAATATCTTTTGTTTCCAGACGGCATTAATACTTCCAGTCACGCATTTCACGTAACTAACCAGGTTTTTTTGTTATTATAATTTATTGAATATTTTTTTTATTTAAAAAATAAATAAATTAAACGCCAATATAAACATCAGCCAGTACCAAAAACTTTGTGTTGGCATTTATCTAGTTACTTCTAAAAATAGAATTGTTTTAATGTGTTCTTCGAAATATTAAAGTGTATTTACGTGTTCGAACATTGAAATCGTGTGGCCGCGTGGAGTCCCTCGTCGTCTTTTCAATTTATTTGTGACAGCTCTCCTGTGGAACATAAAGAGTGGAATCATTTGAAGGGTAGTGAGGGGGGGATGTTGTGACGAAAATTATTCACGCTCGAAGTGACGGCGATAGCGTTCGCCATCTGTTGCCGTTAGAAATTTGAATCGGGGGCATTTATTAAATAGCTTACCCATTGTTCCTTTGATTTGTGTTAAATTGAAAGAGCCTTGCTCCGATTTAGACGTACGCGCTTTTACACCAACTTATGATGTTAATCCAGTTTCTTGGGATTGTTAAATTTTACTTGAGCTTGTATTCGATTTGCATACTTTATGGATGCACAAAAGCATTATCAAAGCATTGATATAATACTTTTGTGATACTGAAAACACAAGAAGTAATTTTAAATGTAAGTTCATCCCATTATTAGAGGACCAAAACAGAATTCAATACCACTAAATGAACTATAGTAAACCGTCCAAAAACTTCACAAAAAGCAAATAATAAAGTTTCCATGCATAAAAAGAGCTTAAAGTAACTGCAAGCGAAATAAGCGGTACAAAACTACTAATCTATCCAAATTACAAATTTAATATCCGACTAGGCGCACTTAAATTGAATAATTTGAGCATCCATCAAAAAAGTGACGCATATTACTTTGTTCCAGCTGTTCCTTACTAAAGTATTCTCGAGTTGCGTTATTGTAACGGTTTTTCCTGGACCGTAATAAAACGTTTCACATGTCGGCCGCAGTCGCGTTGACCGCGTGCGGTCGGCGTGAAGCTAAATTGATGGGTCTCTCCATCGCCAATGTAATGGTCCTTCAAAACGAACGACCTCTGGCCAGTAAGTGAAATTCACGTTTGATTAACTTTTACTCAAGGGCAGTGTTTTAGAGAAAGTGCCAGTACTTGACTGTTACACTGCAAAACGTTTACTGTGATCGCCTTTTACTACAGACCTTTAAAAAGAATTTAAAGGTTGTCTCTGGTTTTAGAACGCTCGGTAGTTTCGAATTGTTATTTATTGTGCTAAGAGCTTTTAGTATAAAAATAAAGTTGGCAATATAAAAGTGTCGTGTAGTTTCAGTTTATGATCCTAACACTTTGTACGTCGTTATATACGATAAAGAGATTATATCTAAATCTAAAGTAATAAAATTCCTTTAAACGGTATGTGTAACAATTAAACCCAATGGGGTGTTAACAGCTGTGAGTATAAAAATACCTCACTTCACGTATTCTTCAATAAAACTCATTTATGTAATAAAAGCCTCGAGTTAAAATTAAGTCAGTTTTAATCAACTGGCATTTCATTTACATTTATTTATTGAACTGTTAAAACATTTTTCGTCATCACGAATCAAATAAACCGCTTCAACTGAAAGGTCTATGACGAATTAAATTTACAAGTTTAAAGCCGTAGGTACACCTGGGAGCCCGTAAACAGGAAAGCGAGCCACGATGAGCTTTTGAAATTTATGCACAAACATTTATCGTACACTTTTGGTGGCAAAAACATCAGGCCGTATATCTGGGGAGTCGTTTTAAGGTGACTATCAAATATTGCGGTGAACCGATAAGAAAATGATGGCCTATTATATTGGTTCATCGAGTGTTTAAGCTTGTCAAACAGTGTTAATCTCAATGTATTTTGGTTCACAGATTGTATAAGTTTTAGGGCTAGTATAAATATTGTATGGTTTCGTGTTCGTTTATTTTTTAGGTAACAGTGACAGTGCCAATAAGTTTTTCATGCGTACAAATAAAAGAGGTAATCACTCGCATTTTGTAGAAATTCTGTAACAAAAAAAATACTATCTTTACATACAAAGAAAAACATTCATTATGTACAACAGATGTCATTTATGTTTCCCGTTATAGTCTCGGTCGTATTCATGTTAGATAGTGTGAGACACAAGTCCGCAAGTGTCCGCCCAATTCCGCCTAGCTGTCGACACGTGCACGTAATATCCGAAATGCGATCGACCAGAGGTCGTAGGCAGTGTTGTGACGCAAACATTATGACGTCACACCTCTACGTTGCTTTAATTTGCTAATCGTACCACCGAATTTGAACCACCATATCGGATAGCTCAAAAACTAACGTTTAAAATCTAGAGTTTTTGACTAACGTACCTACATCAAGCAAAATCGTTTATAGGATCAATTTTATTTCGTTTATACATTGGAAAACCAATATAAATTCAGTAAAGCCATTCAGCGGATCGTATTCATAGGAAATTAGGACTCGGTTGCAGTGAAATTCGTCCAATAAAAACAATTATTGCTTGTATAAACGCGAACGACAGGGACATAAACAAGGATTATTAGTACTTCTTGGAGACAAAGGAGGTTGTATAATAAGTACATTTACAACGGTTGGGTGACCGCATCCATACTTTATTACCAATAACAATGGAGTAGAGAATTTATACCAGTCATTTTCAAGAGAAAACTCAAGTTTATGAACTGTGAATTCTTTTAGCATTTTTTCGTGATTTTTCTTACAATTTGCTGTAACTTTCTCGGATAGTTTTCAAAGATATTTTGGCTGGCTTTAGGAATATTTAATACCGATATTACTAGTCAAGTGTGATGGCAGCTAGGCAATTTATACTTGAATAACCTTGAACAGATTTTCTCAGACTATAATCAACAAAATGAAAAGGTAAGTATCATAGAGGCTACTTTTCTTGATAAATGCTATTTTTAGAGATGTGAAGTTGGTTTTGGAGATGTGTGGTTATCTAATCTATAGATGATCTAACCTGAGATATTCTAGCAGGTAAAAGCTGCTTATGGTTTTTTCTTAGCGTGATTTAAATTTAGAAGATTTTTTATACGAAATTATTGACTAGGATAACTTGAATATTAATTATAGGTAGTAGGCTTTTGGCCTCTACCTTATAAAAACAATACGTTTCCTAGCTTAGCTCGCAAGATAATTGAGCTGTCCGATCATGTTCACTTGAGCATGGAAAGTAAATAGATACCTTACCTTAATAAATTGTTCGGAAGACAGAACTATAAGTAACTCCAGCCAATAGAGGGTATTATATCGGCCATTGTAAATATGAAGGACTTACCAACTAATTCTAAGTTAAAGGCTTCTTAGGATGGGTAGTCTAAGATAGTAAGCCATATTAAATTGATATTTTGTAAATTATAGCACTTCCTTACTCTCTACTATTCATTTGACCATCTTTGGCAGTCGTTACGGGTAGTCAGAAGCCAGAAATTCTGACAACCAGTCTTACCTATGGGTAGCGGGTTGCCCGGGTATTTGAGTTGTGGAGGTCAGACAGGCAGTCGCTCTATTGAAATCACTGGTTCTCAGCTGCATCCGGTTGGATTGGAAGCCAACCTCAATATAGTTGGGAAAAGGCTAGGCAGATGATGACTCACAGAAAGAAAAGCTTTTTAAGATAACGAGTCTTTATATTAAGATAGCGTTACTATAGGCAAACTAAGGGTGAGTTGACCATTCAACTATAACGATAATAAAACCCTAATCAGCCGTAAAATGGCCGCCGACTGGCCAAATCGGCGATTTGATAGCGAGTCATGGTTTGGTTATCGTATAGCAATAGATTTGCATTGCACATCAATACGAAACGTAGATTCTTACTTCTTCCTTTTGATGAAGAACTATTTCCCTTTTTAAAATTATTTTTTTCTCAAATTAATAAGTCTGCTAACAAACAGTGAAATAAATATGATGTATAAATAACATTGCATTTCAGTAGATTGAAGAATATTTGCGTTCCATTTTAAAATTAAAATGTATTCTTCGTCGTGTTCTTGTTAGTCTTGAGGAAACGTGACTTGAGTCAGGGCTAGTAATATTTTTAAATATTAATAAAGTTTATAGCATTGCTCAGTTTCCATTTTATCTACGAAGTCTTAATAACTACCCGAGTGTTATGATTTATCTGTAAGCATACTCGTAGTTACAACTGTAGTCATTCCTACGCTTCGAATAATATATTATTCGTAGTTCCTACGCTTGGTGTTCGTAGCATTGCGTAGTTTCGTAGCAACGGAGCTTCGTAGCAAAGATCACAAATTATCGGGGCGAAATTATTATTGTGATGAAATGAATTGAATTATTATGCGTACCTCATTATAGTAACGTAAGTAACGACTTATTGTTTGTCTCATGTACTTTTTAACCTTACGTTAATACAATAATAAGTAACGACTTATTGTTTGTCTTAAACTCAGGACACAATATCAAAGTTACAGCGCGAACACGTTTTCAGGTAATGAAATCCTAAAGTACACAAAGGATATTTTATAATTCCCTTAGCGTGTAGTCAGCAGAAGCAATGAATCGTCCCCTGTTCGTTGAGTAACAGATTATAAAGGCGATACGGCTGCGACCGATAGGAACACGCCGTAATAAAAGCTTTGAACTTAACAACCTTTAGGTCAGGTATATTGGAAAATTTTCGATAAAAATAAAGTGCTAGATGCAATTTTCACAGTAAATATTGGATGATAAACGTTGTTTTGTCGTTAAATTGACTTTGTACTTAAAAGGGAGAATAATGTGATAACGTAACTTTGTTTGGAATTTTTGCGACGTTTAAGACAAGTTTTTTTGCATATGAATGTTAGTGTCGTTACTAAATATTTGCGTGACTTTCCCTTCGGTATTTTGTTGAGATTTGACTACATATAAGTCTCTGAGAACCTGTTTGTTGATTATTCAGAACAAGTTATATATTACTATAAATTTTCTTTCCTTCACAATCAACAGAAATAAACCATATCAGATCTTAACAAAACATCATCATTGATCAATAAGCACCCAATTAACATTATATAGAGATACAGATATTTGATATATAATTTAATCAAATGAATGGCGCAGAATTTCCAGGAACCCAAGCCTTCATATCCTAATGGTAGTACTCCATACGAGTCATAAATTGGTTTCCTATTACAGATCGATAAATAACATTAGGACTTAGTTACACCGTATCGTTCTCTCGTTACAAAAAAATATGAGGAAAATGTTATATGACAAATTGATGATACTTTCCCACCCTTTGTTTATGTTAACGTAATCAATAAGTTAACTGTCAACTTTAATGATTGGCTAATGGTATTATGGACACCAAAATATCAGGGATGCCAACATTTTTGAATGGATTTGAATTGATTGTAATGTTGGGTTGTACATAGAAGTTGAACAAAAAGTCAAATATATAATATTTTGAAATTGCTAAGGCTGAATAAAATAGTACCTAAATGTTCTCGGATTTAGAACATTGAAGGCCAGTTTCAGANAGGCTTTTGGCCTCTACCTTATAAAAACAATACGTTTCCTAGCTTAGCTCGCAAGATAATTGAGCTGTCCGATCATGTTCACTTGAGCATGGAAAGTAAATAGATACCTTACCTTAATAAATTGTTCGGAAGACAGAACTATAAGTAACTCCAGCCAATAGAGGGTATTATATCGGCCATTGTAAATATGAAGGACTTACCAACTAATTCTAAGTTAAAGGCTTCTTAGGATGGGTAGTCTAAGATAGTAAGCCATATTAAATTGATATTTTGTAAATTATAGCACTTCCTTACTCTCTACTATTCATTTGACCATCTTTGGCAGTCGTTACGGGTAGTCAGAAGCCAGAAATTCTGACAACCAGTCTTACCTATGGGTAGCGGGTTGCCCGGGTATTTGAGTTGTGGAGGTCAGACAGGCAGTCGCTCTATTGAAATCACTGGTTCTCAGCTGCATCCGGTTGGATTGGAAGCCAACCTCAATATAGTTGGGAAAAGGCTAGGCAGATGATGACTCACAGAAAGAAAAGCTTTTTAAGATAACGAGTCTTTATATTAAGATAGCGTTACTATAGGCAAACTAAGGGTGAGTTGACCATTCAACTATAACGATAATAAAACCCTAATCAGCCGTAAAATGGCCGCCGACTGGCCAAATCGGCGATTTGATAGCGAGTCATGGTTTGGTTATCGTATAGCAATAGATTTGCATTGCACATCAATACGAAACGTAGATTCTTACTTCTTCCTTTTGATGAAGAACTATTTCCCTTTTTAAAATTATTTTTTTCTCAAATTAATAAGTCTGCTAACAAACAGTGAAATAAATATGATGTATAAATAACATTGCATTTCAGTAGATTGAAGAATATTTGCGTTCCATTTTAAAATTAAAATGTATTCTTCGTCGTGTTCTTGTTAGTCTTGAGGAAACGTGACTTGAGTCAGGGCTAGTAATATTTTTAAATATTAATAAAGTTTATAGCATTGCTCAGTTTCCATTTTATCTACGAAGTCTTAATAACTACCCGAGTGTTATGATTTATCTGTAAGCATACTCGTAGTTACAACTGTAGTCATTCCTACGCTTCGAATAATATATTATTCGTAGTTCCTACGCTTGGTGTTCGTAGCATTGCGTAGTTTCGTAGCAACGGAGCTTCGTAGCAAAGATCACAAATTATCGGGGCGAAATTATTATTGTGATGAAATGAATTGAATTATTATGCGTACCTCATTATAGTAACGTAAGTAACGACTTATTGTTTGTCTCATGTACTTTTTAACCTTACGTTAATACAATAATAAGTAACGACTTATTGTTTGTCTTAAACTCAGGACACAATATCAAAGTTACAGCGCGAACACGTTTTCAGGTAATGAAATCCTAAAGTACACAAAGGATATTTTATAATTCCCTTAGCGTGTAGTCAGCAGAAGCAATGAATCGTCCCCTGTTCGTTGAGTAACAGATTATAAAGGCGATACGGCTGCGACCGATAGGAACACGCCGTAATAAAAGCTTTGAACTTAACAACCTTTAGGTCAGGTATATTGGAAAATTTTCGATAAAAATAAAGTGCTAGATGCAATTTTCACAGTAAATATTGGATGATAAACGTTGTTTTGTCGTTAAATTGACTTTGTACTTAAAAGGGAGAATAATGTGATAACGTAACTTTGTTTGGAATTTTTGCGACGTTTAAGACAAGTTTTTTTGCATATGAATGTTAGTGTCGTTACTAAATATTTGCGTGACTTTCCCTTCGGTATTTTGTTGAGATTTGACTACATATAAGTCTCTGAGAACCTGTTTGTTGATTATTCAGAACAAGTTATATATTACTATAAATTTTCTTTCCTTCACAATCAACAGAAATAAACCATATCAGATCTTAACAAAACATCATCATTGATCAATAAGCACCCAATTAACATTATATAGAGATACAGATATTTGATATATAATTTAATCAAATGAATGGCGCAGAATTTCCAGGAACCCAAGCCTTCATATCCTAATGGTAGTACTCCATACGAGTCATAAATTGGTTTCCTATTACAGATCGATAAATAACATTAGGACTTAGTTACACCGTATCGTTCTCTCGTTACAAAAAAATATGAGGAAAATGTTATATGACAAATTGATGATACTTTCCCACCCTTTGTTTATGTTAACGTAATCAATAAGTTAACTGTCAACTTTAATGATTGGCTAATGGTATTATGGACACCAAAATATCAGGGATGCCAACATTTTTGAATGGATTTGAATTGATTGTAATGTTGGGTTGTACATAGAAGTTGAACAAAAAGTCAAATATATAATATTTTGAAATTGCTAAGGCTGAATAAAATAGTACCTAAATGTTCTCGGATTTAGAACATTGAAGGCCAGTTTCAGAGGTGACAAGTAAAGTTAGCAGATCTAGATAGGTATCTGACAGATACTGCCAACGGAATGTTTTTTAATTTGGACTACTTTTCTATGGCATTATCTGTCAGATACCTTTATCTGGAACCTGTGAAACCAGCCGTGTGTGCGTGACATGATGTTTACCTATTAGAGTTCCCTGGGTGACAACACACCATATACTAATTCTGAACTTATTACTTAGGTACTACAACTACTCATAACTGGAAGGGTAAACCCTTCACTTATCTTGGTCACCTACAAAAAAATATTGTTGATAAATGGTCCACAATTTATCACCAAGTACCAGAGTGTCACCGCTTTTTACAAGAAAGGTATTTATTTCAACAGTGTTCGATACATTTGTCATTATCTCACGGAAAAAACACATCGATATTTCCATCATATCGCCCGGAAAAAACATAAACATAGATCTGAACAATCATTTTCTTTGGAGGGCAAACATAAACATTTTGAAGGCGAACAGATGGTGTAATACATTACTGCTGCTAAGAATACAGTTATTGCGATAAAGTGACATTGTATTTGGTCTGTTATATCAATTTGCTATTGACGTACTGTTGACGTCAGTACAGGATCATACAATATGTTAATCTGACGTAAGCCTCAAACAATTGACTAGCGTGCATTCGTTTTTCAAACTCGTCTCAATTCTGATCGTGAATAACTTACGAGTATATCACGTTTTCCTCTACTTTTTCCTTCCCCATTCAACTGTATGAAGTAAGATATCATAGTTAGTCTGTGGTACAACCCTACACAAGCCGAATTGTACAGAACATTGAATATCTTGGGACCAAATCGGCAGTGCCCCTGTTAGATTTATTATCGACACGCATGACTGAGTTCCGTTGCCGCTGCTCTCAGGGGTCTATTTTGCAACATGACCGAACATAATATTCGTGGTACCTACCTAAGTACACGGCCTCTATTTGAGCAATGAAAATTTCGGATATAGAATTTTGGCTATTTATAAATAAAATGTGGCGAAGCGATGGCATGCTAGTTGTCGAAGTAGATACAGTGAAAGGGTGTCCAAGCACAGAAAGTAGCCAACTTGCCTTTAAGTTTATGTTGACTTAAACTTTTGATGATCCTTCACGTTTTGCACCAGATTATATCCCTCAAGACACGACTAGACAAGGAATGAAAAGAAAAAAGACTGTCAAGGTATCACTTCAGTTAAAAGGCACTATTACTAACAAAAAATCCCGACAGCATCTTCTAGTAAAACCAAGCAAAACACGAAAGTTATCCGTGTCAAGTTACACCGTGTTCTACTTAGTATCTGTTGGCAACTTTTACGTCACCATTATTGTGAACAAAGTGTGTGTGCAACAAACAATGCACACAATTGCGATGCACTGCACCACAATGCAATGTTGTTGCATATGTAAGGCGCATGCCAGGAGATAAGTAAAACGAACGAATGATGATACAAGACTGACTTTAATATAATAATAAATTGGGTTATAAAGTATTACATTTGTATGTATAGTTATATATGTTCTTACTACTACTACACCTTCCATCCGAAAGAAAAAAAAATGTGACCACATAAGGAAACATTTTTTTTTTATTATTATTATATTTATGTACCTAGAGTAAAATATAAGTATAAGTAATTTTAATATAATGCAAAATCTTATGTTTACATTAGGTTACATTTTTTATAAAGATTAAATGAATAAGATACAATGTTATTCAAAAGAATATAAAATAAAATATTAATAGGTAATAAATGTACTTAGACAAAACATAGCATTTTATTTATTATTGGATATACAGTTTTGTGCGATTCTTATGCACTAATTCGTTCTTTCCATTTTTAATTATTTCTACATTTGGTGGCTTATCCTTGACTACTTTATACGGACCAGAGTACAAATCGCTTAGCTTATTGCCTGTCTCATTTTTCAAGAGTACTAAATCATTCACATTATAGTTTATAGGCTTACCAAGGGGTGGGGTACCAGTCTTACCAAGGGGTGCCAGATTGCCCAGGTAACTGGGTTGTGGAGGTCAGATAGGCAGTCGCTCCACGTAAAACACTGGTTCTCAGCTGCATCCGGTTAGACTGGAAGCCGACCCCAAAATAGTTGGGAAAAGGCTAGGCAGATGATAGTTTATAGGCTTAGTATATTTATCACACACAATTTTTCTCTTTTCTTTAGACTGTATTAAATTATTTCTTGCCTCTTTTTGTGATAGCTGCAACCTGTAC
>NWSH02000537.1:7154565-7168100 GCA_002382865.2 Heliothis virescens
GGTTTTACCACAGGCTGACACAGTATTTTAATTTCCTGATATAACAAATCAAAATTTTTACGACAGTTTTCATACAGTGGAAAATCATCAGATTTAATCGTACCTTCCTTTACTTCATTTTCAAAGTCTAATAACCATTTAGAATATTCACAAAAAATATCATTTGCCTCTTTCAACTTAGTTTCTAAAATTCTACCTTCACGTTTACTTGGTCCAATTTTAATTAAATATGTTCTGACTTGTTTCAATTTCTCATATATTTGTTCTAAAGAAATATTCATAACTTACCACCAAACGTAGTACATACCGATATTCACTTATACACTTAAATGACGATTATACGTAGTAATATGAATACATGACTTATAATATAAGGTCCAATAACGTAGAAAAAAGTCTCAACATCAGCATTTATACTTTTGATTATGACTTTGGTTATTATTACACGATAAATAGACGCGCACTTTCAACGCATTTTTCCGCACTTTTAGGCACTATATACGCACGTAGACACCACTTTCAAACCGATCACACTTTATAATACGCCCTGGGTTGACTCGCTTCTTCCACATTAGCAGCTGCAGGAATTTGTGGTTGCCGGAAGAACGATCTTCGCAAGGTATTCCTATTGATCTCTGTGGTAATCCACTTTACATGACAGCGCCTGTACGTCCGGTACACACAGTACAGGGTTCCCAGCAGTAGTACAAGCACGATGATGCACAGCAAAATATTACTGGTGCTGAGGTGATACTGCAGTTGCTCAACTCCTGCCTTGTTACTTCCCGATGCAGATTGCACGATCATGGTCTCTTCTTTAGTCTGAGAACTGCCCATCTTCACGGTTATTACTTCTTGTCAATTTTTCGCAAATCACGTACACGAACACGAATGCACTGTAACGCAGCTCAAGATAGAACGCCATAGTTTTTTGCATTAGTTGCACTTAGACACATTCCCTCCTACATACGGAGAGTATCATATTCGTCGCGCGGACCTCACAGGCAGGGTCGCCATGTAAGGCGCATGCCAGGAGATAAGTAAAACGAACGAATGATGATACAAGACTGACTTTAATATAATAATAAATTGGGTTATAAAGTATTACATTTGTATGTATAGTTATATATGTTCTTACTACTACTACACATACATGCCTTTATTAACTATTTCATTTCAACTCCGCGAAGTGTCTTCATTAAGCTGTTTAGAGGTATATTGGATTTTATGTTGATTTTAGACTTTAGAGATGAGAGTATTTTGCAGTTTCACAGAATGAGTGAATTATTATTTGACAAGCGAAATTAAATTTTATATGCTGAATGCTGAAACTCAGTCACATCAGCATTTTTTGAGTAATGTTTTATACGATAATATCTAATTTTCTCGTAAATTAAATATTATAAAAAATTAAAATAACAAAAGTAGCTTCAGGATTCGATGTCATAATTCTAATGAGCGAATTGAAGTGTCGATTGTAATATAAAAAAATCATGCCTGACAAAGAATAAATGGAAAATATCCTTTCATTTCTCTTTCAGAAAGAGGAAAAATATTCAGTAATGATTGTTATTTAATACAAAGAAAATGCGCCAAGGGTCGGCGAAAATATTTCAGATAAACAAAAGAATTTTTCATCAACACGAACTCCAAAAAATAATGTGTGCGATCATGCGAATCTATCCAATATCCAAAATTAATATCGAAATTAAATTTTTCAGCCCCAAAGATATTTGTTCGCTCAATTTTTCACAAAATTTATTTAACTTACTAATGCAGTTCAATAAACCTAATAAAAAACGGTCCGTGACGCTGTTATGTTTATGAATTCATTTCGTATCAAAGTTTTCGTTGCATTCATAAAAGGGTATTTGCATTTACTTACGCAATAATTTTTCTTGATATATGATTTTTTAAGAAACCCCATTTGGTTCGTGAATAAAATGCTTTAAATTGCGGTGTTCGTTTATGTTTTATTTTTTATGAGCGTCGAATATAGAGAGATGCAAATAGGTGGAAAACGATGGGTAGCGAGACTGATAATCCAGAGTTTCAAACTAAATATTAGCATTTGAATTGAGAAGCAAACACGATCGCGTTGGCACTGCCAAGTATCGCCTCTCGCTTCGCATTGAGTATTTACATTCTATATTCATATTCACACACATATTTTAAAATTAATTCAATGTTAGGTTTAAACCGAAATGAAGTATACATTTTGCAGTTTTACACCTATTCATTCATGATTCAATTTTAATTCCTATAAATCTTTTGACTAAATGTTTTTTTACGATTTGGTGTTTAATCTGTTATTCTTTATTTGGTGTGTATTTTGTTTATTTGATACATGAACCAAACAAAAATATAAAACGGAATATTTGTCACAATAATAATAGTTAGGTATATAAAGATTGGATTAAAAGGTTGGACTCACTTCTTTAGAACGTGCTTATTGCAATTTGTAATATTTCCATGTATATTCATATTCACGAAAGATAAAAATATATTTAACATTCTCTTTCTAGAATAGATTTATCAAAACCTTTATATTATGTTAACCAAGAATTCAAATAACAAAAGACAGAAACCTGACTGTGTGCGATAGTTTATTTTTAAATACAGCATCGCATTAACCTCTTTGACTTAAAATGTGCAATTTACCTAACGCTACGGTTGATGTCAAAATAATCATATGATAGATAAATAATCATATTTACGAAATGTTCATACCAGACTTATTCACGGAGACCTTACTTTGTAGGCTAAATAAAAGATCAAAACCTATATTCAGATATAACAAAGCTACTCCTATCCGTAATTATAAGAGTGTCACTATTTACCCCCTTGTGCAGCTAGTGTTTGTTATTTTTGCGATAAGTAAGATCTCAAAGCATCTGAGCACGTCCAAGCAATCAGCGTTTAAAAGGGACTCCGTACACTTTTTCCTGAGCTACGTTGAACAAACATTTACCGAACGCTTGAAACTTCTCAAGGAAAATCTTGTTGAACACAATAATGATTTTTTTTTGTCAAATAATGTTCAGAGATTTGTACTTTTGCTTGTTATTCATGAATACCTTTGTTTGCCTATTAGCAGTTACAGGACTGGAATATCTTTAATGTAAACGTTATTTATACAATTTGTAAAGAGTGTATATTTAGCTCTGTTTGTTTGTATACGTTATTTATATTTTGTTGTATATATATACAGAGCGAGATATTAATAAATATAAAATAATGCCTGTTTTGTTTGAAAAGTTAAGCAGATATGTAAGCTACTTCAATCATGTCCCGAAAAAATAGTCTATTATAACTTTAGATAGACTAAAGTCATTTCAGGTCTAAAGTTTAAAACCCATACCAATACCTCTCATAGTGGTTGAGTGACCGCAAAAATATTTTATAATCCCTTTTGCAAAGTTGAATAGAATGAAAAACCACTTAGATGAAAGAAAAGAAATATAATTTAAATAACATAATGCATATATTTTTGTTCGTATTATAAAACAATTAAGCCGCTTACCTACTCGTTTTCTTTTATACTATTTGTTCACTCCGCTTTACCCCACATAAAAGGTTGTGTGTAATCTTTTGAGTGGCTTTTACGATCACCTACTCATCCTATTTCCTTGTCAAATAATAATGATACAGGTCACCATTTTATACGACAAACCTTAGCGGTAAAACCTTTATGTAATTTGTTATAAACAAAGTAGCTAAGAGGATGAATAAAATTGGCAAAATAGTGTTTTTTTTTTATATTACAGTTTCCATAAGCTGTTTTCCATGTTGTTATTAAAGCAGTTCATTTCAGGTTGATAATTAATTAATGTTGAAATTAATCGGGGTTAATCTAGCCGAATACTTAATCCGCTAACGAAGCGTATATTTACCTACTGTTAAAATTATTTTGTGGGCTGTGCTAATTAGCGAATAATTTATAAGTTTAAGTTATAGTTTTATTTAGTACACAATCATAATCTCTTTATGATTTTTGTGAACTGATAGGATAGATGTCATTTAATTTTCATTTATTCATAATCAAATTCAAATTACAGTTTACACCAAAGGCTTATAAGGTTATACTAAATATACTAATTACAATACAGATAAAATTACTATTATATATTAATATTAATTATATATTAATATATATTATATATTAATATAATTGAAATAGAATAGATGAAAGCAATCGACATTAATTGAATTACATAAATGCACTTCATAATAATACACACCTAATGAATAGTAATTGATTAGGGCCTATTAAAACTTTCGGAATTCTATAAACGTTCGTTTACCTACAGTGCGTATACCACGCAATCATATAACTCATGCGTGTAATAAAATCTATTCTACACTGCAGAAACGCTAACGCCAAGATGTACCTTTGTTACCAAAGATTTTTAGCTCCCAAAATATCCGTACCATTGTAATCTGCATACGTTCAAACTAAAACCATAGCTCGTTTATTTATAAATCACACAGACAACATACCGTATACAGATTGCTTATAGATTCAACTTGTGTGCCACCCGGGTCGGTTGTAAGCTGTTTGCATTGGTCATTTGTCGACGCGGCTTATCGGACATTATTTGCCTTGGTTGCCCGATTCAATTTCCTAGTTCGACCCAAATACGGATTCTACAACTATGGTATGGTCACACGATTTGTGAGGAGGTATGTAAAAACATGGATTTGTTATTGTAGGGGTTTTTAAATATAATGAATCTAAACTTGCAAAAAATCTGAAGATATTGGCGGCGTTCGCGTGTTATCTATTGCTTGCAGAATGATCGTCTCTTATTAATTTAAATTAAAACATTTTATATTATAAAAAAGAAGAGCTTGGGTCATAAAACCGAAACAAACAGACAAAAAAATATAATTTAGAAAGCTTCAATCCATTCATGGAATAAAAAGTCCGGATTATTATGGATCAAGTCAAAGAACGTCGCAATTGCCTTCGCATTTTCTCTGTCGTTTTCATCACGTCAAACAAAACACATTTGGGGACACGGCAGTGCCCCCGCCAAGTCGAGCGCAAAGCAAACACTGCCGTACCATCCTTTACTGGAACCATTTCGCCGCATTTTGAGGCCCCTATTTGAGAACCTCTGGATAAGACCAGAACGCAGAAATTTTGGTCATCCAGAAAGCTATAATCACATACTTATAAACCAGAATTTCAAGTTTGTAGGTAATATAGTTCCGAAGCTAAGCGAAAGCAAAGTTTCATATTTTCGACACTCACTCACTCATGATCATCAAAATAGAACTAGTACTTCCCATAATCTCAGAGAGCTGAAATTTGGTACAGAGTTAGGGTTTAATGGCCACATAAAGGGAAAACTACAAAAACTAGGATAATCGAAGATCTGGAGTACCTGGTGACCCTGATTAGAAAACAGAAGAATCCAACCAAACTATTATAGATATCAGCATATCGCCTTAGGTTGATGTTGATAAGCTCATGTTTCTACAAAAAGAATTGAAATCCCATCAAAAACATACTGTAAAAAAATAGCCAAGTCTCTATGGAACTGCTTGTTTATCTCTAAAAAGTAATGAAATCTAGACAAAGTCGTGCTGAGTCTTAGGTTCCTTACTGCGATTTTTTTACTGCAACAGTTAATGTGATATGACTGGCCGTTGAACATTCTTTATAAGTAATTGGGTACAAGTCAACGGCCAGTTATATAACATTAACTGTTATAGTAAAGAAATCGCAGTAAGGAACCTAAGACTCGGCACGACTTTGTCTAGATTTCATTACTTTTTAGAGATAAACAAGCAGTTCCATAGAGACTTGGCTATTTTTTTACAGTATGTTTTTGGTGGGATATTATTGTCAAAAACATATAAATATAATGAATCTTTCCAAGACATACAATAAAATGAAGACAATATGCTGGCACTTAAAAGAAAATTTCAAAAAACCTATTATCCTAAAATTGTATCTATCCAAGAAAACAATGCTTAACCACATTCATAAAATATTACATTTTCACAAGCAATTTCACGCTAGAAAAAATAAATCAAGTTAAATGCTTTTAAGTCTAAGAAAATTATGAAAGTAATGTACTGAGAACGTCTGCTTGTTATAAAATAAGCTTAGTAATACAGAAGCTCAATACTGAAATTGGAAATAGGTACCAAGATTGGCTGATGAAAACACGTTTCTAAACGCACAATTCAATTTCGTACATTATGAGCTAACTCACTTTCGTATTACCAAGGATAATTGGAACAGGATTAAGCCATTCATTATTTATTCCGTTAACACAATCAACGGTTGAATAACAATACAAAGTTTTTAATTTTATTCGGAACCAATCAACCGTTATAGTGCGGTCAGAACACAAACGGACTAATTTATTCATTCCACTGTTGATACGCGCAATTGGATCGATTTAGATTTTTACTGCAATCATATCAATCGGTGAGCGTAGATTGAGGTTTAACGTTGATCGAATAACATTTTGGTTTCGGATTTAATCAATATTTTTGTTCAATTTATTCGAAAAAGAGATTGCATTGCCGCGCTGCTCACCATATACATCGATACTCGGATCAATCGGATCATCGGATAATCGGTCAATGTTTTCATGTGCAACTTTCAGTAACTTTAAACTCCTTTGAAAGAAGTATTAAAAACCCTTCTTTGATTGTTTCATAAAATCGACACTTTTAATAATAAAATTAAATAACAGACGAAATAAATAATTAATAGACGACTGATCGGCAATTTCAAGTCTAGTAATAATTTAGATATTAGGTACATAACCAGATTGAATTTAGCTTCAGACCCTATTGATCCACTATTGATCTCTGACCCTATTGGCCACAACTATATTCATTATATCGATACTAGTATAGTCCATTCGGTATAACAGTACACAATGATAGAATGTGGCTAGCCAAACAATAGTGGGCTTCGTCATAATTGAAACGGTGTATACATACCTAAGTAATAGTACTTGTGTACCAATACAAAGCGAATGGTTTTAGCTGAATCACAGCTCTATCAATTATTCACATAGAATCGAGCAAAATAAAATCTCTTAGAACTAAATAAGTATTACGTAAATTCAGGTATGAAATTACCACAACAAAAAACAGTTTAGAATAATAGGTCTTACCAATTAATTGTTTGGAAAGTGCTCATAGTAATCGAGATATAGATATACATACGTACTTATTGTATGAAAGTGTATGTGTGGACCTGCCACCTATATGGCTGGTATAAAAAAACAAGTATTTAGAATTCAAGCCACAACAAAAACTCTTAAGAAAAATCCAATACTTTCTTCATTTAATTTATATATTAAACACATTCAGTTAACCACAGAAGTACATTCATAAGTTATGAAGCTTATTACCTATATTGAAATGGAAAAATGCTTTTAAAAAGTTTCTAAGTAGGTTACTACTCGTATTAACGCAGCGAACCTTGAGATCCAAAAAGAACTCCAATAACTTAACAATATTGTGATCGTAAATTTTTGTTTGCTCAACTTTTTAATAAGCACGAATTGTTTATTTATGTTTGCAGCGATAACGTTCACTTTGGAGTTTATTCAGATCAAATTAATAACAGCACAGTTTTATTAAGTGGCTTGTTCATCAGTACAAAAATGCAAAAAAGCATTTAAAAAGAATAGATGCTTTTTAAATAATATTCCTACCTAAAATACTCATTTAAAAAATAAAATAAAATACTGTTAAAGTATATTATCATTAATCGTGTAATACGTTTTTAATCTGAGTGATCAAAATTTACTCCTCATACACACAAAGATAGACATCAGCTCCATAAATAGAAGTAATTATGAAAATGTTCAGGTCATTTGTTTCCAATTTAATACAAATCAAAATGAAAGGATTTTCATTACTATCATTGAACATACAACTTCCTGCTTAAATTAAAAGGTGTTCACATCAACCAAATTAATACTCACTGATATATATTTTGTGGAAATTTTGTCACAATCATCCTACGGGACAATTGATTACATGCCCTAACATCCGTTCATCAATTGTAGAGAGATAAACGTCAAGCTGAGTTTGCAAATGACAAATGTTTGCTAATGATTCGCCCACTGAAAACCGAATTATTTCCACGAATATTTTACAGGCCAGCTATTATGCCAGACGAAAATAATAATTATTATAGGTCTATCTTTTGAGAGCGTCGTTAGTAAAATCGAAATACATTTTTAATTCTTCTCAATCGTGACGTTTGAATTGAACTGGATTGCTCGTTGAGAGAATGGGCGTATTCAATTGTCAACTGAATTGCTGTAAACATTGCTTATTATTTTGTTGGGGACAATACTGAGGGTGAACTGTGTTCTTTAATTCAATAAAAACATTTCTGAGCATTTATTATTATGTTGATTTAACTAACATTTATTCAGAAAGAGATGTCATTCGCTTACAAAGTAAACACAGACATATCATTCCAATTAAGCGAAGTTTGTCCACAGAATAAAATATTCAAAAACATTAAAGTACCGCGAGCCCGACTGGAGGCCGCAATCGAAATGGTGATAATCCCCCGTACAATGACACAAGTAGTGACGCACTTAACGGTCGCATTAAAAGGGTGCTTAACACTCAACGGATTGTGGCCCTGTGAATAATGGCGAAAGAATAGCTGAGGGTGCCACCGTTTTTAACGTCGGCTGAAAAGACTCGTAACTTGGCAGTCATTGAGCGCAGTAATGTGAGTTACGTGATATCGTATCGAGCACGTATTGCGGATCGGTTCGCTCTGGTTTTGGTTTGGTGAGACTAGCAATTCGTACGGTGACGCATGCGTTTTATTATACGTATAAAAAATTTGGATCCACGTGAAAGGCCTTTGGATGATTTACGACTTGATGTGCCGGTTGTTTAACTAATATATTTTGAGGGAATAAAGTTCAGTCACTTTATGTTGAATAGAGTAATCTGTAGGGATACATTTTCGTTTCCACTTTGCTTTTACCTCTTAGTAAACTCAAACCAAGTCTGAAATAATATAAAATCTTAAACGAATCCTCGATACTAAAACGTCAATCTTTCGGTTCATATCATAATCGCATAACTTCTGGAGTTTATTTCCTCCATCTGAAGCTCTAATATAATTTAAAACCGTTCCTAGATATTTTTATAGAAAATATTTTCCAGGCTAGCTTTGTCATACGAACGTTGACCAATGAGGACCGGTCGAGTTTCCCTGCAGACATTCAACTCACGTATGTTTGGAAGAGCAATGCATTCGTTCCCATAACATTTTATTCATAAAGTAGATTCTTGTTAGATATCTATTTTATTCAAGTTTCACTGGAGTATGCTTTGAACATAATGAATGTAAATTAAACTGGATTATTGGATTTTGCTTGGGTGCTACGTATTTTTACAGTAGAGTCAAACATTTAAGGATTTTGAGATTCTAAATGCAGCTGAGGAGATGCGTTATATCTCAAAATTAAAAAAAAGACTGTTCCCTTTATTGAAATCCATCATTCATCTTTTTGTCACCAAAAACCTTCGATTTAATTCAGTACGGTAACATAAAATAACAGCGAAGATTGTTGAATAACAAAACCTTCGTATTCTCGAAACAAGTAAACCTATAAAAGGTAAGGGCACACACTATAACAATATCGTCTAAGATTTGCTACCCAATTTTCATTCGTTAAAGACGTTTTTTCCGATACCAGGACATTCTTCTGAAAGTGATTCCGAACACGTCCGACTATAGAGCCATACAGCGTCGATGCTCTCTCGTAGACAAGAAATTGCCCCTTTACTGCTCATGGCGAAGATTTTATGTCTTCCACTTACGAACATTGACTTCCGAGGTCGACAATTTCCTGTATTCTAAACGTGTTACGCTTGAGTGCGAAGTGAACGCGTTTTAAATCTGATAATATTTGCCTTTATTGTGAATTCAACCTCGTTTTCATGTAAACAAAATAATGCTATTTTCTTCAATGGTATAACCGTGGGTATAACGAAATACAAAATACTTCTAAGTCTGAAATAAATGAAAATAGTCTACTATTGAGCATAGAGCTTTTGAGCTTTCCATTATGTTGGTATAGATAGATTTTATACCATTTATTACTTTCTTCGAATGCCAATCCTATCTTCTAAGTATCAAATAGAAGTACCTAACGTATTCCAGTATTATCTATGTATTTCAAACCCTCAGTATATGTATAGTCTCCACGGACCGAGACTGTTTGTTCAGGCTCCCTTAATTCACAGTTATCCTACGCTCAAGACTTCCCACTCTCGACCACCTGTGACCCCTATGTAGCAAGGCACCCGATGTGTATTAAGACAAAGTGCATCGAATCTGTTTAAGCTAAAGTTAGCTGCTACTTCAGAGTTACAGCACACTGCTGTACGTTTATAATTCGAATTATAGTTGAGGTTTTTCAGTCTTATATAACTCTGTTATTACTGTATTGTTAAATTGCGAAAAATATTCATGCAAATTATTTTCGAATTATCCTATTAAATACTACTTCAAGCAACCATGCAACGAGCATTAAATGAATGCGGAAAATTTATATTCAGGGTACGGAAAATTAACATTCAGAATACCGAAAACTGCCACAATAATTGTCATCTACGAAACCAGTAATGTTCAGTAAATGTTGCTGAATTATTCAAACATCTTTATGACCTATCATTTCCTTAATCAAGCCCAAATAAAATCTTACGACCACTCCTAAATAATAACAGTTTTATAATGATGTTGTCCACAGTAACTCGGCGTATCGGAGTGGAAACAACGGAACAAACATTAGTTGGACCACATCCAAAACATTGTTTGGAATCGAAGCCAAAATGAGCGAATAGTATAGCATTTTGCTAATAAATTACACTACTCACCCCATTTTTTATAGCCCTATCACTTTCATCCGAGTGAGATCATGTTCTTATTTAATCAGAGTTTATGAAGCTGTTCGGATAAGCAAATAGTTTTTTCTCTTTGGGAGTTGTTCGAAAGAAGATGGCGGAGTAATTAGGAGACAAACACGGTCCCATAAATTTTAATATCTCTGCTGCAACACATTTATGTGAGAATTTATGATTCTGGGTATTTTGAAATGGGAATTTGAGCTAGTTATAAAGAAACATTATGTCGTATCGGCTACCCGGATCGGATACCCTTGTATACTTACTATTATACAGCAATTGACCTCGCCGTGGTCGTGGACTACAAGACCAGTGGCAAGCATGACATATGGAGTTCCTATTACAAAGTTGAAGTAAATATAACACTGTCTACTAGACCTGTTTTCCTCAGTAAAACATGCGATGAATGGACTTTATATTAAGCATGTAAACATAAAAATTGGTCAAGAGTGAATCGGATTCGCCCACGAAGGGTTACGTACTGCTTTTCTATAAAACGGCAAAAAATCACGCTTGGATGATGATTTATGGGAGCATTATAACATTCATTTTATTCTATTTTTATTAAGTGTTTGTCATAGCAGCAACAATAATACATCATTTGTGAAAATTTCACCTGTCTAAATATCATGATTCATGAGACACAGCCTAGTTACAGACAGACAGCGAAGACTATTAGTGATAATGACCCGTTTTTCCGTTTTGGTACGGAACCTAAAAAAGTATTTATTTTTCACCTCACAAAGCTAATATGATATGACCTCATATACAGTCAACATTTTACGAGCTGACAAACTTCAGGCTTTGCAAACATTAGTTCTTTGTAATGTTGACTTTGTATCCCTTACTGGTGGAATCTCCTACATTGTCTTAGGCACGTAGTGTGTATATAGAATGGGTAATATCCTAGAGTAAACGCGAGGTTATATTAGGGTCAAAAGTTGAAGTCACCGGCTTTTGACCCGGATAAAGTTTCATTAATGTTTTGTGGGTGAATAATTTTGTTATTCGGTTATCATGTTCTCTGTTTTAGTTGAACTAAGTAAATTATTCTTTAGAATTTGCTTTCAGGTTCCTACACTATTTATAACAGGTGCTTTTGTAAGAAGCTTTTCATTATCACCTTTTTTTTCAAAATTGCGCTATCCCTACTAATATTATAAATGCGAAAGTAACTCTGTCTGTCTGTCTGTCTGTCTGTCTGTCTGTTACGCCATTTCACGCCAACCAGTGAGCCCGAATTTTGATGAAATTTTGTACAGAGATAGAATACACCTGAGGAACAACATAGGCTACTTTTTTATCCGGGTGCGGGAAGGTGTTCGGGAAGTAATATTTTTTAATACGCACAGAAGACAGTTTCGGTTACATATTTTATATATGGATGAATGATACAATGATACAATGTCCGGACTCACTCGAATGCGGGACGTGTAGATGGTGGGGCGCGTGTAATCGGTGCGCGGGGCAGAATGTTGGTATATTTATATGTTTGTATGTTTGTTTGTCTGTTTGCACACGCTAATCTGCAGGATCCACTGGACGGATTTTGATGAAACTTGGCAGGCATATAGCTTATATGTCAGAATAACAATTATACACTAGCTTTCTGCCCGCGACTTCGTACGCGGAAACATGTGTCGCCTATGCCAGCAATAACGGGTATCAAAAATGAAAGATCTTAAACATCTGATCTGATGTCGAATTCTAGGAGCCCGGGGAAACGATGGGTTGCGCGAGACGATTCGAGATGTTTCAGACTTATCATACCATACCATTGCATTGCATTGAGTGCCTTTTTAGAATGTATGGATAACGCCATCTATCGATGTTGTTTCCTCAGGGTGTATTCTATCTCTGTACCAAATTTCATCAAAATCGGCTCACTGGTTTAGGCGTGAAGCGTAACAGACAGACAGACAGACAGACAGACAGACAGACAGAAGTTACTTTCGCATTTATAATATTAGTAGGGATATACGGCTATATTTTTTTTGGAAATTCGCTCTTTAAGGGGGTAAAAAGAAGGGGGTAAGTTTGTATGAATTTCCGTCAGTTTTGAAGCTAATTCGATTCAAATTAATATTTGGCTATTTGGTTATAAATTAAGAATGACGCAATAAGGTTTTTGGAAATTCTGCCTTAAACGGGGGTGAAAAGGGGGATAAGTGTCTATGAAACTCCGTCAGTTTTGAAGCTAAATTGATGAAAATTATAGCTGTTTCTGCCCTTCGTTTTTGTGACGGTGTCGCTGTTTTTTCACACGTACGCTTTATGTAGCTTTCTCGCGCGAACTAGGTCCGATAAGTGTTCACTTTTGCCGATAGATGGCGTTATCCATACATTCTAAAAAGGCACTCAATGCAAATGCATGGTATGGTATGATAAGTCTGAAACATCTCGAATCGTCTGGCGCACCCATCGTTTCCCCGGGCTCCTAGAATTCGACATCAGATCAGATGTTAAGATCTTTCATTTTGATGCCCGTTATTGCTGGCATAAGCGACATGTTCCGCGTACGAAGTCGCGGGCAGAAGCTAGTAATATTATAAATCGGAAAGTGAGTTTGTTTTGTTTGTTTGTTTGTTCCGCTTTCACGCCGTAACTACTGG
>NWSH02000537.1:7176731-7194714 GCA_002382865.2 Heliothis virescens
CCCTTTAAGACAACTTTAATGAGATGGTGACACAAAACCGACGATTATCCCTGTATACACTACCCACCAAAAACATAAATGTAAAAAAAGGAAAGCCAAGTTCAATATAAGACCTATGCCTGGTTGTGGACTTCACCGCAAAAAGAACGGAGATCTAAATGAGTCCCAAGTTCTGTACAAAATCCAAATATGTATTTATAGGTACAAGATATGACTTGGCTAGTTTTTATCAAGATAAAAAAAATGTTTTATTTAATTAACTAGTTTTTATCAAGATAAAAAATATGTTTTATTTTATTAATAACTTTATAGAATAACTGAGGTAATAAAAACTGGCCAAGTCATATCTTGTACCTATAAATACATATTTGGATTTTGTACAGAACTTGGGACTCATTTAGATCTCCGTTCTTTTTGCGGTGAAGTCCACAACCAGGCATAGGTCTTATATTGAACTTGGCTTTCCTTTTTTTACATTTATGTTTTTGGTGGATAGTGTATACAGGGATAATCGTCGGTTTTGTGTCACCATCTCATTAAAGTTGTCTTAAAGGGACTTCAGCGTGTTGGCTTCGGCCCCACGTTCGCTCTCCAAAAATCCGGGACTCTATAGTCCCGTGGTCTGGAAGAGTATGGCTTTCACTTAAGCTTAGTTAACTAAACGATTTATTGTTAACCAAACTAAGTTTTAAAAGTATAACATTTGCTTCGTTTATATTGACACTATCGTTCCTATTAAACAATAATTTGCTTGCTATTTCAACGCTTGATAATAATTATCATTTTGTAATAAACATTATCATCATTTATTTTAATAGTAACAAATGGTTGTTATTAAGTAATTTCCAATTACGTATTTGTTTGTATTATTTGTATTATGTATATACGCCTAGTTTTTCTTTTATGACACAACACCACATGAAATGTAGGTAACGACAGAATTTATTTCGACCTTCATTTCATTTAAAACGTATATTTTAATAAAAGTTCCACATAAATATATATATTTTTATTATGAGCGTCTGTTTTTCTAGCGCCTAAGATTAATTTTAGTGCTTACCAAGGGGTGGTTTAATTAAGGTTTTTCTTTTATTCCCAGTTTTTATGACCATTGTGCTATTGTAAGCACAAAGGTATTTGAAGAGGATTGTATGTATGCGAATAATGTTATGTTTGTTAAAATTACCCACTCTAATTAGATTTTGGGACAAGTCATTATGTAAATGGTTATTCCATCTATACTTTAATTTGAAAGAGCTAATTTTTTCATGTTAAATATCATAATAAACACGGAACTTGTAATTATGTTACCGACTCTGTGTGTAATTAAATTAGTTCCACTTTTTCAGTCAAAGACTTGAGAGCGCCTTGATTGAGAGTATAATTAAATATTTACATATTAAGAAGAGTACTGTAAAATTACATAACGTAATTGTTGAAGGAACGGTTAACAAGACTATATACATCGCAATAACTAGAAGATTGTTAAGCAAAATGTGTAAAATCTGCTTACACACATTTTCTTAATTAATTAAAACTTACTTCTGCCACCGGCTTCGCCCGCTTCCCAAGGAAGCTATTTTCCATACTAGAACTAGGCGCCCTGTCCCTCTCTCACATTTATAAAAATGCTTTCAAATAATTAAAAACAAATGACATGTCAATGACGTCACGCAAAAAATGACAAAGACAACAATATTCGACTAGGCGCTCTGTCTCTCTCTTACTTACATAAATGCTTTGAAATTTTTAAAAACAAATGACACGTCAATGACGTCACGCACGAAATGACAAAGACAACAATATTGCAATAGGCGCTCTGTCTCTCTCACTCACTTATAAAAATGCTTTCAAATAAATTAAAAACAATTGACATGTCAATGACGTCACGCACGAAATGACAAAGACAACAATATTGCAATAGGTACTCTGTCTCTCTCACTCACTTATAAAAATGCTTTCAAATAAATTAAAAACAAATGACACGTCAATGACGTCACGCGCGAAATGACAAAGACAACAATATTCCACGAGGCGCTCTCTTTCTCTCTTTCATAAAAATGCTTTCAAATATTGTCAATGTATTTGTTACTAGTTAGCTTCTGCTAGCGGCTACGCCCGCTTCCCGAGGGAACTATTCCCCGGATAAAAAGCCTATGTTGTTCCTCAGGGTCTATTCTAGTTTAAGCGTGAAAGCATAACAGACAGAGTTACTTTCGCATTTACAATATTAGTAGGGATAGTGTATTCCTAAGAGGATGGAAAGCAATCTCTTACGTTTCAGAACTATGATGTACCTAGTATGTAGTCTTATAAAATCGAGTAAGTACATTAATTGTTATATATTTAAAAGAGACGAAAAAAATGCTTGGCACTGATATATGTTAGGACAGGCCTTCAAAAGATCATGGGGTCAATATAAAGTATTCCTGGACTAATTTTCACATATTTTTATTAAGAATTTATTTAATTAATGCATAACGTTGCAAGATTTTAAGTAATACTACTTGACCACAACAAGTTTCAAAAAGTACTTCAAAATGTTCAAACTTTATCAATTTTAAGCTAACAATGAACGCAAAGAAATTCTAGAAACCAAAATACGATTGAAAACTAAAATTACAAACTTAAAGTAAACACCAAACTTTTAAAACACGAATATGATTAATTGAAGTTGTCCAAAGGCTTTCAAAATTAAAGGTTATTTTAGCAAATATGTACGGGGACGTATTTCGTTCGGTTCGGCGGTTGTTTGAGGGGACATCAATCAAAGTCGCGATAACTGAAGGAGTGATCTATAGACCGGTGAGACATTGGTTTACTGTGAACCTTTACAACACTATCTTGTTTTCTTTGTTTATTGTAATTTATATTTTGGTGCATAATTTTTGTTCAACATATTTTTATTTTTTTTAAATATAATTATAAAAAACAATACCATTTAAAAATATAAAAAATAGGTAGCCACCGATATCGGGCACAGGGTCCAAGGTTTGGTATCTTTATTTTTAGCAGGTTTAATACTGGCCTAAACTAAGGTCGCAACTACGCTTTTCCTAATACTTAAATTTTGTTTGCTCATTTAAAATATCATGAAGTAAATTATTGACTGGCTTATATAAAAAAACTGTTTTGGTATGAAATAATTGAACTTAGATTAAATATTTGTCGTTACAAGAGAATTAAAATGTATTGCAATTTAAATACGTGATTTATTTTTTATATAAAACAGCGCACGTTTTACAGCAAAAAGCTTACTATTCAAATTGATTGTTTTGCTCCAAAAAAGACACGAATTCCAGAAACTTTTGAATGCTAACATTTGCAATTCAAACCATTTACGTTGGCATGAAATACGAGATCACACATTCGGATTATAAATCGTTACAAAGCTGTTACGCTAACATTTATATCGACAGAAACTCGACGAAAATCTAATGTATAAAAATGAAAAACGTCCGGAAAAGGCGGTCGTATTAAATTTTATAAGGTGTAAAATTTTATAACGGGAGCAAGTCGCCTGTGAAACGTGATGAATTTGTCCTTTACCACTAACGACGTAACTTACCCGATTAACTTAGTTAAAGTTCACAAAGGAAATGGTCCATCCCTTTAGCCCTCAGTACAACCGCACTTAGTGTATTACTTCTACTGATAAAGGATTTCTTAGATCAAACTTCAGTTTTGACCAGTAACAAACAGAAAATTTGCTTAACAATCTTCAAATGTATATACGCCTTGATTCATCTTGAGGTAAAAAAAATACCTATTTTACTTTTATAAGTTAGAAGATATTTCGCTATTTCCAACTATTGCCTGACAGTGATCGAATGTAAATAAATAAAGATTTATCGGTAAGTAAATACGTCAACATTGTCTTAAAACTCCGACAATATCATCAATCTAAAAATAAAATAGAATGCGAAAAGAATTTTGTTGATTCAACTCTCTTTAATAAAAAAGACAATGTTTTTTTGTGAAAAAAACGGCACGAGTATCAAGTTTGCTTGACATCAAAAGGCAGTGAAACTTCCTTCCCAACCTCCGAGTAATAGTTTTTAGGCTGCTTCCTCGGTATTATTTATTAATCTTTCACAATAGAGATGGGCGGCCGCAGATTAGGTTTTTCAGGTATCGGTTGCAGGAACTTACAAAGCTCTATTGTTGATAGCGTTCTTTGCAAAAATTACGTCCAACAAAGAAACGTCGATACGCCACTGTTTACCAATTTGTCTCTGCTATTGTTTGATGCTGACAGACTATTTGTGTCTGAGATAAACAGTGTGATTTTTCCTAACAACGGAGCTCGTTATCTTCCTAATTTTCCCAGTTCCCCTACTTTGAGTGATCCCTTTGATATTGATAATTATTAGTTCGGAATAGGAAAAATGATTGTTTGTTTTGGTTTCGGATTGATGTATAAGTATGAGTCGTCAAATACATACTTAGTTTTACTAAATAAAAAACTTCTTCGCTTCGTTTCCACAAAATCGGATTCAAAATAAAGTTTAACTGGCGTCATCACACGGTGACGTCACGCAACCTCATCTGCATGCATTACGACTGGCTGGGCCAACCAAGGTTTATTCCCGTTGCCTCCCACCAATTCCAGCTATACTGGTTGTCACATAAGTAGTGGTGAAGGGCAGGCGTTTTTAGCTCTGTCTCATATAATTTTAACGTTCGAAAAGTGCTGTTTTTTAGCCTACTTTGAATAAATGCTTCCTTATTTTGATTTTGACCGCGAAACTTTAATTGGTTACCTTTGGGTATCGCAATGGTGGATAGTGACACAACTTTAAAAAAAAATACTATTGGTTACCTATGAGGGACAACGACATAATTTCAAATAACTAATTATTCTATTCGTGCATTAGTTGGTCGCTTTTCAATATTCTTCCTACAAAGCGTTTACAGCTGTAATACTAATACAGTTTCTTGGTGGAAAATACTGGAAGAAGCGTTAAAATACATTTAGTATCATAGAGTGGTGACAGTGGGAATAAACCCTGACCAACGAGACTGTGGTGGCCGATGGCGGGATAAATATTTGACTTGCCTACAAGTACCCTACTGACGGACAACGGAACAGGTATCGGTACTTGCATTGTGATTGCAGACATTGTGGCCATTATTTCCCTTTATATTGGTCTTTGTTGTTGGCGCATTGTGGTGTTTAAGTTGATGATTCCGAAAAACGGTGGGAATTAAATCTGGTGGATTTGGGGTGTTTTGATGAACTTCTGAAGTGAATATGTTTAGATGACAGGTCAACAGGAATCTGTCAAATATTACCAATCGACCATTAACCTTCTACTGTTATGATAAGGTTGAAAATCCATTGAAGAAATTTGGCAGATTGAAGAAGGTTGTTGTGTTGGCATCTGTATATGTGTGATTTTATCTACTAAAACACTTGTGAAAATTCAAAGTGCAGACACGAGCATCCTAAAGCAATTTATTTTACACCATTATGGTGAATCCAAAACCCATAAAAGTACACACAAGCACACAACCGCTAAGAACTTTACTACACTTATTTAAAATATCAACTTCATAAAAGCTCAAATACCCATTGTAATGTAGTGTCGTTACCAGGACACGCCCGCTTTATGGCGCGTGTTTATGACCGACACTCTATGTCGTCTACACTCCGCTATAACTTTGTAGTGACGTCATAAAGCACTGTGCATCCTCAGGAAGCCGATGTGCATGATTGTACTAGTCCATAGCGTCGTTTGAAAATTTATGGCGATAAAGTCCCGTTATCTTAAATTGTTTTACCACAAGCTTGCTTCTTACTTTATTTCTATGTTCGAAAATTTTCCTTGTTATAGATTTTAACATCTTTGTTTTATTCAGTACTAGCTGTTTTCTTCCCGCAACTGGGTAAAAGTAGCTTAAGTTCTTTTTTCGCCTTTTAGACCATTTGTTTACCAAAAGTAATTTAAACTAATTCAATAATTTTGGCGTTAACGGGCAAGAAATAGACATACCCTTTTACATTATTTGAATAAAAATAAAAGCAAGCCTATCAAAAATTCAGACTATAATTAGAAACAACGCGTCAAACGTCAATAGAAAAAAAAACGTCGTACTAAACAGAAAGCCTTTGTTACGTTACGAAGTTATACCAATGCGTATGATTGTGCTCTTCAAGAACGATATTTCAGAATTTCAGACTGATAAAATCACTTATCTAAAAATACTTTATGCCCAGAGCTCGCTTTCTAGTACCATCTTCGCGAAGGCTTTATGTATCAGAATGATATATTATACATGAGTTGATTTTTCAGTTTCACTTCACACATTTTCTTCGCGTAAAAGCTGTGGGAAAACTTACCTTGATGTTATAACTTCAAATGTGTCACCTAAACAAGTCAGCAAAAACCGACACATACAGGGTAGTACAGATAGGGTGGAGAGGTCTGGAATCAAAATTCCATTGACACAGTAAAACGTACAAAATAACAGAACACTAAAATGTCGCCATTAAGTAAGCCACCGATTATGTAATTTTGATCGTGCAAAAGACTTTTGTTTCTGTCTGTACCCATCGATACTAATGATACACAGACTTTTGTTGTTCGTTTGTTTGTACCCGATTATTACCAAATCGTTTTCGAAACTACTGAATCGATTAGATACATTATTTCCCCAGAATACACTATCCTTGGTGTACGAGAAAGACGGGAAGTAGTTTCCACGGGACGAAGGGAGAACTGCGGGAAAACACTAGTCTTCAATAGGTACTCGTATCGACAAATGCCAATTAATAGCATGCGAGGTATTTCAGTACATTTGACTGAACAATATGTAGTGTGGTATGCGCGGGGACAAATTCATTATTCGGTCGTACATATTATGTTATACATAGACTACCCAAGTCTATTGTAAGCTTGTTTACGTATATGCTGAGATCACAACATTATTACAACGTTCACCAGGCAAATAAATAGGATTTCAGGTATTCAAACGGTTTGAATCCACAAGATTAAAGGATTATTCTAGAATTTTCAATCAAGCTCCAAAAGGTACTTCGAGTTCTTTACTAAAAGATTATTCTCTAGTTCCAGTAGAAGTCCGTAGAACAACGAAGCGTAATTAAATTTTCAGCCCTAGTATCCCTCTTATAACGCTGACGTTATATTCAATTTCAAAGGTAAACAATACACGGCGAACGAGGAGCCGAATCAACTCCACATGTTCGTACATCTTCACCCTCCTATTAAGCAAAGGTCAAGTAAACAAGAATATTAATTCCAGCCAAAAATACTTTGCCCGTTTTATTGACGTTTAGCTTCGGGTATAGAATTAATGCCACTAAAAACATCCTGTAAAAAACCCAAGTCTCGCAGCTCAATCTCTCTACCGTAAAAAGTTGTGAGATCCATGTAATACCAAGTCAGTTTATCTATTTAGTTTCTACTAAAAGGACCTTCTGTCTTAAATTATTACATAAGCCATTATCATGCCAATATTTAAAATATTTTACGTTTTAACAAATCGACTTGGCCATCGCATGATTTGGTTATTAGTATGTATCACACTACACAGCACGACGGGCCAGCAACCTAATTCCTCACCAGAGTCCTTCCGAATAATATGATTGAGGTGAGTATCTTCAGGAAGTTAATGCTCCTGGAACTTCAATGTCGAACAAGAGTACCGATTAATGAATTGGTTTCGAGAATTTCAATCGCATGAAGCGCGATATACTAAAGAATCTAATATAATTGTAATAATCATTGTGTTTTCATGCGATGGCCAAGTCGATCTATTTGTTAAAAACGTAAAATATTTTAAATATTGTCATGATAATAGCTTATGTAATAATTTAAGACAGAAGGTCCTTTTAGTAGAAACTAAATAGATTAACCGACTTGGTATTACATGGATCTCACAACTTTTTACGGTAGAGAGATTGAGCTGCGAGACTTGGGTTTTTTACAGGATGTTTTTAGTGGCATTAATTCTATACCCGAAGCTAAACGTCAATAAAACGGGCAAAGTATTTTTGGCTGGAATTAATATTCTTGTTTACTTGACCTTTGCTTAATAGGAGGGTGAAGATGTACGAACATGTGGAGTTGATTCGGCTCCTCGTTCGCCGTGTATTGTTTACCTTTGAAATTGAATATAACGTCAGCGTTATAAGAGGGATACTAGGGCTGAAAATTTAATTACGCTTCGTTGTTCTACGGACTTCTACTGGAACTAGAGAATAATCTTTTAGTAAAGAACTCGAAGTACCTTTTGGAGCTTGATTGAAAATTCTAGAATAATCCTTTAATCTTGTGGATTCAAACCGTTTGAATACCTGAAATCCTATTTATTTGCCTGGTGAACGTTGTAATAATGTTGTGATCTCAGCATATACGTAAACAAGCTTACAATAGACTTGGGTAGTCTATGTATAACATAATATGTACGACCGAATAATGAATTTGTCCCCGCGCATACCACACTACATATTGTTCAGTCAAATGTACTGAAATACCTCGCATGCTATTAATTGGCATTTGTCGATACGAGTACCTATTGAAGACTAGTGTTTTCCCGCAGTTCTCCCTTCGTCCCGTGGAAACTACTTCCCGTCTTTCTCGTACACCAAGGATAGTGTATTCTGGGGAAATAATGTATCTAATCGATTCAGTAGTTTCGAAAACGATTTGGTAATAATCGGGTACAAACAAACGAACAACAAAAGTCTGTGTATCATTAGTATCGATGGGTACAGACAGAAACAAAAGTCTTTTGCACGATCAAAATTACATAATCGGTGGCTTACTTAATGGCGACATTTTAGTGTTCTGTTATTTTGTACGTTTTACTGTGTCAATGGAATTTTGATTCCAGACCTCTCCACCCTATCTGTACTACCCTGTATGTGTCGGTTTTTGCTGACTTGTTTAGGTGACACATTTGAAGTTATAACATCAAGGTAAGTTTTCCCACAGCTTTTACGCGAAGAAAATGTGTGAAGTGAAACTGAAAAATCAACTCATGTATAATATATCATTCTGATACATAAAGCCTTCGCGAAGATGGTACTAGAAAGCGAGCTCTGGGCATAAAGTATTTTTAGATAAGTGATTTTATCAGTCTGAAATTCTGAAATATCGTTCTTGAAGAGCACAATCATACGCATTGGTATAACTTCGTAACGTAACAAAGGCTTTCTGTTTAGTACGACGTTTTTTTTTCTATTGACGTTTGACGCGTTGTTTCTAATTATAGTCTGAATTTTTGATAGGCTTGCTTTTATTTTTATTCAAATAATGTAAAAGGGTATGTCTATTTCTTGCCCGTTAACGCCAAAATTATTGAATTAGTTTAAATTACTTTTGGTAAACAAATGGTCTAAAAGGCGAAAAAAGAACTTAAGCTACTTTTACCCAGTTGCGGGAAGAAAACAGCTAGTACTGAATAAAACAAAGATGTTAAAATCTATAACAAGGAAAATTTTCGAACATAGAAATAAAGTAAGAAGCAAGCTTGTGGTAAAACAATTTAAGATAACGGGACTTTATCGCCATAAATTTTCAAACGACGCTATGGACTAGTACAATCATGCACATCGGCTTCCTGAGGATGCACAGTGCTTTATGACGTCACTACAAAGTTATAGCGGAGTGTAGACGACATAGAGTGTCGGTCATAAACACGCGCCATAAAGCGGGCGTGTCCTGGTAACGACACTACATTACAATGGGTATTTGAGCTTTTATGAAGTTGATATTTTAAATAAGTGTAGTAAAGTTCTTAGCGGTTGTGTGCTTGTGTGTACTTTTATGGGTTTTGGATTCACCATAATGGTGTAAAATAAATTGCTTTAGGATGCTCGTGTCTGCACTTTGAATTTTCACAAGTGTTTTAGTAGATAAAATCACACATATACAGATGCCAACACAACAACCTTCTTCAATCTGCCAAATTTCTTCAATGGATTTTCAACCTTATCATAACAGTAGAAGGTTAATGGTCGATTGGTAATATTTGACAGATTCCTGTTGACCTGTCATCTAAACATATTCACTTCAGAAGTTCATCAAAACACCCCAAATCCACCAGATTTAATTCCCACCGTTTTTCGGAATCATCAACTTAAACACCACAATGCGCCAACAACAAAGACCAATATAAAGGGAAATAATGGCCACAATGTCTGCAATCACAATGCAAGTACCGATACCTGTTCCGTTGTCCGTCAGTAGGGTACTTGTAGGCAAGTCAAATATTTATCCCGCCATCGGCCACCACAGTCTCGTTGGTCAGGGTTTATTCCCACTGTCACCACTCTATGATACTAAATGTATTTTAACGCTTCTTCCAGTATTTTCCACCAAGAAACTGTATTAGTATTACAGCTGTAAACGCTTTGTAGGAAGAATATTGAAAAGCGACCAACTAATGCACGAATAGAATAATTAGTTATTTGAAATTATGTCGTTGTCCCTCATAGGTAACCAATAGTATTTTTTTTTAAAGTTGTGTCACTATCCACCATTGCGATACCCAAAGGTAACCAATTAAAGTTTCGCGGTCAAAATCAAAATAAGGAAGCATTTATTCAAAGTAGGCTAAAAAACAGCACTTTTCGAACGTTAAAATTATATGAGACAGAGCTAAAAACGCCTGCCCTTCACCACTACTTATGTGACAACCAGTATAGCTGGAATTGGTGGGAGGCAACGGGAATAAACCTTGGTTGGCCCAGCCAGTCGTAATGCATGCAGATGAGGTTGCGTGACGTCACCGTGTGATGACGCCAGTTAAACTTTATTTTGAATCCGATTTTGTGGAAACGAAGCGAAGAAGTTTTTTATTTAGTAAAACTAAGTATGTATTTGACGACTCATACTTATACATCAATCCGAAACCAAAACAAACAATCATTTTTCCTATTCCGAACTAATAATTATCAATATCAAAGGGATCACTCAAAGTAGGGGAACTGGGAAAATTAGGAAGATAACGAGCTCCGTTGTTAGGAAAAATCACACTGTTTATCTCAGACACAAATAGTCTGTCAGCATCAAACAATAGCAGAGACAAATTGGTAAACAGTGGCGTATCGACGTTTCTTTGTTGGACGTAATTTTTGCAAAGAACGCTATCAACAATAGAGCTTTGTAAGTTCCTGCAACCGATACCTGAAAAACCTAATCTGCGGCCGCCCATCTCTATTGTGAAAGATTAATAAATAATACCGAGGAAGCAGCCTAAAAACTATTACTCGGAGGTTGGGAAGGAAGTTTCACTGCCTTTTGATGTCAAGCAAACTTGATACTCGTGCCGTTTTTTTCACAAAAAAACATTGTCTTTTTTATTAAAGAGAGTTGAATCAACAAAATTCTTTTCGCATTCTATTTTATTTTTAGATTGATGATATTGTCGGAGTTTTAAGACAATGTTGACGTATTTACTTACCGATAAATCTTTATTTATTTACATTCGATCACTGTCAGGCAATAGTTGGAAATAGCGAAATATCTTCTAACTTATAAAAGTAAAATAGGTATTTTTTTTACCTCAAGATGAATCAAGGCGTATATACATTTGAAGATTGTTAAGCAAATTTTCTGTTTGTTACTGGTCAAAACTGAAGNTAACGAAATTATAGGGGGTCGAAAATAGCCTGAATTGCTTCGAGAAAAGGATGGTATTGACGTTTAGCTTCGGGTATAGAATTAATTTCCTCTAGCATTAGACGAAAAGCGCAAGAAAAGCGTCTCATTCCTCGAATTGCAAATGATTTTATCGGGATTTGCAGTTCGAATTCTACTCTTGAGAAAGGAGAATTTATTAAATAGTGTTGCCAATAAGTAGATGGACGGTGCTCACTCAGCTGATTTAATCTTTTTGCGAGTCTCGTAACAAATAGAAAGTAAATGTATCGTCTACGTAGGTAAAACGAAAAGTGTTAAGAATACTCAATCCTTTTTAGCATACAGCGTCAGTGATCGAAACGCGGTCATTCTCGCTTTTATCCCTCGTAGTCTGTGATCAGAAAAGAAAATATTTTTACAATCCTTCTACATAAACATGATTCGTTGAGATCTTTTCGATTTAAGATTAAATAAACGCTACTGTCATCACATCACCTAAACTATTTTATTGTGTCGATATATGATAACATTTGACTCATCATCGTGTAATTTCTATCCTGAGCAACAGTCATCAACCGTGACTATTGCTCAGGATATAAATTATTTTGATGTGAAAAGTACATTGATGATTGAGGCATCGATTAAAATTTGATTAGGAAAACCAACTACTCCATTTCTTAGTGTGGATCACTATTTATCATCTGCCCAGCCTTTTCCCAAACATGTTGGGCTCGGCTTCCAGTGTAACCGGACGCAGCTGAGAGCTAGTGTTTTACATAGAGCGCATGCCTATCTGACCTCCAGAACCAGGGCCATTAGTAAGACTGAAAGTGCGGAGCGTTATTAAACACACTTTATGCCAAATTATCTTGAAGATCATTTTATTTAGAATTATTTTAATGTCTCTGGTATCCCATTTTCTACTAAATGTACTTGTAAAATCTGTAAGTAAAATCACGGCTGTCGGTTACCATAAGACGCAGTACGCTGCGCGGTCGTCGCGACCCGACATCAATTTTATCAGATGCGCTTACAGTGCACAGCGAGACCCTGATATTCAATTGTCAGGTGATTTATTTAATTTAGTATACGGTGCACGTATTTCATTTGAAAGCGAGAAAGAAGAAAGATCGATTAGGGTTTTTCCTCTACGAAGAACAGTTTTACATTTTACAAATTCAATCATATTTTAGACAGTACTTAAAATGGCGGACTCAATATTCAATTAGTTTGTTATTATTTTTTATTTAATTTGATACCTATTAATTTAAAAAAGAAAACAAAAAATGATGTTTGTAAAAAATTACCAATAAGAGACTTGATTAATAAAATACTTGAAATTAATCCAAGTTGCATTACGGAAATGCAGTTACAAAGTTACTTAAATATTTATTATTATACATGTTCTTATTAATATTAAAAAAAAAATGCTGATTTATTTTAAAAGTTCATGTCTACACTTTTCCGTATGTCGCAATGATCACGTCGCCGGCAGTGACGTCATATTTATCATATGCGCTTGCCAACGCAATGTGCACACTGAGCGAAATGATTTATTTAACTTTGCCGTATAAAGCTGTATACGTTATAAAGTGGTGAATAAAACTTGTAACTTTGGATTTATTCAATGTTTTTATACACTCTGTAGCCACGAATACGGGTAGTTTTTATATTTTAATGCGTATTTAAAAGTGGGTGTGAACTCTACTAATTTGGGCACACAGCGTTGATTTCTCGTATTATTTAAATAATCAAGTAATTAAACATACACTTGGTATTAAAAGTAAAACAATTCTTGCAAAAATCTTTAAAGGTAGCAATTTAAGTAACTGGCCCACAATCAATGCTTAATTTAAGTTTAATAACCGCGTTTAATATGTTGTGAAACCCAAGAAAAATACATTTTATTTAAACTTTAAAATAACACTAGTAAAGATAACATTCTATCGCAATAAATAAAATAACTGTTATCCAACTTTCTAAGAAGTTAGCTAAAAGCCGTATCAACAGCTTGGATATGTTTAAGTAATTGATATCTTAACGATGTGAGAAAAGTTACTCTTTCTACTAAAAATATTTTGTTTAAAATTACGAGCTTTCTTCTAAGTGAGTTTCAACCTATACTAAATGAAAAGTTTTAAGAATTTTAAGAGTACAAAGTCGTCATGGGTATAATTCATTTAGTTCGTGCTTGAAACATTAGCGTCATTGTGTCCACTTAATTACTTTATTATGAAGATATTACAAAGTTTTAGCATCTATTGTTACCTTTACAAGAACACCTGAAGGGCTCTTAGGGTTGAAATATTTTAAAGTAATTTGTAATACTTTAAATATGAACAAAAATACTCCTAGATTAGAAAAAATATATATACCAATTGGAATACAACAAAGTGTACATTTATATAACAGATGATAAATTAATCAGAATTTTTAATTTAATGACTCCTAATGTAATCAAACCTTCTTTGTGTGAGAGGAGGCCAGTGCCCAGTAGTGGTGTGGTAGACGATAAAAAGGCTAATGATAATGGATATAATAAGTCGTAGACAAACAGCGACCAGAACGAATTCTAGAAAAAGCGTTCGCATTCGCGTCTTGCAGCAACATTTCGCTTCTTCAAGCACGCATAAATAAATCTAAAATCCAATACAAAATATTTATCAAGTTAAAAACATACCCAGTTCTATATAATCGCAGTACAAGTTTTACGAAGACGCTCTCGTTATGCACAATCCGTGTTAGGGAACTATGTTGCGGCCCATTCGGTCCCGAGTGCCTGCAACTTTACGCTCGCGGCGGTCTGAACCAGCATTACTACTGCATTTACTTAACGTCCTCTCTCAAGAGATGTCATCTCCTCCGCACGAGACCGCCATATTTTTTAACTAAATTATTTACGAGATACAAAAATCGCTGTCTTAGTATATCTGATCGGGAAGTTTACTTAGTTAACTGTATTTATTTTATTGCGCAATAACATTGTAATTTACCTACTAAGATTTATATATCAAGTGTTGTGTCTACTTTACACCGTGCTAACTGTCTATGACATTTAATTCCTTTTTCAAATTATATTAAATTTCTATCTTGTTATTATATGTCACTTTTAGCTGTACGTCAAAAAAAATATATTTTTACAAAAACGAAAAAGGAATTTCGTTTAATTAATTAATTTAATTAATTTTCTTTCTGTCGTTGCAGTGCAAAGAAAGTTATCAGTAGCTTGACTGGTTTATTACAAGTAGGAAGAAAAATAAGTAGTTTTTTTTTCTAGCCAGTCGTTCAAAAACAGATTATATTATTTGGGAATCTGTGAAGTGAAATTAAAGACACTTATTTTGATGGAGTGAAGATGGTATACAGCATTTTAATTGTTTTACTTACTATAGAATTTCACCGAATAAACAAAAGACAGCTTTTCACGTTAACTCAAATATGCTATATTGGTCTAAAACTTATGCAGACAATAGTTTCTCAACATTTACTGGGTAACTTAATATCCAAATTTGAAACCTTTGATCTCAGAACAATAACAGCGAAGTTTGGATGGCTTTATTCAAGTCGTGACAATACGAAATGCAAGTGTCGGGGTGCAAGCGTCTTAGCTTCAAGCAAGATTAAGAGATTAGTCACAAGTTGTTAGTTGCGCTAACAAACATTTATCAAACGTACTTAGAGCTTTTGGAAAATGTTGATGAATGGATTTTTGGGATTATTATACCTATTTGTTTGAAAATCCTGAATTTATGTTTCGTGCTTTAATGTTCAGTTTCATAGTTTTTCTTTGTATATAGAAGGTTTCTGTGAATTATATGTGCTGACTTTAACCCATTAATTTTAACTATTGTTTACCTAATCACGAAAATATACAGTCGATGCACGTGCCCATTATGTATAATTTTAAAATGGGATCAATAAAATCCAATCAGGTTTTAATCCTACAACGATCCCTGGGACTAACGGTCTAAACCGAGCTTACAGGCTAAAAAAAAAGATAACGCTACACCACAGAATATTCGATACAGCCTTGACGTATTAAAGTCCCAATATTTAGTTGCGAATTTTTGCATCCAGCAAAAGGGGACTCAAGACTCGAGTCACGGCGTCTGCTGGCATCTGTGCCACAAAGCTCACGTGCCCAAGACGTGAATTTTATTCCACGCATCCGATACCGTTGGAGAATTGAAAAAGGCATTTCATCGCATCCAAGTCGGTCGCGTCGAATATCGCTTTAAATTTTACCTGTCACCGTAGTTTTTGTGTCACATTTTCGCGGGAATTAGAAACTGTGTGTTTGGCACGTATGAAAAAACGAATGCCTTTGAAAGCGTGACTGGAATTCTGGATTGAATGGCGGTATGTTAAGTTTTATATGCAGCTTAAAAAATATTTTTGAAGTATTTTCTTTTCAGATTACTGTCACTTTGATGCTAACTAAGGTTTTTTGCAACATAATGTTTTTTATTGTTTACTTTATCCCTACACTATTAATTAAATAAACAGCCAAATACCAAAAGTCACAACATCTTGACGACAATATTGCATCATATTTCCTTATGAATATTCGAGCTCTTACTAAACCACGTACAGTTAATACGAACTACTTATTGATGCACAAGAGTCAATTATGGAAAAGCGGGTTGCTTAATAGCGCACACAGGAGTTAGACTAACGACTTGTGCACTGTAAACTCCTAGTCATCACTCTCTATTGGCATTGCTAATCGACAACATACAGTCTTACGTTTATTGAAACTCCTTGGAAGTAAACGTGTATTGGATATTTTGTGGTTGACATGTCAACATATGTGGAAGAATAACGTTCACTCCACTGGAGTAGCGAGTAGCGAGATTTCACCGATATGCGGCACTGTGACGCAAGCAAACGTATGTAATTACATGCGAACATTTCTAAACTGTCCGCGAAATCAACTTTCTGTACGAACATATGCTAGCAATGGACTCGAGCCAAGGCGCACCTATTTTTTGGTCGCGAACACGTGTACGCCAATCATTTTAGTAAAATCTCTCCATAATATTCCTGTTCAACAGAAATATAATTTAAATTTGCAATTTAAAAAAATAAGCTTAAAGAATAAATTCTTCTAATATTAGCCAACACAAACTAGCATCATTTCACTTGGAATACCAGTGGAAATATTCGCAGCAAAAAGTATTATCTACAATATTTTCCTTTTAAAATCTCTGATGTATTATTGAGAAGGTTTCAAACGACGTGACATGACACGATCTAGCCGCTCACTTGCATATTGAAATAGGAACTGCTCTGAGGCGCCTCTCAAGCCACACCTACGTAAACAAATTCAAAAGATACGCTCACAGTGCTGAAAAGAAATTCACGTTCCTCTAAATGTTGTTTAAATTGGAAATATTTATGTTTGCCAAACCAAAATCCTTGCTTTACTTTGCGCTGAGAAGTCTTTCTAAAATTTGGTAGGTGCTAGTACGGTCAGCGTCAAAAGTAGCTGATCAAATCAACTTTTTTAAAAGTTCCTAACAACGTCTAGGATCATAATTTCTTAACAACACAAACGCTGAAATTTGCTTAGCATCCTAACCTTCAAATAAATTAGATGAGTAGTCCTGTAAGTAATTGACGACTCGGTATTTAGCAGTTTTGAAAATTTCGATTTGTTCAGCTACTTTTGATGCTGACTGTACCTACATCTTCTTTTTAACAAGTATATACCTATGTTTTTACATNTTAGATGAGTAGTCCTGTAAGTAATTGACGACTCGGTATTTAGCAGTTTTGAAAATTTCGATTTGTTCAGCTACTTTTGATGCTGACTGTACCTACATCTTCTTTTTAACAAGTATATACCTATGTTTTTACATTTCGTCAATTTTTATTTTATACTATTTTAAAAATATTCTTTTACAAAAAGATAATCCGAAGTGATCCATATAAAGATTCAAAGAATTGATTTAACGAAAATAATTGGGTCCGTCAGTCGTTAAAAATATTATAGGCATATTCCTTTGTGAAAAGCGGACTATAAATTATGATGTGACCATCAAACCTTATTTACGTAGAGCAAAACCTATAATACTCAACTTGGGCATCACATAAGTGGGGATCACGTAATTGGGTCCACTTGGCGCTATCCATAAAGTGACGTAATAATAGCAAGGTTTTTGATATTCATCTTCAAAATCCTAACTACCAATATGAGCAGCTCCTAACTCGAACCAAGGACCGTTTCGAGCTTGCAAAACTTACAATTGGTTCTTCGAAGAGCGTCGTAAATAATAAATAGTTTACAATAGCTTCCTCTCTCCAGACAATTGTATCCCACCAAAAACATTCTGTAAAAAACTAGCCAATTCTCGCTGAAGCTGCTTGTT
>NWSH02000537.1:7198830-7210381 GCA_002382865.2 Heliothis virescens
CGACTCCACGCAGTCTTGTCTGCCCTACCCCTAGAGTGTAATTCAAAATCGCGTAGGCGCGGAGGGGCGAGGCGGGCCGCGAGTTGAGGAGCAGGTGGTTGTAACACTCGCCACCGCGGCTGAGGCTGGCCGGCAGCGCCGGCCAGCAAGCCGAAGCTGCGGTGGTGAGCGTTAGATCTATCTGCGACGATAAACTCGCGTGGGACCGCCGGAGCCCCGCAGCGCCGGAGCCGTGACAGAAAACATCCTGCTGCAGAAAATTACAAGTACAGAATCAACTTAAATTTAAGACTTTTATTGAAAACGGTTTTATGTCTTACGTCTATTATTGAATGTTATATTTATGACAAACGGATTTAGGACATATTGGGTCTTACTATAAAAATCACCTAGATTTCAATCCTTAACGAGAGTATTCTCTCAACATTTACCACGGTCGTGCGGGAGTTTTATATAATTACCGGTAATTGTGAATAATTAACTACATTTAGCATGTGCGTTGGTAATTATCTATAATTACCGGTAATTATAGATAATTACCGATTGCTTATATTTACCGTAACATATATCCCAGACTAACGATCCGAGCGAGCTATCTATTTATACAGAACTCAAAAAAGTTTGTGAAAGTTAAATCGCTTGCAAGGTTAATGTTTGTAATAAACTCGTGAATGAAACATAATTTCCTGTAATATCAGTTTTTGTTACAGAACACAATAAGAAAGTTTTCAGGTGAGCTTGATGAAATTGCTTATAATAGTCGTTACAAAGAAAGTAATTATATCTCGAAGGGAGCTTAAACTGAACATGACCATTGTTCGTCATGATTAATAGTATGTGTTGAGGGTCCCTTTCATTATAGTGTTGTGTTTCTCGCCGTCGGTGGTAATTGAGAATACATAATACAAATAACCCGTTCCAAATAACTGTCATGTGTGAAAACGGTTTGTGTTTTCATTCCATAATTGCATGTTTTGGACGCAGAATATTTTATTCGTAGGCGAGTGGAGCACACCCATGTGGAATAATTGCTGTTTCAGCTGAAATAGAAAATAAGCATAGTTTATGATTAAAGTTGTACGTTTAACTTTGTGACATCGTTTGTTCGTACATCGGACAGACATTAACCGAATGTATGTGATCACGACATTTTCATATTTACAGAACAATATGAAGTCAAATAATATTTTGTAATTGTATTTGATACATCGTTTTCTTTTAGCTTTATTTTAATTTAAAAGTATTATACTTACGACATGTAGGACTAGTTAGTTAGACATTTGCAACTATACTGAAAGGGATTGTTTGTTTTTTAACTTAGGAGTTTTTAATGGGACTTTTTCCAATTAGAAATTAACCTTTTCTTTTATATCTTTTTTTGTTGACACTTTATTCCCACGCTTTTAAGTGTTTTATTTTCGTCTTACTTTTGCTGACGATGAAAAGTAACACATTCATTTTTTATTTTGTTATTTATCCTGCAGAAAAATGGTCTGCAAAAATAAAAGGGTTTCATTCATAATTTTAAACATTCCACGTGTAAATAAACGAGCATCTGAATTTTTGCATGTTGTATCGCACAATAATACGTAACCAACAAACTTTTTAAAGAATAAACTTTAGCATTCTCATAAAAGTTTTAACAAATGCCTGCAAAACGTTACTGTCTTATTGCCTCCCAGAGAGTTATTTCGCAACTTTTCAATCCTCAGCCTACTTATAACTTTTCCCATCACAATGACTCTTAAGAAGGTACAAATAACAAAATTCCCGAACAAATCCATATGAGGAGTAACGAGATCTCTTACAAAATGCGTGCGCTTCCAACTTTTAAGTGAACTTACATTTGGTTTAAGTTTTACGGGCATAAACATTGGAAACACATTTGAAATAAACAAAGCACTTTTGTCACATATCTTTCTTCTTATTTGCTCATAAATATCCGTTACAAGTAAATTAGTAAATTCTATAAATCTATTATTTTAATCGAATTAGAACTACCATACCATTTAAATATTTAAGCCGCGCATGGAACTTAGACTCATCGTTAATTTGTTCTATTAATGTGTATAACCATGTATGATGTAGGTCCCTGGTTGTTACTATCGCGTGTCACTAACTAGAATCTTGGTACAAATTAGAGACAGATGGGATAATTACACGCCACGTACCCTTTGAGGAACTGGGTTCCATTGAAGTACCATCGCTATCAATTTCTACGATATATTCGAAATTCAAAGTAATTAAATGGCTTCATTATTTGCCAATATGTGTTCAAAATTAATTTTACGCAGAAGCTATGTATGTCATAAGGCCTTTTCCTATTTACATATAATATTAGGTACGTGATCAAGGACGTATCTAATAGATAATGCCAAAAAAAGTAATCAAAATTAAAAACATTTCTATCAAGAACTTTATCTGGAATGTGTGAAATGGGCCCTTCGTATAAAATTCGATTTATAAGACACTTATCGTAGAATCTTTCAATAATTTGAATCTGATAAATTAATGTTCATTTTAGTTTACAAAAAAATCTCTCTAGTTTAATTGTGAAGAACTTTTACCTTACTCGCAAGGAAGGTTTAATAAGAAGCTGTTGCCAGTAGAAACTTTATAAATTAAATAAAGTAGTTAGTTTTCTCCTTTTTCCCTACATAGCAATGTGTTGACGAAATTTTAGATAAGAATTTGAGAAAATATACGAGAAATAGTATCTCATTTTACTAACTTTATCATAAATATAAAACTATATGTATGTGTGTGTAACCAGTATTAAATTCCATCCTAAAGATTTCCTGAAAGTCCCGAACTTTAACTTAACTTACTTTAACAATACTTTTGTGGGTTATTCGTCTAAATGCGAAGCTCCGCGGTCATCCATTATTAACGATGAATTTTATTTGTCAGTTGCCACTACTAAACCTATGTTTTCGAGATGAGACGTCGCCTCCGGCCATCACAATAAATTAAATAGGTCGAAAAACTTATTCCACCCCAATTGTAATTTAGTACGATCGTTAAAAGTTTTACGAGCAATCTTCGGCTTTCTCGGCAATAATCTGTTTTAGCCGTCGCCATCAAACCGTTTCGTATCCGATTGTTCGTTCATCTCCGATCAGCAAATTGACTGACGACGCCCGAATCAATTTTTCTTCCCCTTTTATTACAAAAGAAAACGATAAGCGCTAATCGATCGCATTTTTCTTGTCTGAAAAGACATTTTTCGATCCTAAACCAAGAAATGAGGGTCTTTGTTTTATGTTGTTCATTGTAAAGAAAATACTTTTGGCCTTATTTGAATGTTATATTCGGGAAGAACGTTCTTTTGTTCGAGACTAAATCTCATCAAAAGATTTTAGTGTTCTTTGGAACAGGAAACCATATTAGGAAAATGAGGTTACTGTATTTGTAGCAGCCATTTTGATGTAAGTACCTAATAACAAATTCAGTACGAATAAGACGTTAGTTCATTATAAGGAGCTTATGTTGTGTAATAGAGTCCGCTACAGCGTCTAATTATGGTAATTAACTATTACAAATCCTCTGTCTGAGCTTCGCATTGTCCTTTTCCTAGAGTCGTTGTTTTTCTGCCTGTAGAATTGATTACGGAAAAATACTACTCGTGTAAGCTGCAACTGAGAACAGGCTATTGAATTAAGTTTCACGACGAACGTAATGAACATAATAACAATAGTATTGTGTCGTTGTTTGAGTATATTTATTTTATGGTTATTTTTAACGTTGTATAAGTATCGCCATTGTTTTTTCATATCATAACTCTGAATTGCTTGCATGCAGGTGTACTATTCGTGTTTAGATATTGTGGGGTACTTTCATAAGATCAATTTTAAACGGATCGTCTATTTTGGCAAGTAATTGAATTACGTAAGATATCACAAATACCCAAACGAGCCGATAGTTTTCCTTTTAACAACTTGTCGTTAAAGTGGTTATGTTTAAAAAAGAACAATAGAAAAAAAATGCTTCATAATTCGAAAAACCTAAGCCTGTAGGTATGTCTTAGATGAATAATAAACTAGGTCAATAAACAATCAAAAGTCCAAAGAACTTTCAAGTTCCTCGCCCGTGCATTCTCATAGTAGTTTTAAACTACGACTGTACCTACATACATTGTGGAACCACTTGGCAAATGGCCCACAGTGTTAACTGTGAGATATACTGTCGACCTTCTAAAGTATTGGCCTTAGCTTGAGCCTTGAGTATGAAAATATTCAGTTCTTGGTAATAAACTTGAAATTTTCAAATTGCCCAGCAATGATACTATGTGTAGCGACGCTGAGTGTACAAGCCCAATCTTCTCGTTTTGATTATAGTATAAAAACATTAGGCTATTAAATACTATAACCACAGCTAGTTAAACATACCATTAAAAAAAAACAAAAAAGGGTGGTTCTGAAGTTTGTATTAAAAAACTTGAAATTTACTAAATACTATAATATAACAGTAGTTGCACAAAGACAAAAAAAAAAAACCAGTGCTCTCATCTAATTTACTTGAATTCACTTTCGAAAACTCCTAACGGCAATGTAAAATGTAACTGTAGAAGTTAATTATATCAGGTTGCAGACATTTTCTGAATGTAAATGGTGAACGGTGAGCTAATATCCGTCTGTGTGACTTGGAAGGTGAAGTATTGCTTCTGTACGAAGCTCCGGTGCTCCATGCTTCAAGTGTATCTTTTGGAAGAGTTACGTGGAAACGGTGAGTCATTTCTACTGCACTTGCGTTTGTATGAGTTTGCATTCTTTAATATTATATAACTCCTGAATGTGGCATCCAGATACGCTAGTCAAAATTACTTTGATAGACTTTGATTTCCGTGTATACGTAAATACTTTTTTAATAATAATAAATCATTGAATAAACTTTTATTTTACTTTAAAAGGGTTGCTTCCTATTTTTAAAGTCGATTTTCCTGTTCTGGTATCTTTATATGAATGGAATATGTATAGAAGCGATTAGGTACGAAACAGAATTCACAACTCAACACTAACTTTTATTAAAAGTTTCCCGAAAGTACAAACTCATTTAAGTTGCTGCTAAATGAAGAAAACATAATATCTGGCAAATCAAATTGAATATTTTATTAAAAGTTTAATAAAAATTTACAAAAATAACCTAAGCAATTGAAAAATGCCAGCTATAACTTACATAAACGCATAGCTAGGTTTTAACGTGTAGTAAGGTATCTTTATGGTGTAATATAAAAGTTTATGCTTCCTGATTATAGTCGCATCTACTTATTGTTAGTGGTAGTTTGTTTGTTGAACAATAAACGTTATGGCTTGTAAACACTGCAGCCGTAAAAGCCTTCGAAGGACACGCCTGAAAAGAATTACGACTTTTATCTTATACGACAAGCAACGATAATTACAACTCACTAGAAATCTTTAGATCTTCTCACGTCCTTCATTAAAACAATGTCGAGAATGCCTAAGGATCTGTTTTTTGATTCAGTCGCAGACTAAATCCCTTAGGAAACATTAACTACAAATCAGCGTTTTCACAAAACCCGAATAGGGTTACAACTCAAAGTAATTACAACATTTTTGAACAAAAAGAATACAGCTATATACTTTGCGAACTCATTGTAATTCGCTCACAAAGAGAGGAGATAACCCAAGGCAATTTTCTTGTACCCTTAGTAGGTGGTTGGCACACAATTTTCTCTATACATAACCCTAATAATTGTCAGTGAGATAAGTAAACATGGTAACAAGTGGGTAGGTGGAAAGTAAACTGAATTACTCGCGGGCCGGACGCATAGTCCAATTTACGGGGGACAGCGTTACTAAAAAGTAGAATACGTTTGGCGCTCATTCCTCGCTGCAAACGACCGTTTAATGCTAATAGGAATAGTGCTTACAATGGGCTTACGTACGTACTGATTGTGGATCTGCCACTGTGCACTCTAATTTGATTTTAGCAAAGTACCGGCTAGGTGTTGATACTACTGGTTCTGTTTCATCGATATCGATAACTGAGTTTTCTTGTTTAAATCTTACTAGCGACCCGCCCTGGCTTCACAGGGATGCTCCACTATTTAATGGATGTTATTATACATATAAACCGTCCTCTTGAATCTCTCTATTAAAAAAAACCGCAGGTATAGGGTAGAGAAAGCGACTTTGTTTTATACTATGTAGTGATATATTTTTTTATCGTCTTATTTTATTTTTACTAATTTATCCGGGTATGGGAAGTATTTTGCACGGGACGTGTGTGAATCTGCGCAAAACAGCAAGGGTTTTTTGTTTTTTCAAGACATAATTGATATTACTGGGCCTATAGGACCTGAAAAGTGTTCCATGTAAGGTTAAATGAATCAACACTACTTGTTGCATTATTCAACACAAATTACAATTATCTAGAGTAAGCTTATCCCACTAAGGGGACTCCAGCACGTTAACATTAAACCAAAAACCCGAGTAAGCAGTTGTTTTGTATGCATTGCGTTGTTAGTCCGTCTCATGTACCCAGCCAAGTCTACGGAACCAAACAAAGCTTCGCAACTAAAATATATGTTGGTATTCGTAATGCCAAAAATACTTCTAATTATAAAGTGGAATAGAACGCTCTTCATTAAAATGATGTAGTTACGGTCGAAAATACCGAAATGTACAATTATTATTTTCAAAACTAATTTTATTTCATTTATACAAAGGTATAAAAGGTTTACAACAAACTCTACAGACTAAATGACATGTGTTTAAAACTTTTGAAGTTATATTACAGTAAAAAACAGATAACGTAACCAAATGACGTCTCATTACCATTGTGGCTGAAAATAAGACAAAAGTCTGTTTCATTTCGCTTTATTGTTATGGGCAACATTGAAAAAAATAGCCTCGTTTTTATTTATCATAAACAATTGAAATATCAGCCCGAGGTAGCGTGTTGGTCTTTGATCACAATGGCTTTCTATTTCGTTTTAATTAAAATAAAAATTGATTAACAAAACCGTTGTAGACTGTGGGCTTTTTTACTCGATAGGCATAAGGATAAAAACGGCTAAATGAAACACAATCCAGTTTTGCCTTACACCAGAAAAGGCGAAACGAGCACTGGACGGCCAACTCAGCCTAATTTATGTGGGCCACGCCGCTGAATAAAAATGTTACGAACCCGAAACGCTTGCGAATCGAAGTTTGCACAATGTTAATACAACTATCGCTCACACCACTACAATTGTATTCGACTTTGTCTCGATAATTTTACTCGTATTCGTGTTCACAGAATATGTTTCCATACTCGCGAAAGAAATTATACATTCTAATTTTTAAGCGTCGTTATCTCGGAATATTTAATATCGCGTTCTTTGCTAAATATAAGCGCTATAACTTACTGGGTTTATCTACGCTGTAACCTCTGTAGACGGAATTCATAAAGACAAAAGACGGTTCCTTTGGTGCTAACATTTTTGGTGTATAAGGAAAGATTTTAAAATAAAATGAATATTTTTTCGTAAGACATACAGCTATTTGCTAACAGTAAGTATTACCTAATTTATTAAATACTGATTCAAGTTAATTTAATTATACAACACATAAGACGCAGCACGTTTGTGTTAGTGTATGACTAGACAGTTCGAGGAACTGCACTACATTCACATTCCAAGCAATTGATGGGATACGCTGGTAACACACGTCTTCATTGGCATCGGTATACGGTAAGATTTATAAAATAAAATGCGACGTCTAAGGCGGTGTCCCACGGGACCGCTGCGAACATCTATTTCGTTAGTTTCCGCACAGTCACCGGGATGGTCGTTTGTCATTCCACCCTTATTGAGGAGCAAATTTCAGTGACCGCCTCCTGCCTTGTGTTATCCCCGTGATATTTTCATAATCCCGCTTGAAGGACACATCCTAAGGCTTGTTGTTGGATGTCGTTTGTTGTCCTAAACTTGTATCTCAGGGTAATCATCGTTAGGTCTAAGTGCCTATTTGAAGACCAGACTAAAATTGGAATATGATGTAATCATGTCACGTACGAAATTTTAAGCTGCTTTCAAGATAAAGTTGAAACACATAAAAACTCTAAAAAAATTTAAAGTTTGGTGAATAAAAGTAACATGAATGTTAAAACAATAAAGAAAAGTGGCACAGAGAGATCGTTAAATGGCCGCTATATTAAAAATACAGGGCACATTGTTAAATTGCTTGTTGTTTTCCGAACGATTTGTCAAAGGAATGCAGCGGATCTCTCGATGAAGGCGTTAAGTGAAATAAATCGAGATTAAAACATACTCCGAGGCAATCGGTGGGTGTACGACAAGGCTCCATTTTACAAAGAAGAAAAATCTCATCATATATTCACGGCACGCTTTCCCTACCAGTCTATAGAGACGGGACGATAAACAAACTACTCTATTGCACGCCCCTCCATCGATTTATCACACGTCTATGATTAAGATTTATGGCTATAATAATAACTTTTATAGATAAATTCTTTCTGTGGACTACGTGATGTCATCCACATTGAAAGGTGAATGAAGACTTGCGCTACTACACAAGTTTTCCTCTTCTTATAAACGAAGTTGTTTAAAAGTTAAGGTAGGTTTTACCAAAACAAAACTTCCTATGCAATTCCATTTTAAAATGATTTTTCAAATGATACGCAGAAACCTAAAATGTAAGAGTTTTATTATAATTTTGTAAATTCAAATGAAATCTTTAAGACGTAGAAAAGGGGTCATACGAGATGTGTAAGAGGATGTTAAGAACAGGATGCCTACAATTAGTGGAAACATACTTATAAACAAGTAACCGACAACACACGATAAATCTATTTTACCTGGAGTTTCGGGCGAAAGACCGACGCGACATCTCATATGTACAGCCATCTTATTATTAAAGCTATTTCTTCACGCACTGTCGTCACCGTTTGTTTCCTGGCCTCATTTTAGGGATTCTACTTATCGACCTTCATATTCCACTCACGATATTTTCAAACGCTGAGCTGGTAATACGTGACAGAGTCAACTGTTATTATCCCCCTGACATATTTGTATCACAAGGCTCCTCAGAATATTTTATTCTAAGTATCCTATTCAAATCTCCTGTGAAGAGACGAAATATTTCAAGAATTAAAAGTCATAAAATACTCTTTGTGGAAAATATACAGTCGAGAAAGTATTTATATTTTATATGGAGAATATTTGATTACAGTGAATTCTTCTAACGTGAATAAGAAAGAAAATAAGAGTAGTGCTAAGAGTTTAGCTGATACAAAATGGTTTAAATGAGTGCTATTTCGTGTTATCAATATTCTACAGTAATGATATTATTTTCTTAACTATAACGCAATGTATAAGAATTGTAATGTAGTGAAGTGTATTGTAAATTACAAAACATCACAGGACGCTCTTATAGTAGATAGGAGTTAAGTTTTTGAGTATCGTTACCCAACTGTGATTTATTTTTTCTATTTTTTGTTGAATGGAATTTTTAGTCAACATCCTTAGTATGGATATGATATTGCCGAAAAAAAGCGCACCCACACAAATAAACACTTATTTAAATTAATACGAATATACCTACGTATAAGTGTAGCTAAAAATATATGTCCTTTATCGAGTCTGCAAATAACCCTATAAATAAAGTAAGCACGTTATTATAACCGTTTTACGGCTTATTTATTGAAAATATGAATAGTGAATAAGTAAAAAGGTTTCATTTATTCAAGCACATGAGCCACGCATAAGTGTTTACAGAAAAGTTTTCTGTGAATACAAACCCAAAAGATTTTTCCAATTTGGCCAGAAAGGCTCGAATGCTGGAGAGGTCACAAAGCGAATAGTAAAAATACATTCCCTATACGTGACCGTAAGTTTTGCTACCCGCGGGAGGACGCGAGGGGACGCCGAACATGACATATAAACGAAAATGCTATTTGAAGCTAGAAAAATGTACAAGGCACGAATTTTACGCCGATAGCCACATAAATTTACCATTTTAGTCACTGAAATATGTACCAATTTCTAGTTTTAGTTATGCTACTTTTATTTACAGTTTAGGCGCCCGGGTTCTACTATACGAAGCTATTTATTGCATTTCTTTAAGCCGAGTTTCTGAAGTTTTTTTTAGTTTCGTTTCGATGCTTACCCTTACCTTACTCCAGTTTAAAAGATTTTGGGTTCTTTAGAATTCTTGGTGTTGGATATTCTTACCTTCCCGAAAGTGGTGTCCATTTTCGAGCAAATATACTTAAGTACGCTTAACACAAAAATGTTACCTATTTATAACTAGGACGCAGGTATGTAAGAGAAATGTGTTATGTATATTTTACTTGCAAACTTGTTCGTACTGGCCGAATTTGCGTGATTGATACCGAGCCGCCGCGCCCGAATATCTTATTATCCCAAGGGAAGTTTGCAACTTACCCGGATAAAAAATTACCTGTGCCTAGACGGGCCAACGAAAATAATATGCGCGAGGGCTTATAAAATAAACATATGTGTAAACAAAATAAATGAAATTTTCCTGTAAGAAGGTATTCCTTTGTTTTAGTTAAGCGATTCTTGTGATTTTTTTTACATCATTTTTATATTATTCAGCTATAGCTGATACATACAAAATAGTATTCGCTTATGAGTGACTTACAAGGGAAAAGCCAGTTGTGTAGTACCTATAGTTTACGAGCAATTAAGGAATCCACGTTTAAAGCCGAAATGTAATACTTATCTACCTACATAATGTCGTTGACGAATGTCAGATCAAATTTTAATGATACTCTTAGATATTTCTTGTAAGTTCTAAAGAGTTAATACATTGTTACTAGGAGTTATTTTTATACCCTAATACCTAATCGAGACCAACTTTCCTATTATTACCATTGGATATTTATACATACCCACTACAAATTAACTTCAACGAATCCTATTTTCGGATTTGGTTCATAACTTTGTATAAACACTACTTTACCAACCATTGTGTACTGGCTGGCTATATTTAAACCTTTTATATCTTGAAGTTCACGTTGCTAAATTATGTTTGCCTTAAAATACGCATTTGCCTTGGTCTGGTCTATCCGTAAGCACTGCTCAATAGTCGAAAATCATCGGCATTAATAATATTGGCTACGCTCGTATGATTTGAGATTTTGTACCCCATCTGGGGGAGAAAAAATAATCAAATAGACGAAATATTCTATAGGTACTAATATCATAATTCGGAAGAGTTTGTTTATTTGTTTGTGTTTGCTTGAACCACTTAATCTCAGGAAGTAGGTACGAGTCCGATTAAAAGTATGTATATTTCAGTGCTAGATGGCTCATTTATTGAGGGAGGCTTCTCTGATTCGGGTGCGTGAAGGAGTTGCGTAGACGAGGAAGAAACCGCAAAAGCTTAATATAATATTAATAAATATTAACAAAAAATCCGTCGTGGTGGTCTTGGTGGCCTAGTAGGTAAAGTACCTACCAACCTCTCAAGTGGGTGGGTTCGATTCCAGGTCAGGCAAGTACCTACAAATGCAACTTTTCTAAGTTTGTATGTACTTTCTAAGTAAATATTAGTTACCAATG
>NWSH02000537.1:7230756-7248089 GCA_002382865.2 Heliothis virescens
AGGAGCTGTGATCACATCAATTTTGATGTGTAGAATATTAATAATACGGATCGCGCGTGTAAGTGGTGCTTTAGAGAGAAGGTTAGTCCTCGCATTCGGCACGGCCAGCAGCGGCGGGCGTCGCCGTCTCCACACGTAGCGGTCAGGTACACATATACTCAGGCGCCCTAGCACTCCTGGGTTATGCTCTACACCACGGAGTAATTTCACCAGGTAAGCGACAAGTGTGAATTCCCGTCGTACACTTAGTTGATTGTAACCCACCATACCAAGTACAAATAAAGTGGGGTACATAAGTGGGTAAAACGGATATACCCCATAAAGTTTCTTGTATAGGTAACGCGTAAACTTGTTCTGAACCCTCTCTAACATTATGGAGTACTTAGCTTCGTGTGGGGCCCATATGACCGCACTATGTTCCAGATGACTCCTGACTAGTGCGTCATATAGGACCCTGACTGTTGCAATGCTGGTGAAATGTTGCGTCTGTCTCAGTACAAATCCTAAATTTCTGAAGGCCCTTTTGCATATACCAGTTACATGATCCCGAAACAGCAGGTCCGGAGTCATAGAAACCCCTAAATCACGTACTTGGGTGACTCGTTGGATAGGCGCTGCCTCCATCACATACTCGTGAAGTAAAGGCGAACGCGCGCGCGTGAAGCTCATCACCGAGCACTTTGATACGTTGAAGTAGAGCTTGTTTCTGTGACTCCAGTCTACGACCCTATCTATATCCCCCTGCAAACGTTCACAATCAGACTCGCTCTTGACCTCGAGCAGCAACTTGAGGTCATCTGCATATAATAAACAAGAGCCATGTCTGACGACCTCCGGCAAATCGTTTATCATTATGGTAAACTCGAGAGGCCCCAAATTGCTGCCTTGACTGACTCCCGACCAGGTGTAATATGGTTCTGATTCGTTAATTTAAAATATTCTGATTATTTATAAAATGGCTCATAAAGGAGATAAGTCCGGTTCAAAAATTAAAATCCCATTTATTCCTTTGTTATAAATCATTATTAACGGGAAAACCGTACCGCATGAATGCTGAAGGTACTCAATTTAATCACGAGACACATGACATTCGAGAAACAATAGACTGCGCATTACATAAGGGTTGTGAAAATCAGACCGCTGTCAACTGGAGAGAAAGAATAAAAGAAAAACAAAATATTGATATCGTTTTAAAAATTAATTAGCATTTTAATTGTAAGACAACTAACTAAATAAAAAACAATATGGAAGAGATATAAAAAGAGAGTTTAAATCAAATAAAGTCCATAAATAATTGGAAACATTTGAATAATAAAAAACGACATCTGTCCACGTGGAACGTATCACCGTATCAATATTCAAATTGGAGATCCCTCGATAGATCTCAGACATAGGCCTCCATTAAATGTTGATAGCTAAAGAATACCTCACTTAGGGACCTCAGCCGACCCTTTTATCTGAAAATAAGCTTATCATGTTTATGGATGCGAACACTAAATATATAGGCACGGTGCGGTGTGAAAAGGTGCCTACACGATAACACACTTCCATTATAAGATCGTAAGGTGGAAGGCGGGGTCGCCTATTCACACCGCAACGATTCGTGTCGGGTATTTATTCGGAGTTACACAACCGCAAACATCAATAACGTACATCCAATTTTTGTCGCCTGTATTATTTTTCAGCTGTATTTGTTTTTCCAACATACGTAATTCATTTACGTACGGACCATTTTTAAAAACGGATCGAATTTTGTTCTTGTTTATGTGAAAGATATGGCTTTTATTACTGGTGTATTCAAAAATGTTTTATTTTGCTTTTATTTAAGTTAGGCAACATTATACCTGTATAGGAAACTAGTGAGCTTGTTGTAAGCCCTAAAATATGACGTAGACAGGTTTTCTAAAAATGTGGTGCTTTTGTAGGAGTGCGGGCAATATGATCTAACTGAACAAGATGGTCTCATTACACATTTGTCACGTACGCTGACACAAAAGTCCCACTCGAGAGTTATTTCTTATTTCCTCGTTTTTTTATGTTGGCAACCCACATTTTCATGGGTGCTCTTTCTGCCGGTTCCAAGTAAGAATATAGCACCTTTCTTATTTCCTTTATAAGCCCTACAAAAAGTGTCCGCTTTTAAAGTGAAAATGATTTTACTTCGTACTTTTATCACGAATTTATTGTACTAAAAGTCGTTTTGTTTTCCAACAGATAAATATACGTTAAAACTAAAATACGAGTACAATCAAGCGAGTTTATGTAAAATAATAAAACAATGTTCTCAAAAAATGAAACTTAATTAAACTACAGCATGTAGATTGAGCTTTTGAAAGCGAGAAATATTAAGTTTCATCTTTCAACAAATAGAAGTAGTAGAAAAAATGAAGGGCGTACATAAAATGAACAAAGAATTTTCTAGCAATTTATCTACATTTTTAATGTGTGGTGGTGGGTAGTTTAGATTTTTCACATTAGTTACCTCGGCGGGTCTGGGGCGTATTTCGCCACGCAAGTAAGATTGATGTCCGATCCCGCTCTGACGAACAGTTCTGGTCCCGATAGTATCTCCGCCTTTGAAACTGTTGACAACGAAACGTTATAAATACCACGAGTTATTTGATGACGGTAATACCCTGCTAGAAGGTATTGATGATGACAATCACATAGAAAGCTTTCAAAGCTACATTCGAAATATTAATATTTATCTTATAAACTATGTTTTTAGGATTGTTTACGGAACTTGGCGTTTGATTTAATTAAAAATTTGAATAATTGCAAGACAAATTAAAAATCATCCATCATCGGTGTAAATCCAAAGTTTTATGTAAATATTATTAAAATAATAATTGCAGTAACATGGTTATAACAAATAAGGCTTGTTAAATATTAATTATATTGAAGTTTACATAGCTGAGCGTTGTGTTTACAGTTTTCAATGGAACTGTTCATTTGTGGCTTTTGCCAATTACAGTTTGGAAGTCCAGTTGTATAATAAAAGCGGATGCGCTTTTTGTTAAAACTTCGCGGTTTTTTATTGTTAAAACTTTGTCTCTTCAAAATGTTCAGTTTGTAATTAAATTAATTTTAATGAATGGTCGAAAATGTTGATTGTATTTGTTGCGTAAGACGGCTCGTTTAAACATCAGCAAGTTTTACAATCACTGGTCGGACATCGAAGACTTGGCATCGCCGCTGAATCGATTTACTGGCACTGGCGTCAGTTCCTTTGTTAAATAGAGCACGCTTTAATACAGAGATCAAAATAAATACTTGAGACGAACATTTTTCAAAAACACAAATGTGTAACTATAGTATAGTGACGATATAGATTAAAATCGAACGATATTACTTAACTATCTTCAAATTGTACGGCTGCTCTCACTAAACTTAGTAATCATAGTATTAGATTTGTAATGAATTTTTGATCGGAGTGTGAGATAAACAAGTTTTTTTGTCGCTCTATTGACACAAACCACGATTTCGCGGGCAGCAGCTAGAACTCAGTTCTTATTTTTGTAATTCTACAGCTGCTAAAAACTGTATTGGATATTGCGTATACTTGTTTGTCTTGCATTCTTTTCTGAAAACCTAAATACATCGTAACCTAAATACATCGTACTCGATATTGCCAATTTTAATAAAATAATTTTAATAACTAAGCATGGTACTTGTAATAAACTCACCAACAACAGTAAGTCGAAACGACAGGCTGATCTTAGGTTCTGTGGACACTTGACACTCGTACGCGCCGGAGTCGCGCGGCTGCGCAGGGGCAACTCGAAGCGTCCATTCATCGGAGCCGTCGGCGTGGAGCGCGGCAAACCGTGCGTCACTGCTGTATGTGTGCACTCCCACTGTGAGGATATGGAGGTCACGTTTACGGATCCAGGATACCTGATGACAAAAATATATTTATTTCAGGAATTTGCATTTGCATTCTATGTGGCTTTGTTTTTTCTCTTAGTTATCAGCACTAGACACAAAAGATACCCTACGTAATTTTTTATCAATATTTACAGTTTAGAGAACTGCATGCGCAGCACTGTTGGTCTTGCACACATACACGTTACACGCACACTAGTGTAATTTCATTTTGGTCTCGCCTGACTGAATCTATTGCCGATCTAACGCTAGTATATTACATCTATGGTCCAACTTGACCTACATGCTTCCAACCAACGTTGTAACAATGTGGCATTACATATGTATTATTTTAAAATTAGAGGAAAAACCGCTGTCTATATGCTTGCAGTTTCTCTAATACATGCAAGTTTCCCATAATTAATTTTGCACCTTCACACTGATTGGGTCAGAAATTGGTTTAATTTTAATTAAAATACGAATTCTGTTTATATTTAGATAGGGTTGTTTCTATCTCCGTGTTTACACGTTACACAGTGGTATGTAAACTATTATTAGATAGTTTGCTGCAGCGGTAGGCTGTATCTACAATTATATGGTCACGGGTCAGGCACATTGGAAATTATTTTCTATGTGAATATTCTGCAATAAACTGCGTTCATTTCGCGTCTCATACGCGTTGCGTCGTAATATCTTCCTAATTATTCGAGGGTATTGTTCTTAGTGCAATAAATAAATAAATTGACGCATAATTTCGCTTATCTTGATATCTTTACAATTATGGTTCCGTAGAGAGTGCTCAATAAAATTGATAGCTTCAGAGTATGAGAAATGAGGTTTAAAAGNGGGCGTACATAAAATGAACAAAGAATTTTCTAGCAATTTATCTACATTTTTAATGTGTGGTGGTGGGTAGTTTAGATTTTTCACATTAGTTACCTCGGCGGGTCTGGGGCGTATTTCGCCACGCAAGTAAGATTGATGTCCGATCCCGCTCTGACGAACAGTTCTGGTCCCGATAGTATCTCCGCCTTTGAAACTGTTGACAACGAAACGTTATAAATACCACGAGTTATTTGATGACGGTAATACCCTGCTAGAAGGTATTGATGATGACAATCACATAGAAAGCTTTCAAAGCTACATTCGAAATATTAATATTTATCTTATAAACTATGTTTTTAGGATTGTTTACGGAACTTGGCGTTTGATTTAATTAAAAATTTGAATAATTGCAAGACAAATTAAAAATCATCCATCATCGGTGTAAATCCAAAGTTTTATGTAAATATTATTAAAATAATAATTGCAGTAACATGGTTATAACAAATAAGGCTTGTTAAATATTAATTATATTGAAGTTTACATAGCTGAGCGTTGTGTTTACAGTTTTCAATGGAACTGTTCATTTGTGGCTTTTGCCAATTACAGTTTGGAAGTCCAGTTGTATAATAAAAGCGGATGCGCTTTTTGTTAAAACTTCGCGGTTTTTTATTGTTAAAACTTTGTCTCTTCAAAATGTTCAGTTTGTAATTAAATTAATTTTAATGAATGGTCGAAAATGTTGATTGTATTTGTTGCGTAAGACGGCTCGTTTAAACATCAGCAAGTTTTACAATCACTGGTCGGACATCGAAGACTTGGCATCGCCGCTGAATCGATTTACTGGCACTGGCGTCAGTTCCTTTGTTAAATAGAGCACGCTTTAATACAGAGATCAAAATAAATACTTGAGACGAACATTTTTCAAAAACACAAATGTGTAACTATAGTATAGTGACGATATAGATTAAAATCGAACGATATTACTTAACTATCTTCAAATTGTACGGCTGCTCTCACTAAACTTAGTAATCATAGTATTAGATTTGTAATGAATTTTTGATCGGAGTGTGAGATAAACAAGTTTTTTTGTCGCTCTATTGACACAAACCACGATTTCGCGGGCAGCAGCTAGAACTCAGTTCTTATTTTTGTAATTCTACAGCTGCTAAAAACTGTATTGGATATTGCGTATACTTGTTTGTCTTGCATTCTTTTCTGAAAACCTAAATACATCGTAACCTAAATACATCGTACTCGATATTGCCAATTTTAATAAAATAATTTTAATAACTAAGCATGGTACTTGTAATAAACTCACCAACAACAGTAAGTCGAAACGACAGGCTGATCTTAGGTTCTGTGGACACTTGACACTCGTACGCGCCGGAGTCGCGCGGCTGCGCAGGGGCAACTCGAAGCGTCCATTCATCGGAGCCGTCGGCGTGGAGCGCGGCAAACCGTGCGTCACTGCTGTATGTGTGCACTCCCACTGTGAGGATATGGAGGTCACGTTTACGGATCCAGGATACCTGATGACAAAAATATATTTATTTCAGGAATTTGCATTTGCATTCTATGTGGCTTTGTTTTTTCTCTTAGTTATCAGCACTAGACACAAAAGATACCCTACGTAATTTTTTATCAATATTTACAGTTTAGAGAACTGCATGCGCAGCACTGTTGGTCTTGCACACATACACGTTACACGCACACTAGTGTAATTTCATTTTGGTCTCGCCTGACTGAATCTATTGCCGATCTAACGCTAGTATATTACATCTATGGTCCAACTTGACCTACATGCTTCCAACCAACGTTGTAACAATGTGGCATTACATATGTATTATTTTAAAATTAGAGGAAAAACCGCTGTCTATATGCTTGCAGTTTCTCTAATACATGCAAGTTTCCCATAATTAATTTTGCACCTTCACACTGATTGGGTCAGAAATTGGTTTAATTTTAATTAAAATACGAATTCTGTTTATATTTAGATAGGGTTGTTTCTATCTCCGTGTTTACACGTTACACAGTGGTATGTAAACTATTATTAGATAGTTTGCTGCAGCGGTAGGCTGTATCTACAATTATATGGTCACGGGTCAGGCACATTGGAAATTATTTTCTATGTGAATATTCTGCAATAAACTGCGTTCATTTCGCGTCTCATACGCGTTGCGTCGTAATATCTTCCTAATTATTCGAGGGTATTGTTCTTAGTGCAATAAATAAATAAATTGACGCATAATTTCGCTTATCTTGATATCTTTACAATTATGGTTCCGTAGAGAGTGCTCAATAAAATTGATAGCTTCAGAGTATGAGAAATGAGGTTTAAAAGGTACGTCGAAGCAGGTATCATCACTTCGGTAAATTCAATTCCGTAGACCAAAGTTAAGTATTTGATTGTAATTTTTTATACTGTTGAAGTTGCCATTTATCTTTTTTTCTACTCAAAAAATATTTTACGTATTTATAAATTCTGAATTCTGTGCGGCATTAATAGCAATAAAGCTGCTATTGTGTCTTGTGGCCAGCAAAGAGTTAATTTATCAGACTTATTTATATCCCAATTTACCAAAAACTTTATTCCCAAAGTGGTACCTACGTGACTTCGTTAATTTCGAGTTATAAACTTTTAAGTTCTCAAATAAAATCCCTATTCCAATTTTATTCCAAGATAAAACTTACGTGAATTTGCTGGAAGTAAACTTTTACAGCAATAATTTTAGTAAACCGAGAATACTTAAGTCTCGATAAGCTCTTTCAAATTCGGGCTCTATAAAATTCGTACCCTAAGACCTGGATCACCATAAATTTCCGGCACGTAAGCGTAAATTTGATAAATTCGTTAAGAACAATTAGAAAGAAAATAAAATAAAAAGCCGCTTTAATTTATGATGCTCTCGTACTACAAAGTAATTGTAGCTGTTTCGACTCGTTCCAATTTTTATGTGGCCGCATCGAGAGAGTTTCATTCGAATTTGTATTCGAGACTATTCGCTGTGAGGTTTTAAAACTTTCTTCGTGGCACGGTTTAAAGCGTGGCGGAGACAGAACTAACTGGATATAACTGGAAACCCCCTAACCATTCTTTCTCGCGGCGCCAAAGTTTTTATGGGTCAAGCCTAGATCAAGTAGGATTGAACTCGTTGTCGAATAAAATGGAATGTTATTGTCGCTCCCCTCGCTGTGTTATGCAGATTGTAATTGATAGATTGATGGATTTAATTTAGACCGAGTTAAATCTAAATTACGTTAGATTTTTACATAAAATTGAGTTCTTGCTAAACGTAATCCACATTTATTGAAAACTCAATTTCACCTTTTTTACGAGAAATTCGAATACATATTTACTGTATTGCATTTTTGTTGTAAATAAGTGACGTAAAAATGAGATTTATTTAGGGCTCTGTTTATTTTTACAAAATTCTTTGAGACGTCGCGTTTTTTTTGGTAGATCAGAATGCATAAGTTTCCAAGTAATTAATTTGAAAACCGAGGACAATAAATACGACTTGAAGAACTATCGATAAAGCTTCATTTACCTATAAATAGTTCACCTCTATTGTGTTGGTTTACAGTTGTTTGCGTTAGTGAGCGCGCTAATTACAAAATTGTGTTAACTGTCCAATGGGTAAGTGGGCTTTGCATGCGAGGGTTTAGACAAATTGATTGGGTCTTTATTTGTGTTTCGAGCGCCTGGAATTTATCTATCAAACAATTTACTTAATTTTTAAGGAGAGTGACATCGCACGTTGCTGGCGTGTTGATATCACACGCTAACTGATGTTTGCGTTTTAAATAGTTGTAGTAAGTTCTGTAGAGCTCAATAGCATAAAATCATTCCTCGTTTTATCGTACATTCTACCTTCTAAATGGTATCACTAGATAAAAATTGTGAGTGGAGTAAAGTGAAGTGAATCAGCGCAATCTGCGGCTCGAATGAGTCAGCCGTTCACTAGCAATTTGGGCACCATTCACGCGCCACTCACATCGGAAACCACATAGAAGATTGCCCACTCCTCTGAATAGTTCCCCACTAGAAAGCCAACCTTTAATGTCTTTCACTAATCTTTTACCCGTGCTCTGAAAAGAGGATTAAATATTGAATCTATTCGAGGTAAATTTCGGTCGTGAATTGTGACGGCTCAAACCGCGTTTGACCTAAATGTTGTTGAGCTGGATAGACTTTATATAACGATCTGTGATGACTTTTTGTTTTAATACATTAAATTAATAACTTTTCCTTTACTTATGTCTATTATAAAACGGCATTAGTAATAGCCGAACGAATGTTACTATCAATAGAGAGGATTATGTTATGTGTAATCTGTCGAAGACGTAGGCGTGAGACCCGTTAATATTCAAACTGTAACTATGGTAGATATTTCACATTCTCAGTTAATATTACTCGGATTAAATTTATAGAGAAAGATATCCGGGGCTGATTGAGTAATTAGAGCAAGACGAGTAATTATGAAACTATTCTGGGAGTACTTGGTTGTTTTCCACAATCTTGTGGAGAGAAATTGGCCCGTACGCGCCTCGGCCAAGTTTGATCCGCCTTATAAACTTAAACTCATTTTGCCGACAGTTGAGATTGTCGTGTAAAAGTTATTAATCTTAATTTGAGTTTTTTTATACCAGTTACGAAGTCTTTTATTCAATAGTAAATTCAATAGTAGTTAGGTAACGTGTTCTGGTGTTCTTCATTTGAAGAGTATTATTTTTATGAACCCTCTTCTATAAAGCCTTTTTAAGGACTGATGATAAAAAATACGTTTACTAATTTATTATTAAACCCCACATTTGTTTCAAGACCTAGATTTTGTGACAATTCTCTGAATATATTTAGTGAAGAGCTTCAGATTGTGCGATCGTAACAATAGCAGAACCTTCACAATTTGAATCTATTCTTCATATACGAGAGAGGGTCTATTCATGGCCTGAAACAAGCACAGAAGAATTCGATATTTCATATACCTAGTTTTCGAAAGTCTACATGTATAAAAATGTTTGCAGTAAAGTATGAATTCTCATTCATATTCCTCCTTTGGAAGGAATTTTACTTTAGTCCGATGAAGCAAAATTGGTCATCTACTATTATAAAGTGTAAGTTTGATTGTAGAATATACCTATTTCAAAAGCGTAATACACAGAATAAATCGCAAATAACGTATAAACTAAGGTAAATGGAACGTAAACCTTTTAGTATTCCAAGATATTGGTATTAGAAATTGCATGCGACCTATTTTTATGCGAGCTATTCGATGCCCACAAAAAGCGGAAAAGCGCAACGGGCGAAAACTCCTATTGTGGAAGTTTTTTTCTATTAATAGTGTTCATTTATTGCAAGATTTTTAATTAAAAATTACTATTTTTATCACCAAAATAGTTTTGGGCAAATCTGTAACCGACTTTTGCAGTCGCATGTAAAAGTTATTGTTTACAGATATAATTCCTATTTAATAATAGGTAATTTGATGAAGTGATATATATTCTGAAATTATGAGGATTTGACTATTTAGTTTTGTGTTGCATAACATGTGCATTAGGTATTTCATTTGCATCATGAAAGGTAATGTGGGTACCTATGTGTAGATTATGCAGATATATGCTGCATGCTACAGTAACTTTAAATATGACAAGTACAGACGACAGCAGGTCAACGTACACGAATCTATCAAATTTTACCAATCGAATATAAACCTTCCACTATTGTGATAAGGTTGAAAATCTATTGCAGAAGTTTGACAGATTGTAGAAACTTGATGTGCTGTTGTCTGTACTTAAAGTACACATTCGTGTTAGTCAAGGAAAGTGATTTATCTTTCACGGTGACATTTAGTTATTAGGATTTACATAATATGTGAAGCTTTATAAATATTGGACTAAAGAGATAATATTTCAAAAGGTTCGCGAGCACATATCATTTGTGTTGGTGATTGATTAATCCCGTGTTTGTATACATTTGTCATATGGAAACATACAGCGTATAAAATCAACTATTGTATTACGTTGATTTCGATGTATTTTGTTTAACAAACATTTGGTTTTGATGTTATTTTTGCACAGTTGATATGAGGGAAGTTTTGATTACATCATTTAATTAATAAACTGTTTTTTTATAGTCGGAAGAGAATTGTAAATTAGGTCATAGGACGTTTTAGGTACGTCTATACACAAGCCGTCTAGCCGAAGCCGACAATATGAAGCTTCTTAAGCTCAAGATACTATACTAAAACATAAAATGAGAGCAACAAAAGTGCGTATATACCTACGTTATTTCCAAAGGAACCTAAATAAGTAGCTTACAGACAGTCTGTTGTACTAAACCAAGTTATTTACGTTTTATATCCAGTAGGTAGGCAAGTCACACAATGCCAACTCGTTTCTTTTAAAATCAGCACTTCGTCGAAATACATAACGGAGAAATTGGACTTTGGCTAATGAAAAGACGGCTGGCTCGGAAGGCACTAAAACGGAGAAAGAATTTCAAACAAGTTTCTCTATTTATTTTGCGGTTTGTTTGACTTTTTTATATTCCGAAGTTTAAAGCAATTTGCAGCGCTCGATCTCCGATGCAAATTATGCAATAGATACTTAAATAAATATCTATGCAGATTGGAATGGATTTTTTTTATTGAACGTAAAAGGAATCATACATTCCTTTTTCCAGAAGTACATCTAAGTAATTAAAACGTGATATTTGCTAGCTAGCGACCATATCTTACTTGTTCTTCTCTTGTGTCCATATCTATATTAATAAACTTGAGAATGTTTATAACTTTCCCTTTTCCAATTTTCCTGTCCTTTACAATTTCATCTATACTCACATAAGGAGGTACAAATTTCAGGGTCCTGTATTTCATATAGGTGTGTCATTGTTTTCTTTACAGATAGGTATGTACCAAGTGAGAATATAACCAAACTTCACCGAATGATTCCATAAAAAGCGGTGATATTGGACGAACTAGGACCTAATAAGTGCACGAACTTTCTTACAAATTGTTAGGGGCAAAGAAGTTAAGTGTGACCAGATGTTTCCCTCTTGATTAACACTTCGTCCGGCATTCGGAATCCACCGGTTTTTGCTGTCCGAATTGCTTTATATCAAATCTAACAATACTGTGATATGACATATCTTAGTTTAAGAGCTATCTCAAATGAAATAAATCTAAACGTAATCTCTCAAGATATATTAAATTGAGTTTATACAGAGACTATAAAAATGGCTTTGGGCGATGTCAACTTATAACGGGGCATCAAATAGCTTTTGTGATTTTCGAGTGAATTTGAAGTCTTGCTGTCAAAAATGAGACGTTATTTGGAATTGACTTTTGTAACTCATTGTATTAAACTGGTAGAAAGAAAAAGGTTTATTGATATTTTTTTACTTGAAAAACGTGGGATTGAATACGGCTAGCTTAGCATTTTTTTTGAGGAATTTTAAGAAGTTAAGAATGTTTGATGTAACTGAGATTATAATATTCACTCGAGCTAAACTTCGTGTTCTCCATGTATTTGTTGGCAAAACTGCGCAATAGCTACTTAATAAGGCTGAAGGGACTACGCAACACTGGTCAGCTTTCATAGCCTTGATTGATTATGATTCAGTGTCTTCGCTCACGCAACTTCTATCATTATAATCGATTAATTATAATTGATGCCTGTTATTAATGGTAATGTAATTAAGGCTCATGGCGAGAGAAATATTAGTAAGTAACTGTTATATAACCAGTGCGTGGGTAAGTACAGACAACAGCAGGTCAACGTATACGAATCTGTCAAATTTTACCAATCGAACATTAACCTACCTCCATTATGATAAGGTTGAAAATCGATTGCAGAAATTTGACAGATTGTGGTAACTTGATGTGCCTGTACTTGGTCCGTAAGACGACGAATGTCAAAACCTTAATTACTGCATAAAGGGCATACAATATGAAAATAGCCCTTCACTGTTTTCGGTATATTGATAATACCTTTACAATTCATTAAGTATTAAAATATAATTTTCTGATTACAGTGTACAAACAGGGCTACGATAAATCAGAACGTTCATTAATTACAAAAAAATAAATTAGGAGCACATGCAATCATACCAGCATACTCAAGTCACCTGACACGCTGAACAGTAATTTAGAAAAAAATGTAAAGACCGTAACAGGAGCGTTTAATTAAAATAAATGACCATTTAAAATGCGCAACTATACACAGGGATACGGCTCCTGCAGTGAGCGCACATTTTCAGCACGCCATCTTAAATTCAAATGCGATAACGAAATACGAGGCTTCAAGCATTACCTACTTGCCCTATATTGAGTCGCGCAAGTTTCCTCAGTTCCGGATTTGTCAAGTTTGTGCCAACAACCAGTAAAATTGGCTCGTTTTTTTTGAGAAGTCAGTTTATGGGTTGTGAGTTGTTCGCCGAATAAGTAATATGTGCTTATGTAAATATATCACTGATTGCGGTAGTTATGGGATTTTTTAAAATCATTTTTCCAATTTTTATTTGTATTTACTCACATTTGAAATTGAATATTTTCAACAAGCATAATTTTGAAATTGTCCAATTCTCGTTTCAGAACTAGAAATCTGTGACTGAAAATCAGCGATTCAGCTACAAAGATGCTTGCCAAGAAAGCTCCTAGAGACAAGTGATTTTTGAAGTTGTTACGTGATTTTTGTAACTTAAAAATGTCATGTAATGTTCTGATGTAAATATATGTATAGCAAAAAAGCATATTTTATATGACCATACATTATTAAATTGACAATACTACAATTACATTACATAAGAGTCGGTTTATTAGACTCAAGTATATGATCAGCCTTACCCTTAAATCCACTCAAGGGTTTCTTTAGAGCATTGTTTCGCGGACCGTTAAGCACGGCTCGGGTTTTCAGACAACCTGAATATATGGACAAAGCTTCTTGCGGTGAATCGGCGTTGTTGTGTGACTAAACAGAGCCTTTCTGAAGTGCAAAGATGAGCTTCAATTCAAGTATTTTACGGTCTAAGACGAAGTACTACAACTGAGTATCATCGCATATTTTGCGACGTATAGTATAAGTGAATGTGTCTCACAATTTATAAAAGCCAATTTGAAAATCAAATACATACGTACTGCATATATCATAGAAACGTAAGCGGATACCAGCGGAGATGCCTCTGTATCGATAAAATGAATACGAGTGAAAATCTAAATAAATGCATAGTGGAATATGTGAACGTCTTGTGAAGTAGGTAAAGCAAGATGGATACTATCTATTTCATCTCCGGGGAGTACCGTTTGCGGTAACTACTTGCGGGTAAAATCCTTCCCTCTTAGTTTTAATGTCTATCGAGCTGTTTATGCAGCCTTTTGGTTTGAATATACAATTTTATGCTAAAGTTTCCCGTCTACGTTCTTCTGGGAAAAGGAGACGTAGGAAGTATAGATATATGCAGATAGATCGATTTGCCGTTTCCGCTCTTGAGACTTTCAAAATGTATCAGTTCGACTTTCACAATTTGTGATGTGTTTCAAAATTATTATTTCGTTGGCCACTATACTTTTTGAAATATTTTCTATGTTTGTCATCATAATGTTCCGGTAGCCTGCTCTTACTGCATTGCAACAGTTTTGTTGTAGTGCGTTTAAAGTAGAATTGGCAAAATATGAATGAATTATTGACCTGTATTCACTTACAGGCTCAGGCAGCACAAAACAGCATCACGTTTTGTGTCTAACATTTTTGCTATCCCACTAAAGTCAGAGAATATTGCTTAGAACTTTACCTACGCTGACCCTCACTTATTATACAGCGAGGGGTCAAATAATATTGTATCCTACGTAATATACGTAATACTAGAAATGAGCTTCAAATATTTGTGAAAACCCGAGTTGATGATGCAAGCAGCTTATGTGCTGGATAAAGTCCAGTACGTAATATCACAGTGCAATACCATTTTGACCTAAAACTGCGGATTCTGATTTGAACAGAGATACCAGAACACCCCATAAAGAACCATAAAAGTGTCACATTTGCTTATCGTTAGCACGCATCAGTTTTCACCGCCTTTATGGATTTGTATACAAAGCACTTCGTTTAATGAAATCAACAGTCACCGAAACTCGATACGAAAACATTTTCTAATTCACTTATATTATATAACGCGGTGCTGATAACTTTTTCAATTGGAATATCTCGTACATTGTAGGGTTTTGTCCTTTAAGATATCCCGGTTTCAACGACTTCTGAGCCCAACTTTAGCGCAGAGGTGATTTTGTAAATGTTTCGTTTTCAGACAAAGTGATTTCTTTTGGTCTGTACGTTGAACATTTTGTGCAGTGTTTATTTTATACAAGCTTTTGTGATGCCGAAAACCTTTACGTTCTTTTTTACGACTTATACGTAGAAATGGATGTGTAATTTTTTTCTGAAATTTCAATCCTTTTTGTTTCACTCGTGAAGAAATTGGTTTTGTGTAAAGTGTTTTACTCTGAAGAGAAGCTCCGACGACAGAAATTCCATATTGCGCTTGCAGAGTTCCCCACTTAACGTTTAATACTGAACATTAAACTTTTGGTGGCAGCCTACCAGGTACACCAGGTAATATCACTTGCCTCCTTTCCACGGAGAAACTTGCCAAGTTCACCTGTATCAACTATTTAATAACTAGCTGATACTTGAGGTTTCAACTGCTTCATGCTGTAATTTCTTCTAGCACCTAACTATCTATACCATTTTTGGAAAGTTTATGGTTTTTTCTGTGCATTTCTCCTAAATAAGTTCAGCTATGTCTGTTTAACAAAACTAATTTTAATTGAATTGTACAGTTGCTGACCGTGGTTTAACTCCTAATCCAAGCAAAGTTTCAGAACTTTAGCAGAAAGGTATAAGACCCTTTTCTGCGATTTAAGCAACCAACATTTTCTATAAATAGGAACAGTGGTTTTAACGAGAAAGAGTAGAAAAAACACTTTTTTTATATCTCAAACTTCAGATAGGCCAGTATTTCAATTATTTTAAATAGATGAGTCTTATTAGAAGTGTATCCTACGCTCGGTCGGCCAGGTTGCGAACTCTGCAGTGTAGGTTCATTTCAAACTTCAGATATTGTATTTGGTATTTCAATTGTTTTTAATAGAGGGGGATTTTATTAGAGATGTATCTTACCGCTCTGTCGGCCAGGTTGCGAACTCTGCAGTGTAGGTAGGCGGGCTGGCCCACGGCGGCGGTGGCCTCGCGCTTCGTGCTGTTGTCGAAGTACGGGGTCCCCAGGGGCTCCCAGCCTCCGCCGCCGGCTGTCACACCTGCGATAAATCGATCACTTAGAAAATATTTCACACCAAACTTCTATATGTAATACCTGTTTGGGTAGCTTCGAGATATAAATTAGGCGCCTCAGAATTTATTTGTTCGTAATTTATTGGGAGGTATATTTTATAATCGATCAAAAAATATTGTGCTGCACTAGGAACTTAAAATGATAGATTCAGTTACTAAATAGTCTTTGTAATATTTAGGAGATTATGTACTGTACGCAATATCATCTGCCTAGCCTTTTCTAGTCTAGTTCTCCTGCGGCCATTACTCAACTTTCATCCCTTTACGTAATAAATACTTTCTTAATTGCTTACTTAATGAGAGAAAACTCAAATAAACACAAAACAATAAAGACGAATAGTAAACAGTTGGTTTGTCTAAGGGACTGACACAGACCTAGCGAAGCACAGCGCTGTTCACATTGCCTAAGAAGTATCAAAATAAAGTACGTTCAAGTAAAGTCGAAAGCAAATTTGGGGGCACGGCAGTGCCCCCGCCAAGTCGAGCGCAAAGCAAACACTGTCGTACCATCCTTTACAGGAACCATTTCGCCGCATTTTGAGGCCCCTATTTGAGAACCTCTGGATAAGACCAGAACGCAGAAATTTTGGTCATCCAGAAAGCTATAATCACATACTTAAAAACCAGAGTTTCAAGTCTGTAGGTAATTTAGTTCCGAAGCTAAGCGAAAGCAAAGTTTCATATTTTCGACACTCACTCACTCATGATCATCAAAATAGAACTAGTACTTCCCATAATCTCAGAGAGCTGAAATTTGGTACAGAGTTAGGGTTTAATGGCCACATAAAGGGAAAACTACAAAAATTAGGATAATCGAAGATCTGGAGTACCTGGTGACCCTGATTAGAAAACAGAAGAGCCCAACCAAATTATTACAGATATCAACATACTGCCTTAGGTTAATGTCAATAAGCTAATGTTTCTACAAAAAGAAGTGAAATCCCACCAAAAACATACTGTAAAAAACTAGCCAAGTCTCTATGGAACTGCTTGTTTATCTCTAAAAAGTAATGAAATATAGACAAGGTCGTGCTGAGTCTTAGGTTTCTTACTGCGATTTTTTACTGCAACAGTTAATGTGATATAACTGGCCGTTGAATATTCTAAGTAACTGGGTACAAGTCAACGGCCAGTTATATAACATTAACTGTTGCAGTAAAAAATCGCAGTAAGAAACCTAAGACTCAGCACGACTTTGTCTAGATTTCATTACTTTTTAGAGATAAACAAGCAGTTCCATAGAGACTTGGCTAGTTTTTTACAGTATGTTTTTGTTGGGATTTCACTTCTTTTTGTAGAAACAT
>NWSH02000537.1:7248143-7264697 GCA_002382865.2 Heliothis virescens
AAAGAATCTCAGTAAGAAACCTAAGACTCAGCACGACTTTGTCTAGATTTCATTACTTTTTAGAGATAAACAAGCAGTTCCATAGAGACTTGGCTAGTTTTTTACAGTATGTTTTTGGTGGGATAAACTTAACCGCAGACTATTACTGAGGTCTAAGTCCACCGATAACTTAAGCGTTAGTTTTCTTAAAACAATTGTTTACTATGAATTTTCACGTACAAGTCTAAAGTAACCTATTGTTGGAAATAACAGACGTTTATGTTATGATATTCATGTTATCAGTGAATTTGGGCCTTCGAGTAGTAAAGCAAATATAGGCTTTATTTCAACATACGTAATGTTGATATTTCTTTGAAGGAATTTGAAAGAAGCTACACGGTGAGTCTAACATATAAGTCGTGAGTATTAAACGGCATATGGTAAATGCGGTCGAGGCACGACAGCGAAAATGTCAACGCAGCGCTTTAACTCAGAATCTGCAACGGGTGCAATATTCCCCCACTAGACTTGTACGTCAGGTTATATTTTCTCGCATATGTTAACTCGAGAGTAATAAATGGTGATAATACGTAGCAACAAAATAAGACTACTTAAAATAACTTATTCCTGCCCACATATTTTTTTCTTCTATATTATAGAAAAAAAAGTCCACAGGCAATTTTCTCAAATTAACCGCTAGCAACTGCTTACTATAACTTCTTAATCACTATAGTGTCACCATAATTTCACAAAATAAGTTAAGTGAAATAAGAGCGTCGAAACTAAAACACACTTACAATTTTGTGATTGTAACAGAAAAAGAAACATGCATATAATCTGGATCTACATGATACACATTTTATAATTCTGCACGAGTTGTTCAAATGAGCTAAAAAGAAATAGGTTACCTATTTCCCTTGGATGACGCAAATAACTCGAAGGTACTATGATTTACGCACAGTAGGTATCTGTCCACAGCAGACGTACTGAATAATATTTATGTGCTTTATATAAATTCTATATTAATATTCCAAATAGTTGTTAATGTGGTATATGATTTAATTTTGCTCTTATTATTAGTACAGTGTTAAGAGACATTTATTAAACGCAATTGCCGACTATCATTGGAAAAATACGCAAGACAAGCACAAAAAATCGGCTTTTACTTTCTCTTTTTTCATATTTGAACAGTTTGTTCAATATAAATATTCGCTACCACAATTTATATAATAATGCCTAAGCAACATATTTCTTAAACGCTTTATTCCTTTGAAGTTATTTTGTAGTAGGTATGAATTATTCCACGACCAAATTTTCCTAAGCTAAACTGTATAATTTTGTGAATTCAAATAACATTCAAAATAAAATTATGTAACGTTTTATAAATTCGGGTTGCTCGTAGAATCTAAATATGCAATTTCATTTCTAATGAGCGTTAAAATGGAAACACAAAGATGGTAAGACTCAATTTGGTTCCTTTAGAATTTTAATTGTACATTTTAATAAATGAAAGCTACTCGAGCCCGTAAGCTTTTAATTAGGACACAGGGTCCTAAACATCTGATAAACTAACTGGAAGTTTGTCGCAAAGTTACCCCACTGGGGTACATTCGACAGCAAAGTTCAATCCGTGTTCCACTTTGGTCTTAGCTACAGTTCAAGGAGTTTATAAAAATATTAATAGTTTGTCTTCGCCTAAGTAGAGACTTGGAAAATATGTAAAAATACTTGTAAGACGAGGAATTCTGAGAGTTTAGCAAATAGTATTTATTGATTTCTTGTCTGAAGAAACTGTTGGCGGTAGCCGTAATGGTTTACGTTATCGTCTGTACCTACATAAATTATAGGAATAAATTATTATTTAAATACGTGATTATTGAGTAATATTTTGTTTGGTACAGAGTTGTATTAACAGACTTTTTAGGTCTTTTAATTATCAGTTATAATTTTTTTTTGCAGAACTATAACAACACAAGCATATTTTAAACCTGTAAGTCACATTATTTTTATTTCAGACGACGCTCTAATACTATTACCTACACAAAAAGCCATTGTGTTACATCACAACAAACTTCACCCTCTTCTCACAGTGTGCTAGATACCGATGACAGGAGCTTTCAATCGTACGTAAACACATCACGGTCCGGTGTTGCGTAGAAAATGTTGCAATAAGCAACAGATGAATATCTATACGTATAATAAATCTGTAGAGAGGTCAATTCTGTACATGAAATATATTTCCAAAATAATTATCAGGGGATGATTAGGGATCGACACTGATGCCAAAAATGCAATCAGTAGAATTTTTGTCTGTCTGTCTGTATAACCGTTATAGAAACAAAAAGTACTCAACGGATTTTAACGAAACTTGGTACAATTATTATTCATACTCCAGAGCGGGTTATAGTACCTATACTTTTCATTACGCTACAATCAATAGGAGTAGAGCAGTGAAGGGAATGGTCTTTGATTATGACGACCCGTTGTCACTGGCATAAGCGACATGATCCGTGAACGAAGTCGCTGGCAGAAACTAGTATAAGAATTAAATATGAGTGTTCCATATTTCGCACACACATGTGAATCAATATTTACATTTCAAAATCAACAGCCTCCAAGTGTTTGAGTAAAAGCTTTTTGCCTCAAAAAGACTTAAAAGGAGCTTAAGATAACATTGAGATAACATGAAAAATCTGGATGAAGCTTATCGACTGTACGCAACAAAATCTTAGCAATTGTGAAGTTAACCATTTGTTTGTTCAGATAAACTTTATTTCCATAAATTCTGTACATATTTTTCCTATATACAATTTTAAATACTACGCCTGTACACATACAAACTGAAAACTACTTTTAAATACCAAGATACTATCAGCCAACCCCTGCGGGGCCCACTAGGGCCAGAGCCCGCCGGGGCTGCAGGTTGTTCGAAAGAGTTACCGCGGCCCTGGCACAAAAGGGCTCCCGAAGGAACACGGTGGGTTTTAGTCAGTAAAAGTCTGACACTCCCTTCCGCTGTCACCCACAGCGGGAGGGATCATACTGATGATTTCCCATCGATATATAAAAAAAAAAGATACTATCAGCTAAAATAGAAACGTATATAAGAGGACATGAGTGTAGTTAGGCGTCGAAGTATTCCTCCACATCACATTATCTTTTGTACAGATATTGGCGAGAAACTTTGATTATTACAAGCTGGCTTCACAAAACTAAAAAAATACTATTGCGCTTGCATGAGGCATCAAATGGCTAGCTTGAGATTTACAAAGTTATGTAGGGCGAACTGAACAACGCTGAGTTCAGTTTACTCAAACTAAACTAAATAATCTATTATATTTAGTTTGAAGTTTTAAAAATAGCCTACTAATGAGTATTTCAACAGCACCTTGAGTGTTTCTAAAAATAATTATTATAATTTTATAATTGTGGGCGGAAAAGAAAACTAAGAATAAATTATGAGTTTTATCCTCTTATAAAGGTCTAACGGCAGGGTCTTTGAAGTCCGAAAAATATTCTGTGTACCCAAAGTCGACACGTGTATTGCTAATAACACTACGCAACAAAAAAAAACTTTTTTTTTCTCCAAGGTGAAATATATAATTTCTTGTAGATTATTTGATATTGAATCGAAGTCCAGAACATAAAGTTTCGTCGGGATTTGGAGATATACCTTTCTTATAGTGCTATAAACGCGATTTTTAACGATATTTGATGTAAATTTTGAAGGACAGCAAATTTTTCTGGAAATTTTTAACTGTGGCATCATATAATACTACTCTTGCCGACACCAACCCATTTAAATTCCTAACGCTACGAGTTTTCATTGACGTACTATACGTTTTCAGCTGCGGTAGTTCGATCTCCCCTATATTCTATTTGACCTATTAGTATGAAAAACTCCGATGTAGATATAAAATGCTATATCTTGGGAAAGAAAAGTCGTAAAAATATAAATTAAAATGGATTGAACGCGGGGAAAGTAGTACTATATGATGGTATAGGTAAAAAATACTATAATTTTTTTTTGTCCTCCAAAAATTAACGTTAAATATCGTTAAAAATCGCGTTTTTAGCACTATAAGCATGGTTTATCTCCAAATCCCGACGTGCTAGACCAATTTTATGTTCCGGACTTTTATTCAGTATCAAATTATCTACAAGAAATCATATATTTCACCTTGGATATTTTTTTGTTGTTGCATAGTGTAATTAACCTTTAGTGACATTTATTTCTTTGTGGTCTAAATACCTATTTACAAATGGGCGTCAAACGTAGTTTCCATCATTCAAAATCTGCTAGTCATTGCCTAATTGAATGAAAACATTTTCAAGTAATGTCTCGCCACGATCGATATACCGGCACTATGTAAAGTGTTAATGTAGTAATACATTCAAAGAAAAATTTTAAACGGTAAAATCTATACTTACTTATATTGAAACTGAAGAGTCTTTTTATTTGTTTGCTTGAATGCGCTAATCTCAGGAATGGAAAAATAGTATTTAAAACCGATTTCAAAATTTCTACCATTCTTGGATAGCCCACTGATCAAGTAATGCTACTAAAGGCTACTTTTTAACCGAGTGCGCGGATGATGGCGCGGAGTAGTTCCCACGGGACGAGGGTGAAATTGCTGGTGGAAGCTAGTGTCTTAAAAAAAAGTTAAGTAAAAGTTTTGTACGTTAAGTTTTAATACGACAGTGTAATATGAGTTAAATAGGCTATTATTATATAAAACATACGTCAAGCTTAATATTAATTCTATGCGATACATCGGTCAATAAATTTTGCGGCCTTTTTTATGCGTCATGGTTAACTTAGAGCCAATTTTACCCACAGTGGTTTATGTAATAGGATTTTAAATTACAATTTTTTTATTATGTAGCTGGAATTTGTGACACCTACTTTTAGCATACGGACCTTATTATACTTCCAAAGAAAGTTTTAATGGTTAAAATATATTAACATTTTCACGAACTAAACTGATTTCAACTCAACTACTTGGTTGTTATGGAAGAAAAGTTCTATTTTTTTAAAGTGCAGATTTAGTTTATTGTTAATTTGGTTGCGGTAAAATAATTCACTTTTCTCCTACTGTAGAAAAAAAAGATATTTTTAACTTCAAGAGTTCTTGGTCTTTATATGTAGGTATTATCGATAAGATTTATTTACAAGAAAGTCGTTCACATGTTGAATTTCAGAATGTCAATTTACTCAACAACCTTATCGATTTCATGTTATGTTGAGCGTACAAAGTAATGTTCTAGATTTCCGTCGTATCGTTCCACCTCATCAACGTGTTTCTTCAGTCGACAAGAAACATATAAGTTCTACGAAATTTGCCAAAAACCTAACGATTTGATCCGAACCCGTTTGCGTCCAGTTTCCATTAGTACGATCCCTTCCAACGATAAAAACGTGCTTTGTTTCCCGTCACGTTTCGTTATTTTTTATTCTTCCACTTTTTTAACATTAACCGGGCATTCTGCAAATATTTCATTATGTAGTCGGCCTATTGAAAAAGAAATTTCTGTTGTAACTGAGATAAAAGGGTTTCGTTTGTTTGAATTTGAAACAAAATTGCGATTAGGTCATGACTGTTCTCTTTATTGTTCATCTGGAGGCAAACAATGTGTTTTTATAACTGTATTATATACGGCCATTGTTATATTAACGGTATCACATTATGTTTGCAGCTGCGTACCGTCTAAAAATAAACGCGAATAAATGTTTTAAGCTTTTTCCAGTTTGTATAATATTTGCATTGTTTTTCACCGACAATGTCTGCGCGTAGCATATTGCGGTCACCTGTCACCATTGTCAGTAGTACCACTTAAGGCATTGGTAGTAGTTAATAGCTTAGACAGAAACGTTAACGGACAGGCTGACAGTTCTTATAACTAGTCTGTATTTCTGTAGGCACAGAAATCAAAAGGAAATGGTAACGTGTGATTAGGTTATTAAATGTTTTTGAAGTAAGTGAGACGACATAATTATGGGTAGACCTATCCTAATTTTACGTTGGAAGGCGTAGGAGTATAGGAATAGGAAATTTGAGTAACAGTGATTTCATTTGCCACTTAAAACTAATTGACATGTGATTAGCAGGACAAACTGGCTACAAACTAGGTTACTCACCGAACAATATGAAAATACAGCTGAGCTGGGCCGCCCACATTGTGTCAACTGTCTGTTCACATCATGTGTCCACTAGGCACTATCACTGACACAATCACTGCACTCGTTGAGACTTGTCATTGCCAGTACATATTTAGTCCTAAACTGTCCGTAACTTGTAGTACTTCTTTATTTTCCCGGAGTTCCTTATGTACCTGTTAATAAAAATAAATAGATATTAAGGCACAATTTAAATATAAAATATTATAAAGAATCTGACTTGTTGATAAATTGATTGACTGATGAACTCAGGCGAAACATGAAAAAAGCTGGTTCTAGGAAAAATTGACTTAAAATAATTTTCCTTAAATCTTGTAGGAGTATGTGTGAGAAATCAATTATGGTATCACGAGGTTAATCTGCCATAAACGTTTCGTATAAAATAGATAATACTTAGTTTTACGAATTAAAAAGCCTGTTCTATTTTTTTTTCTATATTTAAGGTTGTCATCCGTATAACATTTACATAACACAGAAATACGCGTTCCAACACAATTCCACTATAAATATATAATTATTTGCTCTGATTCTGTAAAAAGTAGGTGCCGATAAAAAAGGTGAATCTACTTGTCAAATACTTGGACTTTGATTAAATATTACTAAGACATAGGTTCTCATACTGTAGTGTAGTTGACCAATCGAGTCCTTTATTTTAAGGATTCCATTCCCAATGGTATCGGGCCATATCACTTGGCTTATAACTTCTAGGCTTGTTTGTCCGTATAAAAGCAAGAAAAAAAGATCTTACAAATTGTATATGGATGAACATGTCATTGTTACTCAGGTTTTAAATTAAAATATTATTCTTCGAAATAGTAGAGATTGTTTAATTGCAATATAATTTCGAAAATACAAAAATTACATAAATAAAACTTTACTCTGGCTCTTAATGAAATTCAGTTTAATAAAGAATTTATGGTAGTAATTATGCCTGATTTAAGGTAATTTTAAGTAGCAGGTATAACCTATTATTACTGAAAACAGACTACAACAAGCACTTAATAATGTACGATCCTCCGAGCATGTTCATGAATGTGAAAAAGATTATGAAAATTTTCATTAAAAGCCTCGTCATAATGATATCATACTGAAAATGATTTTAAATTTCTGTACTATTTTACTATTAATAATACTTATAAACCTAAAGATTTTGTCTGTTTATTTAGCTAATCTCAGGAACTACTGGTCCGATTTGAGAAATTCTTTCAGTGTTGGATAGTTTATTTATTGAGGAAGGTTTTTTATTCGGGTGCGCAGTGTCTTTCCACGGGACGCGGGTGAAACCGCTGGAGAAAGCTAGTTTTTAATAACTCACTAGCACCTCTGCTGAGGAAGAGGTCGAAGGTTCGATTCAATAATATGAAGAGTAAGGGGTTTCCATGAAGGATTGACAGCAATGGGTTTGTTCCCTGTATGGGGCTTAAAACGTAGCTGGAAATATATTTGTGTTCAATGAACATCAAAATTTTCAGGGAAAACTGGAGTTGTAAACCCATGTTAGAATTCTTGTTAGTGTAGTTTCCATATTACGATTTCCATCGAACCAATAAATAAATGCAGTAACAGTATACTTACTTCGGCAAATAAATACAACTTGGCGAAATTTGACATCAACCTACCTCAATCCGTCATTATTCAATACATTTTCAACCTTATCACAATAGAGGAAGATTAATGTTCGATTGACAAAATTTGTCAGATTCGGGTAAGTTGGCCTGCTGCCGTCTGTACATTTTTAATCCAAAGTATTTCTCGTAATTAAAAGTGTTCGAAACTCAGCTACGATTGGTTGCGGGTGGTAAGCATCCCTGGACTAATTAACAGCGTCAAGCGTGAATTCATATTGTAATGAGATCAAAAGTTGATCCAAGCTGAAAAGGATTCTGCTCATATTCTGTATTGACAGTTTTTCCATCCTTAAATAAATGACAGAAATAACGCTGAAATGAGTTCATGTGAAAGCAAATTGAACTTGATGAGACTTGATTTATTCACTTGATAAGTGAATTACTAATATGAGATTTCATTGTCAGTGAACGCGTTTTACAAAAATCAAGAATAGTTTGATGATTAATATAGATACGTACAAAGGTTATGATTTATTTTTATGAAAAAGCATTTCTTTTTCATTAAATGTCAAACGCTTATTTGTACAGATATTATCGTCAAAATTTACTTATCGGAAATCAGCTACTTCTAATTCAATAATAGTAAAAAATGCTTAATGATAACACTTCTGCGCATGCGTAATGCCTCAAATATCTAACTTCAGAATTGCAAAGTTACATGGCGCGACCTATATTTACTTATACTTAAGTATAATAAATTTTCATTCACCCCAGTATCAACCGCTATATTAATATTAATTTAACTGCCTCGTTGGTCTAGTTGTCGCATAGCCGACTGCTGATCACGAGGTCTCGGGTTCGATTCCCGGGGCGGGCCGAAATCGCTTTGTGGGTTTTAGAAACTTTCACAAAGCATCCGGAGTTGGAAGTTGGTGATTGATACACCCGTGCATCGGAGAGCTGGTTAATGTCGGTCCTGCGCCTGATCACTCACCGGTCGTGTCGGATTGCCGTCCCATCGGGTAATGAGAGTGGGGGAATAGGGAGTGCACCTGTGTCTGCGCAAATGCTTGTGCACTATAATATGTCCAGCGCAGCTGGCTGATCTCCTTATATGAGAACAGCCGCCGTGGCCGATAATCGGCTAGGAGGCCATCATCATCATCATCATTAATTTGAAAACTGCACCTCGTTTTTTAAATATTTGTAATTTGATATGAGTTATAATTGTACTCAAAGTAGAATAAATAAATAAAATAAAAATAATAGCGAAGAGAAAAAATAGTATACTTTAGCACATTACGTCGCAACTGAAAGTGGGCCGACAGGTTGCGTCGGCTCTCCAACTACACAGAGATACGACAAGGCGGGATTGCGGTTACCAGTTGGCTGCAGGCGGCCCCAATGCATTCGTTACCGCGGTTATACCAGTCTCCGGAAGAGCCTAACTTGCTACTAAACTACATCTTCCAGCTAACTGAAATGTACCAACTAAACTTTAGCACGCACTTGGTTTATATGGGTACTTATAATGTCACAAACTGTTGAAAGGGTTGTGGTTACTTTGCAAAGACGATTTTTACTTCTAATGGCACTTCTATTAATGTCATGTCTAGCATAATATTTTATTATGAATGTCTACGTCGAATACAACTTGAAGTAAGAAGTTTATGCTCAGTATTTTTTTGGGAGAGGCAAGTCCGTCCGGAGTTGTTACGTTTACAACTCTTGATGTACAACTTCACCTCTTCTCGAAATAACGATGTTGTTCAAAGAGACACGGTAGGGAAAGTTTTTCTTACCTTGGATTTTATACGGTTTCTCTTAATTATTGTGAAATTGCCGTAAAATGTTGAGTAAATCCAATAAAATTAAACTAACAACGGATTACTGAGCTTTGATCCCGCGGTGACCATGTGCCGTAAAGTTGAGCGTCGTAAAATAAAATTTTAACAATAAAACTGGAACAATCCATCAAGCCAGCTTTATTTCTAAGCCGAGTATTTTGTTTTAAGACAAAGTACGTTTGTATGTGTGTCTACTTCTTAAATAGATAATATTCACAGTAATAGAAACCAATACTAGGCACTGCACAACAATTATTATTACAAACGCGAGTTTCCTTTCATGCAACCTAGGTATAGTTTTTTTTTTTAAACCTTCACAGTCACTTTACAGCAAAGGTTTATACAAATCTTCACATTTTGTGGTTTACTAGTGCAAAGAATATTATTTTACATAAACTGCGGGACTGAACTCGGTTTTCAATTTATTTATTTCCTTATCCGAGTTCCTCGCAAACCTCTCTTTGTTCGAGAATATCTCACGGTGACTGTCATTGTATATTTTTCCACGCGACTCTTTGTGGCAGGGTTTGTGAAATAAATGGATTATTCTGGGCGTTAGGCAGATAACACAATAGGCGGCCCGGTTGCAGCGCCAATGTGCTGCGACCTGTGGCCATCACTTTAATTTAAATGGAATAGAATTCAAATGGTTTTGTTCTTATTTTTTTTTGTAAAAATTTTCGCTACACTAGTATTTTTGCGTATGAAAGCGCTAACAAACTCGCATATCTCACGTAGAAAAGCACTCACTTTTGCCGTCAATCGCTCAAAAGTCGAACGATCAGTTTCGTGTGGTGAATAAAAGCATTGTAGGTTTAATTTTATTTACATCACCTAAAACTATCAGCATTAAAAAAATGNGGGAATAGGGAGTGCACCTGTGTCTGCGCAAATGCTTGTGCACTATAATATGTCCAGCGCAGCTGGCTGATCTCCTTATATGAGAACAGCCGCCGTGGCCGATAATCGGCTAGGAGGCCATCATCATCATCATCATTAATTTGAAAACTGCACCTCGTTTTTTAAATATTTGTAATTTGATATGAGTTATAATTGTACTCAAAGTAGAATAAATAAATAAAATAAAAATAATAGCGAAGAGAAAAAATAGTATACTTTAGCACATTACGTCGCAACTGAAAGTGGGCCGACAGGTTGCGTCGGCTCTCCAACTACACAGAGATACGACAAGGCGGGATTGCGGTTACCAGTTGGCTGCAGGCGGCCCCAATGCATTCGTTACCGCGGTTATACCAGTCTCCGGAAGAGCCTAACTTGCTACTAAACTACATCTTCCAGCTAACTGAAATGTACCAACTAAACTTTAGCACGCACTTGGTTTATATGGGTACTTATAATGTCACAAACTGTTGAAAGGGTTGTGGTTACTTTGCAAAGACGATTTTTACTTCTAATGGCACTTCTATTAATGTCATGTCTAGCATAATATTTTATTATGAATGTCTACGTCGAATACAACTTGAAGTAAGAAGTTTATGCTCAGTATTTTTTTGGGAGAGGCAAGTCCGTCCGGAGTTGTTACGTTTACAACTCTTGATGTACAACTTCACCTCTTCTCGAAATAACGATGTTGTTCAAAGAGACACGGTAGGGAAAGTTTTTCTTACCTTGGATTTTATACGGTTTCTCTTAATTATTGTGAAATTGCCGTAAAATGTTGAGTAAATCCAATAAAATTAAACTAACAACGGATTACTGAGCTTTGATCCCGCGGTGACCATGTGCCGTAAAGTTGAGCGTCGTAAAATAAAATTTTAACAATAAAACTGGAACAATCCATCAAGCCAGCTTTATTTCTAAGCCGAGTATTTTGTTTTAAGACAAAGTACGTTTGTATGTGTGTCTACTTCTTAAATAGATAATATTCACAGTAATAGAAACCAATACTAGGCACTGCACAACAATTATTATTACAAACGCGAGTTTCCTTTCATGCAACCTAGGTATAGTTTTTTTTTTTAAACCTTCACAGTCACTTTACAGCAAAGGTTTATACAAATCTTCACATTTTGTGGTTTACTAGTGCAAAGAATATTATTTTACATAAACTGCGGGACTGAACTCGGTTTTCAATTTATTTATTTCCTTATCCGAGTTCCTCGCAAACCTCTCTTTGTTCGAGAATATCTCACGGTGACTGTCATTGTATATTTTTCCACGCGACTCTTTGTGGCAGGGTTTGTGAAATAAATGGATTATTCTGGGCGTTAGGCAGATAACACAATAGGCGGCCCGGTTGCAGCGCCAATGTGCTGCGACCTGTGGCCATCACTTTAATTTAAATGGAATAGAATTCAAATGGTTTTGTTCTTATTTTTTTTTGTAAAAATTTTCGCTACACTAGTATTTTTGCGTATGAAAGCGCTAACAAACTCGCATATCTCACGTAGAAAAGCACTCACTTTTGCCGTCAATCGCTCAAAAGTCGAACGATCAGTTTCGTGTGGTGAATAAAAGCATTGTAGGTTTAATTTTATTTACATCACCTAAAACTATCAGCATTAAAAAAATGAGCAAATTTGCTAAAAGACAAATGCACCACGCAACGCGTTCTTACGTTCAGTCTAAACAATAAGTTGTTTAGAGCAGTTGGTTAAGTGCCTGCATGAGACATGGGTCAGTGTTGAGACGCGGTAGATTTCCCAACTGGAGTACTGTTAAAGGAAAGGTTTACGACTAGTTGGGAATCCTCTTTAAAGGCTAATAAACTCCTTACAAAATTGGTACGAGCTGTTGGTGTCGATGATACAAAGTTTGTACTATGTTGAGCTGAAGGTATTGTTGTTGATGGTTTGATGTCTCAGATTTTACGGATTAAGCTAATACTTATTATTATTTTCTTTTTAACTTCTAGTTGGACCAATGCGTGGGTCTAAGTGTCTGTCTATGGCACTGTAGTTCTTAAACGAATGGGCCAATATATATGAGTTTTTTTAGATGGAAGCTGGTTTTAAACATGTATTTATGTTTCTGTTATTTTTTTTGTTTGAGGAGAGACATACTGGAAAAAGTTAGGTATTACTAGGTTCAATTGATTGTATTCTATTTAATAAATCGGGCAGTATTATGAGTTATCAAATGTGCTGTTTTACATTTTAGCTAAAACATAGGTAATTAGGGCCAGATGCAATATATTGCTCTAATTTTGTTAAATAATTTTAATTGATAACCTACAACTAAATAGACAATTAGAATAATCAAATTAATCGCTTTAATAAAATAGTAATTTAATATTATCGCAAAACCAGGCACTATTACGTAATACGATCGTGTTTTTCAAATCCATAGGTTAATTTAATATTTATAAAGCAAACACCTGTTCATCTAAAGTATTGTAAAACACAATATTTAATTTGATAAAGTATAGGTAACAAAAAGCGATATAGATTGAATTTTCCTTCTTTACCAAAACAATCCTTGCCCTGATGATTTGTTGATGTTTAGAAACTACCTACTCCCGCTTCGAAACTGTAATTCCAGCCTGTAACATATTGTTTAATAATCTCAACAAGCAGTTTGAAATAGCAATGCATTTTAGCAAACGTTAATGTCCGTAAACAGTACAATCAGTTGAAACTAAGCTCGTTATTGATGCTCGCTATATCAAACGTCATGGAACAATTTGCTCACCTGCGATAGTCGTTAATAACTTGTAAATGTTAAGCTCGATTTACATGATGGTTTGCTTTTAATGGCACTTGTTGCCTGGCAATTGATGTTACTTATCGACGTATTTACATCTGATCTAGATATTAGTTTCAGCTGTGTCATGTGTCTGTCTTAAAAATTAAAAATAAACTAGTCATTCAGGCTCAGGCAAGATGGAGCTATACGTGAAAAATCATATTAAATTGGAATCTTAAAAGTCTTGAAGCGTTATACATAATACGGTCTCAGATTATTTTAAGTGATTTCGTCTGGTCAAGTATGTTTCTACATACTTAAGGAAAAGGTATCCAGAAACATTCCAAAAAATAATAAAGTATACAAAAACATTTGGTTTACTGCAGAATGTTCGAAGCATGTTTGCATGCTTAAGATTTATAGCTGAAACCATCGGCCAAAGAAAATTACCCGCTACCTAAAAATATAGGACGCCAGTAAACAAGTAAAAACACGTGTTTTTCATAAATTGGCCTCTACATGACGTGTTTGCCAAGTTTACTCCATAAATAACATATAGAAGGAGTTAGATACCTGATATTTGGTCTGAATCAATACGGGTACACACGCAACATATGAAAATGTTCGGCTATAAATCACTGTGTGCTCAAGTCAGTAAAAACGAACATTAAGAAAGTAAAGCCTATATTTATTATGCGGCTTATATTTGTTGATGGACGATACAGCTAAACGTTCACGGATTTAACTTGGGTTTTCAGGTATTTATACGGATTTAGAGCTTTGTGGTACAAATGTCCACTTCGATAACTCCCTTCACAGGCAGATGTACGGAACGTTCGATTGATCAAGTCAAAGGGGTTCGCAACAATCCCAGTGTTTGTAAGGAGTAATCGCATTGCTTTTGTTTCTGTTGCGGTGCAATGGAATTGATTCTGCAATGTTTTGTCCTTAAGGTTCATTTTAGTTTGAGCTATGTACGTCAAAAGATGATAAAATAGAATTACACTCTTTACTCTTCATCATATTATTTTTTTTTGGCACAAAATTATCTACAATCCCAGAATTTCATACCTAGTTACGTTTTAATAACTAACTCGTTTTAGTTGTTAAAATTACTTTTTTTTCGTCAGTGGAAAAGAGAATAATGTTTTCTGGGAAATTAATAAAAGATCGCCTGGGAGAAAAACCTTACAATCTAATTACCTACCTTTCAAAATATTCATAGAAATGTCGGGTACTTTACTATTAACAGAGTTTTCAGTAGTATATAATGTGTATAACGCGAAGAGCCTATGTACAGAGAGTTATATAGGATTTAAGGTTGTGTTTACTTTGCTCTGCCTTTTATACGTCGGGGGTTGAAACCACCTGCTTTACAATTTCGCCTTCTACAAGTTTTCAATTTCGCTGGCTCCATAATAAGTGGTCAAGGGACAGCGGTCACATTGAATATACTACTCGACTACCAAACGTGAAGCGAGCATACATTGCGCGCTCCACTCTCTATTCATTTACGAACCCCACTAAAATGAACACTATTTTTAAATAGAAGGATTAACTTCCTTTAAACACTTTTCCTCGTGTAGCATTCTATTTAAAGTTTTATCTACATGATCCCTCAGGACTGAGTTATTTAGAAACTACTTACTTTAAAAGCTCGTAGTTGCCATTTCTATGTTACAGTTAAAGAAATAATTCCTAGTAATAAATTACTAGGGGCAACGAGATTTCTTTTAGCCTCAAGTGTCCTCGGTATAAAATGTTATTTACATAATAGAACTCGGGAGATAGGTAGGTACTAAGCAGTAATCCTAGACTTCAGACTTGTTCTGTAGATTAAGTTTAATTAAAAGCATTTAATTTTTTGAAAGAGTCTCGTTGTTGAAACGTTTCGAACTTTGTATTACCGGCTTGAAGTAGGCTCAATTTTCGAGCTACAATTTTCCAAGACACAATTATTTTAGGCCCACAAAGTGACGATAAAATGACAATTCGGGGCTGCGCGACCACAAAGCGGGAAAGTAAAATAAAGTAATAGCCAGGAAATGTCGTCATCATAATCCAGGCTGTCAATCTTATTTTGTTTGTGATGTATTTTTTTATTATAACAAGGCTCAGTTGCTAGTTGTAAAAAGTTTTCAGTGCTCTCTTTTACTCGGAACATGTAAAATATAATGAGGCATTTCTTTTTATGAAATGCTAATTATATCTTTTTATGAATTTAGAACTTTATTCATTAAAACATAGGTACAGACGACAGCAGGTCAACGTATACGAATCTGTAAAATTTTACCAATCAAATATTAACCTACCGCCATTGCTATAAGGTTGAAAATCTATTACAGAAATTTTACAGATTGTGGTAACTTGATGTGCCGTCGTCTGTACATACTTGAATAAAATTTCAATGTATATTCAAGTTTAAATGTAGCTATTTACGTGTGTGAGTGTGTATGTACATGTGAAGACTTCTAATTAGTAAATCTATTGATATATCGAAAACTTCTAAGTACCACTTATTTAGAAAGTTACGCTTAAATAAAGCACTCGACATAGATAAAAATATATCTTGATATTATTTAATAAAACTTGTACTGATGATTTAATTAGCAGAACTCAATTAGCGTATGCGTAGAATATCAGCTTCCTTTCATTATGAGATTGATTGAATACCAAACATGAAAAGTGACTGGGTAGCAACAGACCGTTCATGTGAGTAATAATTTAGGTAAGTTATTACTTTGTCGAACTAATGAAACAAGAGGCTTTTCGTTAAATGGCTTCCTTCGGAATATGTTATTATATTAAGCTAGAAACTACAACTAAGGTGTGCCTGATAATGAAAAGAAATTTACTGTCCTGTTCTTAGTAAAAATCCAGTAAAAATAAATGCCATGGAGTTCGTCAAAGTGATTAACAAATGCGATTTTGCTAGGCGATTTTTAACCCTTATTATTTTTATTGAATTATTTTTTATACATACGTTTACTTGTAGCGTGGGCCGCGCGCGACTGTCGCCAGCCGCGCCTCTCGGAATGTTGGTTTAAGGTCGCATAGAATTAAAGATGACAGAAAGATCTAGAAGCGTCTAGTTCACTAACCAATGATAAATCAAAAATAGGGAGAGACTAATTTCCATCAACAGAATACAATGGGCAAATGATGACGATGACGAACACACATAAAAGTTTTTTTAGGTTAAATCCTGTTTGATTTTAGTCAATCAATTAGCCTATCGCTACCTTTGTTTGTTTGTATTGTACAAATAAAAATGGTGATCCAATTAATATGACACATTCATATTTGGAAAGGATCATTGACCAAAAATTCTGGGAAT
>NWSH02000537.1:7264902-7305203 GCA_002382865.2 Heliothis virescens
GCTCCACTCTCTATTCATTTACGAACCCCACTAAAATGAACACTATTTTTAAATAGAAGGATTAACTTCCTTTAAACACTTTTCCTCGTGTAGCATTCTATTTAAAGTTTTATCTACATGATCCCTCAGGACTGAGTTATTTAGAAACTACTTACTTTAAAAGCTCGTAGTTGCCATTTCTATGTTACAGTTAAAGAAATAATTCCTAGTAATAAATTACTAGGGGCAACGAGATTTCTTTTAGCCTCAAGTGTCCTCGGTATAAAATGTTATTTACATAATAGAACTCGGGAGATAGGTAGGTACTAAGCAGTAATCCTAGACTTCAGACTTGTTCTGTAGATTAAGTTTAATTAAAAGCATTTAATTTTTTGAAAGAGTCTCGTTGTTGAAACGTTTCGAACTTTGTATTACCGGCTTGAAGTAGGCTCAATTTTCGAGCTACAATTTTCCAAGACACAATTATTTTAGGCCCACAAAGTGACGATAAAATGACAATTCGGGGCTGCGCGACCACAAAGCGGGAAAGTAAAATAAAGTAATAGCCAGGAAATGTCGTCATCATAATCCAGGCTGTCAATCTTATTTTGTTTGTGATGTATTTTTTTATTATAACAAGGCTCAGTTGCTAGTTGTAAAAAGTTTTCAGTGCTCTCTTTTACTCGGAACATGTAAAATATAATGAGGCATTTCTTTTTATGAAATGCTAATTATATCTTTTTATGAATTTAGAACTTTATTCATTAAAACATAGGTACAGACGACAGCAGGTCAACGTATACGAATCTGTAAAATTTTACCAATCAAATATTAACCTACCGCCATTGCTATAAGGTTGAAAATCTATTACAGAAATTTTACAGATTGTGGTAACTTGATGTGCCGTCGTCTGTACATACTTGAATAAAATTTCAATGTATATTCAAGTTTAAATGTAGCTATTTACGTGTGTGAGTGTGTATGTACATGTGAAGACTTCTAATTAGTAAATCTATTGATATATCGAAAACTTCTAAGTACCACTTATTTAGAAAGTTACGCTTAAATAAAGCACTCGACATAGATAAAAATATATCTTGATATTATTTAATAAAACTTGTACTGATGATTTAATTAGCAGAACTCAATTAGCGTATGCGTAGAATATCAGCTTCCTTTCATTATGAGATTGATTGAATACCAAACATGAAAAGTGACTGGGTAGCAACAGACCGTTCATGTGAGTAATAATTTAGGTAAGTTATTACTTTGTCGAACTAATGAAACAAGAGGCTTTTCGTTAAATGGCTTCCTTCGGAATATGTTATTATATTAAGCTAGAAACTACAACTAAGGTGTGCCTGATAATGAAAAGAAATTTACTGTCCTGTTCTTAGTAAAAATCCAGTAAAAATAAATGCCATGGAGTTCGTCAAAGTGATTAACAAATGCGATTTTGCTAGGCGATTTTTAACCCTTATTATTTTTATTGAATTATTTTTTATACATACGTTTACTTGTAGCGTGGGCCGCGCGCGACTGTCGCCAGCCGCGCCTCTCGGAATGTTGGTTTAAGGTCGCATAGAATTAAAGATGACAGAAAGATCTAGAAGCGTCTAGTTCACTAACCAATGATAAATCAAAAATAGGGAGAGACTAATTTCCATCAACAGAATACAATGGGCAAATGATGACGATGACGAACACACATAAAAGTTTTTTTAGGTTAAATCCTGTTTGATTTTAGTCAATCAATTAGCCTATCGCTACCTTTGTTTGTTTGTATTGTACAAATAAAAATGGTGATCCAATTAATATGACACATTCATATTTGGAAAGGATCATTGACCAAAAATTCTGGGAATCCAGCACACCTTTATTACACCATGCAGTTTGTCCGTAAACGCCTCGATTTCTGCCGGTAAAGCGTTTATGCTTTATTTATTAATTTGTAATCATAAATTCCCCGGGTTCAAACGTTTATAATGCTTTTACATTAATATTTAAGCTCTTTGTGAACATGTGTTTAGCTAAATAGTGTTCTACAATTAGACACCGTTTAATAAAAATTGTTTGTTTCCTATTTATGTAAAAAATGGTGTTATCTCTCATCATCTAACAGCAGGTACAAACGCCAGTATATCAACTTCCTTCAAACTCACATTTTTTTCAATAGAATTTCAACCTTATGACAATAACGGAAGGTTAATGTTCGATTGGTGAAATTTGACAGATATGGGTAGGCCGACCTGCAGTCGTCAGAACCTAATGATGTTCACTGCGTCAAAATGCCTGAACTTAATAATGAAGTGGACATAATAGCTTAACTCATCATTGTTCCAGTTTGTTTAATCTAGTTATAATGAGAAGTGCATATCCAGCAATTAACTGTGATAGTCGGGGTTCATTGAAATTTATGAACTCGTCCACAGTTACGAACTACCAGACTAGAGGTAGAATAACAATCGTTTTACTAATTTCTAATTCATCATACCGCTAATGGTTTGACAACTTGATGGTAGATTTCGTGGAAAAGGTAATAAATTTTTCATGTGTTATGTCTTAACGTAACATTATGTCATCACGGTTTACACGGGTTAGGCAGCCGCGTGATTACAGTACACCCACATATTGCTAATTATGTTATTTTAATATCGTAGGTATTTGAGACACAGTGGTACCTACCAACGTAATCACACGACTCTCCTATGATTTTACGGGAAGTCTATATTATGTACAGACAACAGCACATCAAGTCACCACAATCTGTCAAATGTCTGCAACAGATTTTTAACCTTATCACGATGGAGGTAGGAGTAATGTTTGATTGGTAAAATTTGACAGAATCGTATACGTTGAGCTGGTGTTGTCTGTACTTAAAAAAAAAAACTTTGTTGAGATCCTCATAAAATATTTACTATTTTGTTCATTTAAATTTATTAATAAGTTGAATTTTAGCATGAGTTTAGTTTAGGTTTCAAGCAATACTTAGCATATTGAACGAACAATACATTGATGATTATGAAACGCTATGTATGTCCGAACTATTATCAGTATAAAGATTAGCCAATAAAACAAATAGACAATAATGGCATCGATCAAATCAGCCATTAAATGCCTTTATTACATCAAATAAAACTGTCTGCATCAAGAGACAGCAGTCGCTACGTCCCTCAGAGACCATCTCAGTAATTCAAATGTCCCTTCTGTAGCAAGCAAAAAGGACAGTTAAGCTAACTCGATAAATTGAATAGTGTACCTATTATAAGGGACTATAAAACATCGACCTAACTGTAACGACCGAACAGGGACCGAACATCTCATCTTAAAGTTTTCTTTTCACGTGAGTTTATTTAGCGAAGGCTCTCGTTTATCATAATTACTTTCGACAAGTGAGTTGGTAATTAATTGATGAGTTTTGGAATTTTAATTGGATGATGATCTTAGAAGAAGTGGTAGATCATGTAAATATATTTTTAACAAGTCTTTTCTCTGGTGACTGTGATACTGACTTGAAGATTGGTAGACGTCCATGAACAATATGTTTTGTTGTTAAGACAAAAGCTGTTCCTTTCAATACAATTTATAAGAAGTCAAAATCAAAGAATTTTATAATTGCGAGATTAGATTTTTTGTAACGTTTCTGTAAACAAATTTAAATTATAAAAAGGTACAGACGACATCACATCAAGTTACCACAATCTGTCAAATTTCTGCAATAGATTTTCAACCTTATTACTTACCTCAACCTTAAGTTTCGATCGGTAAAATGTGACAGATTCGTATACGACCTGCTGTCGTCTGTACATTTAAAATGAGAGATATAAGCTGACGAATCTTTGTACATACATACAACATTGGGTTATTAATTCGATACGAAAAATAAGATCAAACGATGTAAGAGTTTCTGATTTGATTTATTCCAAAAATAAAATTTCAGATCTGGGAGAAAATTGTTACTAAAAATACATTTGGATAATTTGTGTATATATGAATTATTAAAAAATGAGTTTTAATTGCTCTTCACTTATTCTGCTTAGTTGTGTTCATAAAATAAAACTACCAATAAACCATTGTGTCTGTCTATCCATTCAAATAAATGATTGAAATTATTAAAAATACAAATTGACTATCGTTCGATGACCTAAGTCTTAAATAATGTGGCTGTTATTAATGTCAAATCTAGTTTTTGATATTTCCTCGAATGACTTGAAACGTCAAACGGAATAGTCAATATCAGTTAGGGACCTGTCTCCACTTTCTATTTTTATCGGCGGTGTAGTTTACAGTCTACTTGAGCTACAGTTTATAATTCATTTGATAAATAATGGATAAGGTTAGCTCTCAATTTAATTTATTTTAACAACTCCCTAAACTTGTTTTGAGACCATTTGTTAAGTTAATTATTGGGGAAATATTTATCATGTTTCATTTTTAGCCACAGTCATCGTATTATTACACAATCAAAATTACAAGTATACGTAGTCTATTTCTTTGTATGTATATTTATATATTTATTTTTGTCCTTTGTTTAAACTGAAAATAGTTTGCAGAAAATGCGAAGGTGTTTTTAAAATCATTAATTTAAATATTTACACAACATTTTATTTGACTATGGGATCAAATCAGTCTATAGAAAAAAAACTGTTTTAAAACTGATAAATTTCTATTTAAAAATTGGTAGATAAGAATCCATATACGTAAGTCAAACTTTTCATAAGTTTATTTACATATAATTATTTTATAATTGAGTTAAACCCCCAGTGCAGAGCGTTGGTTAATAACGTATGATTGGGTGATATTATGGTCACGCTCGGTATGCGCTGTGCGGCTGCCCACATTAAATTCTGCCGGACAGTACATTGTGCAACTAAGCACAAAGGACTATTCTCACAGCGCCAGTTTTATGTGGTTATTTCCGCAGCCTACGAGTATATGAACCGTCCCAGCATGTCGCCTCTAAACGTTTCAGATGCATCGTAATCGAATTATTATCATACATTAAAATATATAACCATAATGTTTGCGGCAAAGCTCCGCGTATTTCGAGTTTATATGATTCCATTTTAGGAATTTGTATGAAATAGCAACATATGCAGATAACAGCGCTTTGAAATAGCGTTGGTAGATAAAAGGAATGCATTGAAATAGCTACGAGTGACGTACAGAAATGCACGTTCGGCGCAACCTGGACAGAGACATTATAATTTACTCTATAGCAGCGGTCGGCAACGCGCGGCCCGCGGGCCGCATGCGGCCCGCGAACGTCTCACTTGCGGCCCGAGAAGGTTTTGTAAATATGTCTTAATAATATCAAAATAAATGGATAAACAAACTGCTAGCAACCGTTTCGTCAATACTGTGATATATCAGAAAATTTACTTTAACTAAAGAGCTTAATTCGAATATAGCGCATCAAAAAATTGGTCCTCATCGCTGTCACTCGGTAATGTACTCAAAAGGCTGGCACCATTTCCACGTTGAATGGCAATGCTTAACCACTGTGCTGTAAAAACCAGCGCTTGGGTCACGCGAAGTGTCATCCAGATGCTTGGATATTTCATTGGCAAGAAGATGAGCACTCGGACCGAGAGTTTCAACCCCTCAAACGGCTCAAACATACAGATGCCGATGAGACTACTATATTTGCGCTGCTTGAGGTTCTCTGCTTGTGCAGCGGCAGAGCCAGCACAACACGCAGTTCTGGGAAGGTGGGTTGGCGCAAGAGTGTCGACGCAGGTCGCGGCAGGTCCCACACTAAAGTCCTACCCAACTTCCAAGGAAATAGCGACATGCCGTCTGGTCTCTTGCCATCGTCACGTGCCAACCCGATTGGTTCAAGTACGGCTGGAACGCCGAAGATAACAAGGACACGACGGATCACGTCGTTGATGCTCGCATGCCGTAGTATACGGCCCACACTGCGGCTGCACGACAGGCCATGGTGACCGAGGCTGTTGACAGCTTCTCTGCAGTAGCAGCGATGAGGAGAGCAGCAAGGAGCATCCAGATGAAGGCAAACAGCGAGTTTGAAAGTGGTGCCATCAAACATGGTGCCTATGTTTGACGAAGGGAGTGCAAAGAGCCAAAGACCCGACTTCTCGTCCTAGCTCGGTCGTCGAAGGTCGTCTAAGATGGATAATAATTTATGTCCGATAATTTTATAAATTTTTTCCAAAAGATTGGTGTGCTTCCATAAGTGAGATGCACATAAAACAACAGTAACATTCGGCTTCTGGGGTTAATATGACAAGTGCGGCCCGCCGTTAGGTTTTTTTGCTACCTAGTGGCCCTTGCCTGCCAAAAGGTTGCCGACCGCTGCTCTATAGTATAAATTTTAATTTTCGAAAGCTTAAAAATGCCAAGCTGTCGCAAATTGCCAAAAAGGCCTCGAGCATTCTGAGCACGATTGGTAAGTATGGCACTTTTATGCAATGGCCTTTCCTGGTCCCAACATTAAAGTGGAGGCTTGAATTTCCTACAGAAGGTACTTAAGTAGCGACAGGTTGTAAGTCCATCAGAAGCACAATAAGCCCCTCCTTCATTATGTTTTTAAACGCTTGTTTGCTCAGACGTTTTTCCGTTCCAAGCTCTGCCGTGAAATTCGGCGTGAAAGACAAGTTATGCAATCATTGCTCGACTATTTTCAGGAGTAAAACGTCCCACGTATACTTTGAAAACTCTTCGGGGAAAACTGCCGTTTTATAGAAAAACAGAGTAGCTATCTTTTGTAATGAAATTTTACGAATGCGTTAGTGAAAAGAAATGAGGGTCGCTAGAAAAGCGAACGACTGGGCCTTGTCTAGAGTGAAAATGTTTGTCAGATTTCAAATAAAATGGCAGGCTATAATTTATTTAATAAAATTAGGCCAAAATGCAATAATTTTATTTAATAATTTATTTGTGAAGCAGCTTTGTTAATATTGATAGACCTATTGATTATTTATAATATATTGATAACGTTAAAACTGCAACTGAAAATAATGCAGCATTACAGTTACTAAGTTTAGCTTACTTAGTAACTGTAATGCTGCATTATTTTATTTATAAGGATCGTGTCGCTCAATGTATGAACCTCTAGAGCTAATCCCAAATTCTAATCAGAGACATAAAGCATTGGCTACACACAAACTCCTTTCAATATTCACGCTTAAAGCCAAAACGCTGATTCCGAAACGTGAAAGAGAATTGCAGCCTCCATCTAAATTTGGATGCTCCCAAATTGTTTTGTGTGACGTTGAAGGGTCACGTATTTAGTTGCCAGTGTCTTGCCAGACATGTAACGGGAATGGAACGAAGATTTTTGTGTTCGCTTTTGCCCAATTACCTTCTAATGTCAGAGGATTTGAGGCTTGAGACAGAAACGTCAACGTGACGAGACGAGATTGCCCTGATTGTTGTTGATCAAATTAATCTGTCTCGGATGTGTACGGAAAAAGAATTCCTTAATAATTCCAATAAGTTAAGCGAGTATTTTACTGTGTTATCTTGCAGGCATAGTGCCATGATCTTAATGGTTGACGGATCGCTGATTACAGCGTTAATTCTCACAGCGCAACTTTGAGCTTCTGCCAATTTGTCTGACTATTCGCATCTTGAGACACCTAAGAAAGCGAGTAATCTTATTCTAAGCCGATTACACGGGCGAACACAAGTACTTGTTGAAATTTGTATTCCAATCAAGTTCGTCCATCATTTGATTGAATGTAGTGATCCGGACAATCAATTTATTGAAATGGGATATTTTAGATTCAAAACAACCTGGTTCAATAAATTGCACAAATTAAATTGAGTGTTTTATTTAAATGTGCTATTTGATTTGATGTAAAGGTATAGGATATCAATTATAGATACCTAACATGTTAAGGATATAATGAATTACCTATCCATTTGGAAAATTGTGCTCGATTCCACCCTGATTTTGAGGCGGTTACGAACGGCCGTCGGCAACTTAACAAGATTTGACAAGCGGGGAAAACTCGGGAAAGAAGAAACATGAATACGATGGAAATTAAGATAACGAGGAGTATAAGGAAATGCTTTTGGAATAATTCACTTCAACCTGCTTGTTGTTTCAATACCTCTAATGATATTATAAAGCTGAAGAACTTGTTTGCTTTATTTCGTTAAAATCAGGAACTATTTAACTGGTTTAATAGTAAAATCAGTGCTTTAAGCTATTTATTGAGGAAGGCTATAAGTTACTTTATCCGTATGCTCGGAGTAGTTCCCACGGGACGTGGGGGAACCCGATGATGAAAGCTTGTTCTGATTGTTTGCTAATTACAATTTTCCTTAGCTATCACATCGCACTTTTGTTACGCAAAAAATTCTCTGTCTTGTTTTCAACAATGAATTAATAAATCTTTTTTTGCCACTGAAAACGTTGTTCTTTTTAAATCAAATATGTATATTTCTAAGCGCCAGATAAGACATAAGTATATATTATTAAACAAAGGTGATTTACTACCACCTACCAAAAAGTACCAACAAAAAACTAAACAAATATTTAATTAATTGAGTCAAGTAACTTTTACAGTTTCCACATCAAATAAATCTAGCATTTTTAACACTATATCTAATACGTTAGTAATTATTGTAACCTGAATTTCTTTAGCGTTGCACCTTGCATAGTAGAAAAAAAATAATTAAATATAAGTCACATGCTAGAAAGCGGCGGCGAGGTTGCGTGATAAGAGTTGCCGCTAATGGGCTCAATACGCATTACAACTAATTTTTATACTTATTTCGTGTGACTCTGTAAACTTTAGCAGCGTAATGATGGCAAAATTAAATCCATACTTGGCCTATATTCCATCATCATTTAAAAATAGGCTGGCAAATGTTACAAAATTGTTAAAATAAAATGTTTCAAGAACTTTTTCAATATTTAAATATAATAATTACCCATATAATTGCACGAAAATACCATAAATTGTTAGGAGAACTTTTTCCAAAACTTTTCACACAAGTCACAAGTACGTTGCACCAATTAAAAAAAGAACTAGTTTGTAGTGTTTACATTGCGGGCGAGAGCGCGTGGCCGCGGGGTTTGACGCGGCGTCCCCGGGTTCCGTACGCGAACTGGAGTGGCTCTCGGGCCGGCTTGCGAGTACCGCGGCGAACATGCGCACTCACCGCCTCTCTTTCAAACCATTGTGGAAGACCCCTGCAAACGCTCCTCTCCGCATTACTTGGAGGTAAACCTTTTTGGGATAGTGTGCAGATGGTTTTATTGTTTCCCGCTGTATCGCGAGATCTTCTTCAGTGTTGCGTTCACGTGGCTGATCCCACTCCAGCTAATGTGTTGCATTTTCACTCTCAAAATAAGAAAAAAAATCTTTGTATTTTTAACTATGATAGGTATATATTTTTTCATAAAAAAAATAACTGTAACAATGACAATGATATTAAAAAGTACGGATTGAAAATTTCATTTAATTGAGGGATCAGGACCGTACTATTGACGATGCCCAATTAATATCTACTCACCAGAACTTAGCATTAATTCTAAGAGGATTTGCTCTGATTGGAACAAAGTAGCAGGTAAAAGTGACTGACGTTACTAAACAGTGCTGATATTATTCCACTATCGGAGTGAGATAAACTGAATAATATTTAAAAGATTTCACTGAAATTCAGAATGATGAACTAAGTACACTAGTTGAAAGGCTATACAGTAAAATGATATTCTTATTGCACCTGTTGCGATATCTTTTCTTGGAACATTTTATTAAAAGACGCGTCCAATCTTATACAGCGGTGACTTGTCACAAGGCGATTTTCATTCTTCACCGAAGCGCGGAAATGCGACGGTTTTAGTTCTATTTGAGGAACCTTAGAGTCGTGTGTATATTGAACCCTAGGAATCAGCTCTGAAAAATAATAAAATACTTAGAATTTCATATAAATATATTTTATTCATGTTATTTATAATAGAAAAATACTGAGCTACAAAGTCAGCGTTACTGTGAATTTAATAAACATAAATATATGTATGTAATTTGCTTGTTTTGGCTTTATTAATTATCAATATTGATATACATATTTTAAATTAGAATCCTAGGATTTCTAGCACACCTTTTCGTAGAAGCCAATTCTCTAAATCCGCTAACTTTAGATATAAACTAAAATACTCCTTGAATAATTACTATGAAAACAGATATAGTACATACTTTCACGGTATGGTTTACAGTTAAATCCCGAGAAACAGACAACTGATACAGGTAATTGACTATTGTTTACAGTAGTAGGAAATATGGCTTGAATTTCCTATGAATTGGCGAGGTCATTGCTTTCCCAGTTTAAAAAATTAATGTACTTTCGAATATTTTCAGTAATATTTCTTAAGGACCTACCGAAATGATATCAATAAAAAGTTTCGAAAATATTTAAAGGTAATAAATAATACAGAGTTAAGTTTTTTTTCGGAAGCCTTAACGACGTCTCTGATTGAAGAATATCAACAACCAACACGTTTGACGTTTTTCTAGCTTTAATAAAATATTTTACAAGTTCAGCGATCTCTTCGTAAACGTTAATTAATTAGTCTTCGTGGGCCCATTTTTAGCAACAACATAAACGTCCGTTTATCTTAAAACCACTGTTAACTTTTGAAATTAAACGTGAAATTAGTAAACACTTGTTTTAAGATAACTGACGTTTGCTGTCGGTGTACTTGGGCCTTNTAATAATTACCCATATAATTGCACGAAAATACCATAAATTGTTAGGAGAACTTTTTCCAAAACTTTTCACACAAGTCACAAGTACGTTGCACCAATTAAAAAAAGAACTAGTTTGTAGTGTTTACATTGCGGGCGAGAGCGCGTGGCCGCGGGGTTTGACGCGGCGTCCCCGGGTTCCGTACGCGAACTGGAGTGGCTCTCGGGCCGGCTTGCGAGTACCGCGGCGAACATGCGCACTCACCGCCTCTCTTTCAAACCATTGTGGAAGACCCCTGCAAACGCTCCTCTCCGCATTACTTGGAGGTAAACCTTTTTGGGATAGTGTGCAGATGGTTTTATTGTTTCCCGCTGTATCGCGAGATCTTCTTCAGTGTTGCGTTCACGTGGCTGATCCCACTCCAGCTAATGTGTTGCATTTTCACTCTCAAAATAAGAAAAAAAATCTTTGTATTTTTAACTATGATAGGTATATATTTTTTCATAAAAAAAATAACTGTAACAATGACAATGATATTAAAAAGTACGGATTGAAAATTTCATTTAATTGAGGGATCAGGACCGTACTATTGACGATGCCCAATTAATATCTACTCACCAGAACTTAGCATTAATTCTAAGAGGATTTGCTCTGATTGGAACAAAGTAGCAGGTAAAAGTGACTGACGTTACTAAACAGTGCTGATATTATTCCACTATCGGAGTGAGATAAACTGAATAATATTTAAAAGATTTCACTGAAATTCAGAATGATGAACTAAGTACACTAGTTGAAAGGCTATACAGTAAAATGATATTCTTATTGCACCTGTTGCGATATCTTTTCTTGGAACATTTTATTAAAAGACGCGTCCAATCTTATACAGCGGTGACTTGTCACAAGGCGATTTTCATTCTTCACCGAAGCGCGGAAATGCGACGGTTTTAGTTCTATTTGAGGAACCTTAGAGTCGTGTGTATATTGAACCCTAGGAATCAGCTCTGAAAAATAATAAAATACTTAGAATTTCATATAAATATATTTTATTCATGTTATTTATAATAGAAAAATACTGAGCTACAAAGTCAGCGTTACTGTGAATTTAATAAACATAAATATATGTATGTAATTTGCTTGTTTTGGCTTTATTAATTATCAATATTGATATACATATTTTAAATTAGAATCCTAGGATTTCTAGCACACCTTTTCGTAGAAGCCAATTCTCTAAATCCGCTAACTTTAGATATAAACTAAAATACTCCTTGAATAATTACTATGAAAACAGATATAGTACATACTTTCACGGTATGGTTTACAGTTAAATCCCGAGAAACAGACAACTGATACAGGTAATTGACTATTGTTTACAGTAGTAGGAAATATGGCTTGAATTTCCTATGAATTGGCGAGGTCATTGCTTTCCCAGTTTAAAAAATTAATGTACTTTCGAATATTTTCAGTAATATTTCTTAAGGACCTACCGAAATGATATCAATAAAAAGTTTCGAAAATATTTAAAGGTAATAAATAATACAGAGTTAAGTTTTTTTTCGGAAGCCTTAACGACGTCTCTGATTGAAGAATATCAACAACCAACACGTTTGACGTTTTTCTAGCTTTAATAAAATATTTTACAAGTTCAGCGATCTCTTCGTAAACGTTAATTAATTAGTCTTCGTGGGCCCATTTTTAGCAACAACATAAACGTCCGTTTATCTTAAAACCACTGTTAACTTTTGAAATTAAACGTGAAATTAGTAAACACTTGTTTTAAGATAACTGACGTTTGCTGTCGGTGTACTTGGGCCTTGCCAATGCTTGTGCACTATAATATGTCCTGCGCAGCTGGCTGATCTCCTTATATGAGAACAGCCGCCGTGGCCGGCAATCGACTAGGACGCTATCATCATCATCATCATACTTGGGCCTTTATATAGATATATTTTTCTAAAACATTTGATCCTTTACACTTTGATGAATACACAATAAAGCTAATTTAAGAACGAGGATGAAATTAAGGTTATATCGATCAAATATTTCCGAATACGTAATTATAACTTAGTTGATACCATAGCTATCTTTACCTTTTCACGTGAACAGATTTTTATGGATCAATTTATCCTGTTAATCATAATGAACTTTGAAATTAATTTGAGATCTTATAAGTCATTATAAGTATGAATATTATTCGCAGAAAGAAAACGAAATCTTCTACGGGTGAATGAATAGGATGATTTATTTACTACTGGTTTTCTTTACTCAGTCTAAATCGCATTTTGATGAATGGAAGGTAAATCCACTTGGAGTTTATTTTGAGCTGTCATTATCCCTGTTTAATAACTTATGTCATTAAACAGGGCTTTGACACTGACGGATTTTAGTTGCACGTAGCAAAACCGGGAGGGCAAAAATATGTTGCTCGGTTTTAAATAGTCATATAATCTTCCACCACATTTAGTTTGAGTGTCGTTCACTTAAGAAAGTATTTACTTTAACTTCCACCATAGTGTATTTTGTACAAATGCTTATACATATGACTGGTACGAACATTGTTTACCTTTCAAATCTTAATCTATTAGATCTCATCTTATTTTTTGAACCCAACTTTTTATTAAGAAATACCTTGATATTTTCCAACTTAGCAATAATACTTCAGGTTTAATAACTGTACTTAATACAGGATTATATAACACGATGTCTCGTAAACAGATATATGCCTCCCAAGTTGACTTAATGTTCTAATGAAAATATCAGCCCACGCTGCCTCCTAAGCGCTATAACTATTTTATTGGCCTACTAGACGATATTATATCATCGTCAATATTTTGTGTCAATAATCATAAACAGTAGGATATACCTACGTGCCTACTATGATCATGATCAGGTTCACAGAATTCAGATGTTTTTTATTTTTCGGATACCGATTTAAGTGTAAAATTATTAATTTCAAATTATTTTGAAAACTACGATCCAGCAAACGGAATAATATTCACAATTCCTAATCTCATATACTGTTTTTTATAACTCATTCAAGTATGAGTATGTCAAAAAATTTTATTATGTGTGCGTATTCGGATACAGATGCGAAGCGGGTGATCGTGCAGGACGTTATTGTTGCTACGTGATTATATTGCGATAAACTACTGATATTATTTCAGAACACATAATACGTTGTGTCAGAAACAGAGTCGGGTCCGGACATTGTCTGGCGGAATTCGATGAGATATTACTGTTTGCATGATTTTTTTACTACGATCAATGTTTTGACTGCTAGAAAAGTGGCTATCTGGCTATCAATAGTTTTTGTACAATTTTATGAGCAGGTGATAAACCTACAATGTATTAAAGCTCACCATGATGTTGGACACGTTTAGATCACTAGAGCAGCATATAAAATACTAAGCACAAATTCCGTTACAAAATAATATTTTCAGTATGTATTTGAAAGCAGCTAGATCTACGGCATATCCAGCGTAAGACCTAGCTCACTTCGAGGTGACACGCGCCGTAGCTCAGTGTCACGAAAATTAAGACGCTGTGGTGGTTTTGCGGTGTCACCGGACCCAACTGAGGGCGAAACAAGCATATTCGTACAAGCTTCGGATAACGTGACGGCCCGTGCTCCACTAATAATAACAAGACTGACAAAGATCTCTTGAGCCTGAAAACGTCAGGCGCAAAAGCCTGGGTTTATTTACTTTATGAAACCATCAAGTAAATGTTATCGTAGCGTCCCTGAATATGAAAATTCGATAGATTTGAACTTGGAATACACGTGGTTATCGTTATATTTTACCCTTGTAAATCAAAATGTCTTGAATATATCTCTCTGTTGCCACCACTCCTTTTACACACATTATATTAAGCTAACAAAAAATGAGCTAATACTTTGATAGCTGCGAGCTGTAAACATTGTCCATTTGCTAAGTACAAATCACCAAACTTTTTCAATAATGCCCTAAAATCCTTTGAAGCTGACGATACTTTTTGATCACAAATTGGTTGAAATATCCTATTTAAATATGGTAGAAAATATCAATAGAAATTTGTGTACCTTAGGAATTGACGTAATTCAAGTACTATCACCAGTTTATATCAGAATTTAAGATTTATGAGTGCATCCATGCATACATTGCAGTTTTCAGATTAACATTTATCCACATTATATCTGACTAAAGCATGATTTGCATTAGGATGAAATATGCGATGTTAAAATGTTATCGAAAGCGTACTATCGGTAGCACTTACCTAATAGAAACGATATTCATTCACTCTCAATATTAAAATGATATAAGCGATGGATATCTTATCAAAAATGATTACCTACGTTTTAATATAATTGAACTATCGGTACTTTTAGATTATTATGATAAATGCTATGAATTAGTAAACAGATTATCTAAGAACCATATACAAAATAATGAATTAAGTTTCTACCTAAATGTGAGGGAGATTTGTTTGACGTCGTTTCTCTCATCTTTATTTACAGTAATATGAGGATAATTTTACTGGATATAGTAGTGATGTAAACATACGACTGAAAAGTTATTGACACAAAGACGTTTAGCCAACTGAAAGAGACTTTAGAGGATTTCGCAGTAACCACAGTTTGTTGTAAAGAACGAAATTCACCAAAATTGTTTGAAGAAAAGCAATAGAGAGACCGATGTTTAGAGATGTTTCTAGAAAGGGGACCACATTTAACGTAAACCTTGTACGACTCAGTGATTGTTTTAGGAGATGAACTGCGACATGAGAAAATATAAAGCAGAGATTTTGCATCTTTTTTTCAGAAATTCAGTAGTTTATTTGACGTGGGACGATTTATTTTTCAAAATAATAATAACTTAAATGTATTCTATAAATAAATAAATTAAGATAACTTTTAAACATTTTCACGGCACTTTTAATTGATAAAATAAAAGTGTGTCCTAAGAGGCATTTTAAACTGATCAAAATATACATATTTTTGTGTGAAAAATTCATACTATCGTGGAATAAGTAAAATATAATTTATATAGTTTGTCTTAATTATATACGAGAGAATACTAAGTGTCTCAAGTGTATAACAAAACGACAGTACGTTATAAATGCCACTTTAAAATTACGTCTAACTTTGCAGGACCAGGGACACAGAACTAAGGATTTCTAAGCGCTCTGTTGACAAACTGTAGAAATTCTGTGCCTCCTCATCTCAGATGAAACTTATAGTTAGCAACTTTACCCTTGTTAGGCGTAATAAGACTTACTCTAGGCAAGAAAAAGTTTAACAAACTCTTTTGTTGTAACATCCAGAACAACTATTAGTCTCGGTTTATTAGTCACTTGTTTTTGTTTTTTTTTCATTGTAGTAGTTGGCTTAATGTAGTAGGGAATTGGCTACATATTTCTATTAGAATTGAATTAGTAGTTTATTAGGATACCTACTTCAATCTCTTTGTTATGTACGCCTATAATTCTTAAATACAAGAAAGAGGTCTAAAAGACAGATTTTTCTAAAAGCTTTCCTGTAAATTGTACAGACAACAGCAGGCCAACGTATACGAATCTGACAAATTTTACCAATCAAACCNGGTTTATTTACTTTATGAAACCATCAAGTAAATGTTATCGTAGCGTCCCTGAATATGAAAATTCGATAGATTTGAACTTGGAATACACGTGGTTATCGTTATATTTTACCCTTGTAAATCAAAATGTCTTGAATATATCTCTCTGTTGCCACCACTCCTTTTACACACATTATATTAAGCTAACAAAAAATGAGCTAATACTTTGATAGCTGCGAGCTGTAAACATTGTCCATTTGCTAAGTACAAATCACCAAACTTTTTCAATAATGCCCTAAAATCCTTTGAAGCTGACGATACTTTTTGATCACAAATTGGTTGAAATATCCTATTTAAATATGGTAGAAAATATCAATAGAAATTTGTGTACCTTAGGAATTGACGTAATTCAAGTACTATCACCAGTTTATATCAGAATTTAAGATTTATGAGTGCATCCATGCATACATTGCAGTTTTCAGATTAACATTTATCCACATTATATCTGACTAAAGCATGATTTGCATTAGGATGAAATATGCGATGTTAAAATGTTATCGAAAGCGTACTATCGGTAGCACTTACCTAATAGAAACGATATTCATTCACTCTCAATATTAAAATGATATAAGCGATGGATATCTTATCAAAAATGATTACCTACGTTTTAATATAATTGAACTATCGGTACTTTTAGATTATTATGATAAATGCTATGAATTAGTAAACAGATTATCTAAGAACCATATACAAAATAATGAATTAAGTTTCTACCTAAATGTGAGGGAGATTTGTTTGACGTCGTTTCTCTCATCTTTATTTACAGTAATATGAGGATAATTTTACTGGATATAGTAGTGATGTAAACATACGACTGAAAAGTTATTGACACAAAGACGTTTAGCCAACTGAAAGAGACTTTAGAGGATTTCGCAGTAACCACAGTTTGTTGTAAAGAACGAAATTCACCAAAATTGTTTGAAGAAAAGCAATAGAGAGACCGATGTTTAGAGATGTTTCTAGAAAGGGGACCACATTTAACGTAAACCTTGTACGACTCAGTGATTGTTTTAGGAGATGAACTGCGACATGAGAAAATATAAAGCAGAGATTTTGCATCTTTTTTTCAGAAATTCAGTAGTTTATTTGACGTGGGACGATTTATTTTTCAAAATAATAATAACTTAAATGTATTCTATAAATAAATAAATTAAGATAACTTTTAAACATTTTCACGGCACTTTTAATTGATAAAATAAAAGTGTGTCCTAAGAGGCATTTTAAACTGATCAAAATATACATATTTTTGTGTGAAAAATTCATACTATCGTGGAATAAGTAAAATATAATTTATATAGTTTGTCTTAATTATATACGAGAGAATACTAAGTGTCTCAAGTGTATAACAAAACGACAGTACGTTATAAATGCCACTTTAAAATTACGTCTAACTTTGCAGGACCAGGGACACAGAACTAAGGATTTCTAAGCGCTCTGTTGACAAACTGTAGAAATTCTGTGCCTCCTCATCTCAGATGAAACTTATAGTTAGCAACTTTACCCTTGTTAGGCGTAATAAGACTTACTCTAGGCAAGAAAAAGTTTAACAAACTCTTTTGTTGTAACATCCAGAACAACTATTAGTCTCGGTTTATTAGTCACTTGTTTTTGTTTTTTTTTCATTGTAGTAGTTGGCTTAATGTAGTAGGGAATTGGCTACATATTTCTATTAGAATTGAATTAGTAGTTTATTAGGATACCTACTTCAATCTCTTTGTTATGTACGCCTATAATTCTTAAATACAAGAAAGAGGTCTAAAAGACAGATTTTTCTAAAAGCTTTCCTGTAAATTGTACAGACAACAGCAGGCCAACGTATACGAATCTGACAAATTTTACCAATCAAACCTTAACCTACCTCCATTGTGTTAAGGTTGAAAATCGAGTGCAGAAATTTGACAGATTGTGGTAACTTGATGTGCTGTCTGTACGTTTTATCGGTAAGTGCTGTTCAAAAAGTACTAAGAGATTATATTACGTAGCTACAAAATATTGGTAATTGCCAAGGTTTCGAACGAGCACTTTAGTTTTTCTACGGCCATTCCTAATATTCTAATTACCTGTTGATTTGCATACTGGAGATAGAATATTGACCTGTCACTAGTAAGCCAAACATCAGATAGATTAAATATTAGGAACAGTCTTTAATCGGCTCTTGGTATTCCTGAAAACTGAACCCAATTTTCATGTTGACGTCAGAACCCAAGAACGTGGATACACAATAGATACTTCTGAATAAACTAGTCAAGTGCTACTTCCAGTGCCGCAAATAAAATGAGCAATTGGTAGAAAGACTACAGTAAACTAAAGCACCCAACTCCTTTGTGTGAAGTGCCAAAGTGCATTAAACTTTAACAATACCACAACTTGTCGTTGTTAAGACTCTGTACTGCGGAACTGGCAAAAATAATTTACAGTTATAAAAATACTGTTGAAATGTTCATTTTATTAGTACAGGTTATTGAATGAATTAAGCTCACGTGAATTACAATTGAATATAAGATACTTATTATATATCAGTTAGATGCAGAATAAACTGAGTTTTTGTTTTCACCACTACCTGAATCAGCAGTCCCTAGGAGGTTTTAGGAAATGCTATTTAGTGAATACTAACCTGTCTGGCATGTTGTTAATGGTTTCTACATTGATAAAATTTAATATTATGTAGAAACAACGCAACTATGACTGTATAGAACAATACACTTCCAAGGCGAGATGCCCCTATACGTTTCAGGCGCGACACTCCACTAACAAACGGCTAGAGTTGATAAGTCATACAAAAACAGCTGAACACTTAAAAACGTGTAAACATCAACGTACGTGAAAATTACTACGTATACACACGGCAGGTTGAAATTTATGGCGCGATCGTGCGGTTTAATATTGGGGTCCCGTGTATCACATCCTGTGGGCTGTCTAACTCCACCTCGCATATATGGAGCCTGTAATTTGCATTTTGAGTAAACGCTGTGCAGTTAAAACTTTACCTGCTAAAAGCCTCAACGTCTGCCTCGTGCTATATAAACTTCGTCTCAACGATCATTTTGGACTGCGTCTGCTAAGACGTAATTTAATAACTGTGTACACTCAGGGTTTTAAAAGTTTGATTACATTGTATGTAAAATGTATGAAATGAGTTAACTTGTTCGTTAGTAACTCCTTGAGGGTTGTTCAAAGATTTTAAGATAGAAAATTAAAATGTATGTATGTTTTTCAACATTGTTAGTGCTATTGTTCTTGATCGATCGCAAAATTTATTTCAAAGCTGCAGCCCCCCGGGGCTAGTAAACAGAATTTTGATTTCGATTTCCAAGTATCCATTTTAATAATTTGGAATCTATTCTTCTATGCACTTTACACTTATAAAACAAATACATTTTAATATAATATGAAAATAATAACTTGACTAAATAAATCCCAAATAATAAAATTCCATAATGTTCGTCATTGAAGTTACAAGGACTCATAAGAGTTAGAATGAAGGCTATGTTTCGGCAGACATACTTAAAGATACTTTGTAAGGCACCCTAACATACCGGTGCAACGACCCGCGAGGTGCGCAAGGGGCTAATTAGGGACGTTACTTTGAATACGACAAAGAACTTATAAATTAACATACAATATCATCAAAAGAATGTAAATTAAAAAAGTCGCACCGACCTTACGACTTTCACCTTAACATTCATTTACTTAGGTAACTTGTATAGGGTAATGTCCCACAGAACCAACTAAGAACCTAAAGAGTATTAAAAATACGAATAAAGTTCCGATCAATGTACATTAAAATAATGGAAATCCAAGACTTGTAGCTACTTATTGCGCCCAAGAGATAAACCTTTAAATCTTTTATAAGTCGAAACTCCAAAGCTCTATAAAAGTTTTGTAATGTGGCCGTGAAATATGTGGAGCCTGACTCGAACTTTGTCCGGGAAGTTCCGACTGCGTCTGTCCCGGACACCGCTGTCACGATTCACAAGACGCAATCCTTATTGCTTCAATAACTTCAATTCTGTTTCGAATACATGCACACCCTACTTGCCCGACTTCTGTAACGTGTTTGGAGAGCCCCTGTTTATTATTATTGGATTTTCTTTACTTTATTGGAGCTTTAGTTTTTTACGATGCCACCAGTCGTTAGCACTATAAAAATGTTTGTTGCTTGTTCAGTCGACTGTTACCTGCCGCTTTGTCTTAACAACCTAAGTTACAGACATTGACGTGGGTATGACAGTTTTGTTATCATCCCATAAATAGATGTAGGCGCTAAACTGGGTGGCTTACAACTTGTACCAATTCAGATTATTTAGTTGATGCGATAGGATCAATGGAAATTGTTTAAGCGGTCGTTGATAGCTGATATTCCTTTTTGCTATTACTTACCTTATTTTTATTAAAAAAGCAATAATTGTTTTTCCTCATTCTATTCTTTCGCTCGTTATTAAAATGTCTATCATTAGCATAATTTCGCCAACATTACATCTTTTCAAAACAACGTAACATACAAGTTGGTTTTAATTAAAGAAAACAATTACATTACGTTACGCGGCGTGATATTATGTCACACATGTATAATTGTTGCATTGTTTTAGTTTACTTTCCAGAGTGTGCAACCCTGATTACATGTGCATAGCAAAGGTATTCTCATTTCGTTAGATATTTTGTCTCATTCGCTGAGCTAGTTGAAAATCCCATCGTCATTATTAATCTAATTAGATCCAGGCGTATTATACATTTCGAAAATCTATAACGTAGCTTATATTTTACGTACATATTAACCAAATATCAGTTCGAGTGCCTTTTCACTAATGGGACTAAATGGTCAGTCGTGCTTTGACCAGTCAGACACAATAATATCAGCACAGAATAATAATTTTATGCGACGAATAGCAACGCAAATATATTCTCGTTCGACAACTATGGAAAATATTTAGAGATTACATTAATAAATAGATTGTGACTGCTTGCAATCCTCGCGTATACAAAATTATAGTCTCGTTGCCCTTAATTGGCATTAACAATGTTCACGGCAAAATGAGCAGTTCAAAACATTCGTGTTATTCTTTCATTTACTCAACAACACTGTAATTAAGTTCTCTCTCATTATATTTTCCTATCTAGCAAAAATACCTAGAAATCTCTCGAACATTACTTACATAAGCACTTCATTACAATTCAACAACTTGTAATGTAATCATCGAGCTAAATACATTCAATTATTTTGATCGCTTTATTTTCCAAGTAATCAAAATAACCGGCCGGCAAGTCAATCTAGTAGGCTCTACAACCTACACGAAGGACATAAGCGCGTTATAATGTCCAATCTGTCCTTAGGATTGAGGGTAAATTTTACGTCGAGTCCATTCCAAGTGTCCCCGACGATTTTTTATTATTGGCTGAACGAATTTAGTATCTGGGGAGATATAAAAGGAAATGAAGCTAAGCCCTTCGGAAATCTCAGAAATTGGTCTTTTTCTCAGAGTGCGTATGAGGACAATGGTACGACTCGGATCCAATGAAACAGAGTTACTTTCTTTACTCTAGGGAACAGTTTTTACGATCGACTGCGAGATTTACGCTTCAATAGCATTTCGAATACTTGAATATTTTAATAAGTTAATAATACCTTTTTTAGGCAAAGAATAATGGTTTCCTTTTCATTAATAAGGAATCGATTGGCAATTTTTTGGCAACCGTTTTTCGAAGGACCCTACTTATCACGATACCTTTGAAGATGAAAGGTTATTTATTCATTTTGTTTAAAAAAAATATGCTAACAGCCGTTACGGTTCCGTAGAGAATCTGTAATGAGTGTTAGAAAGCTCCTCAACCGGTTAATTTTAGTGAAATTCGTCTCTAGCGAAGCTTGACACAGGTCTGAGCGCAGGTACCTGTATTAACACAAGTATAAGTATAGTTGATCGCACCCGCGGGTCCCATTGCAAGTTTACCAGTCGTAGTGGGGCTTCTAATAAAGCGACAGCCGAGATGGAACTCAAACAACAATCTCATTTGCTATTGAAACCTTTAAAAGGAAAACACGTAATTGCTTGCCTAGTTAAAAATGTTATTGTTTTACACAATAACATCAGCCCCATATTTACCTGAAAACAATAAGTTGCTCATTCATGATAGTATCGTACTACTGACCCATTTAACCCTTCCATTGTTAGAAATAATGTTATTAATAAACTGACAATACGGGTAAACAATCTGCTCATGATGAGCAACTCCGCGGCCTTCGGAGCCATCACTAAAGTCTCTGTTGGAAACAGTGGCTCTATATATTTTGCGGCATATTAGAAACCGGCGCTCACCTATGCTAAAATATGGAAGTTTACGCCGCGAACACGCTCCGTTAATTGTAAAATTTGGAGTTTGATAACTTCACCCGAAACTTTTACATAGCCGGGTTGAATTTAGTGGGGCAGGTAAAGTTTTGACAATAACTGGTCACTTCTGTGTATAAACTGAAATCTGCGACTTTTCTCTTCATTAAGTATTAACAACGGAAGTTACCTGTGACTACGTTTCTGACACATGAATCGTAATTTGAAACTCGGTTCATTTAAAAAAAGTTTCTTTGTACTATTTTTTTTTTGCATAAAAATATAAGAATTATATTCCAGATACCTTCCCTGTTTAGATATTGCTATAAGCTTTACGTATAAAGAAAAAAATACAGAAATTGCCTTTTTGTTCAACAGATAGAAAAAGTCACCTCAATCACCAAAGAGCATGGTTACTGAAAGGTCTCCCGGCGGTCGGTCATCGACTGAGACCGATGGTTACAGGATATGGATTCACAAATGTACGACCTACATATGTATAGGTAGGTATATTACGAAACGGGGCTATCTATCTATTTTACCCTTTCAGAGATAGATGCGGTGACTGGTTCAAACCGAAAGGTAGCTCGAATCGAACAGTTCATACGCTCATTTGCGCGATCAATATAGGTTGTCTCATACATCAGCGTGGCAGATTGTGGCGACATCGATCAGAATAGTTTGCTTGCAAATTTGGCAGCTGCTAACCAAACGGGATTATGTGATACCAGTGCGCGTTAGGATTCGGTTGTAATCTGATTTATGTACCATGTGTTATGCACTGAACGATGCATATACAAGTATGTGTACCTATCTACCAATTATTGTTCAGGTCGCTAGATCGAGATAGATTAGGTATGACTCTAAATAATTCAAATTTTATTTATGAGTCGTATTTATTTAGATCACATATTTTAAATGTCCACACAAAGAGATTGCCTTTGGCTATTGTGAACAAAGCAGGCTTTTTAGGTTTTTACGTATTTATTTATCTTTTGTATTTGTTTAATTTATACCTTTTATATTTACTTTGATTTTAACTTTTATTTGTGCTTTACATACACTATAAACTGTAATTTTAAAATATGAGTGTAAAAGTATATTTCGCGGTTCATAAATGACCCCCCTAGGAGATGACCTTTCCATGTCGAGTGTGGAGAGATGAGTAATAGGCGGTAGGGGATGGACAGCGTCCAACCATAATATTATCATGCATCACAAACACAACAAAAACATATTTACATTAGTAATTTTGTAGAAACACCTTTATAAAAGGTCACTGTTTAATCTGAATTAAATTGTTATCACAAAAAAGTTATGCATTTGCATAGAAACTATTTCTTCTAATCAAAATAAATATCTTATCGCTAACACCATGTCAAAGTTTTAACACAAAAAATATCTCTATTAATAAAATCTACTTATGGGCAGTTTCTGAGCATCTTTGTCAGTGGTTTATCTATTCATTTTCACTTAAAAATGAATAGATAAACTTTCGATAGTGGGACTCAGAAACCGGCGGTTAATCTAATTTCTAAAATTCTAGGGAAAGAATAACGAACGGTTTATAACAAGTTCGCAGGAATTTACTTTTTTACTAAAATATTATTTCTTAAAAAAAAAATCTCTTCACCTTAATAGCGTCTCCTAGCATACAAAAGCTAGTTTTACATATACCGTATATTATATGATGTAGCAGCAAATATTGCGTATGGCAGAAAGCCTTTCATAGTTTGAATCGCAAACAGTCAGCGCGGAGGGCACTCGTTCCTTTCCTGTATGTGGAGAGCTTTTGCTTTGCTCTGAAATGCACAGGTTACATATTACCTTATCTAACGTGAGTGTATCCTGCTAGAAAAGTACACTAAATAGTGCCAGATACGTTTAAGAGAACTTCTGTCTTCTAATTTGTTGTGAAAGCAAAATGGCCAATACCATTAAATATAAGACAAAATTAACCTAAATCTTTTAGGGGAATAATCTAAGGCTGCTGACCTGACAAATCAAATGGTATCAAAGTCTTGGGAGTGACTTTACGTCGTCGTTGCCTATATTGCGTGAAGTTTAGAGATATAATTCGATGATTTACAATGATTCCTATGCACTAATTCTAATGATGTAAGTTAGGCTGCTGCTGACCCACAAAATCAAACACAAATAAAAAAAATATGACGTCTGTCCAAATACCAAAGTTTGCTTGAAACACTCCCGCACTTCGTAAGCGGCTCTCTTCAACGTCGACTACAAAGCAAGATTAATTACTTACTTCATCAAGAATTCTTCGTTTTCACACTTGTATTACGAAGTTTTCTAGAGTTTTCCACGATATGATCTATGTGTGTTATTGTACTGTAGGTATAATAAACTGTAACTCGCTTCGTGTTGCTGATGGTATTGATAAAACATGCTTGTTCAGTAATTAAAATTGTATTGTATCTGTACTACTGTTAGTTAGCTTTATCTGTATAGGTATACTAGCGTTATACGTTGCATGTATATTGCTATGAATTTGTAAAGGAAAAAAAAATGTTTTGAAAAAGATCAATAAAAATATTTGGTTAGAGACGTCCAATAATTGAAATTGAAATCTTTAGGGTGACTGGTAATTAGTGACCGATAAATAAACTCGTGATTGTATGCGTAGTATGTAGCGAATCGTTCATTTCTATCAAAGTAATATTTCACAATGCGCATTATTATTCAATAAATTATACAAAAAATATGGAATCCAACGATTAAACTAATAGTAAGTTATGGTGGGTTGGTGAATATACACTTAATTATAAAAACTAGAACAGAATAATAAGCCCCATTCTAAAGATTTTCGTTATTTTTCTTTACTTAAGTTTATTTTATATACAGGATGTTGCCTCCCACTCCGAGAATTAACGTTGTTTTTGGAATGATTCTCTAGTTTATACGTATTTTATTTTACAATATTTTTGTATTTCAAATATGTATGTTTCCTTTGTGAGCTGTGCGTATTTAAAGTTTAGCAGGAATTGTTTCCTTTTATTTAGATTTTAGTTCTGATTCTCTTGGAATATCCGTTCTTGTTTTTATTTATTGCTGGGTAAAAAAGATCTTGGTTTGTTCAATACTTTTATTTAACGCAATGAATGGTTCAAATATTAAGTACCTACTATATGAGAAGATAAACTATTTTTAGTGAAAATATTTATGTACTAGTCCGTCTATCATGTTGTTCCAGTTTATATGTTCCGGCTCCATCATCAGCTCATTTCGACAGTATTATATTATTGTTTTGTCACCACAACTACATACTAGGTTTAAATAAACCTAGTATTAGGTTTAAACCTACTATTNGATGAGTAATAGGCGGTAGGGGATGGACAGCGTCCAACCATAATATTATCATGCATCACAAACACAACAAAAACATATTTACATTAGTAATTTTGTAGAAACACCTTTATAAAAGGTCACTGTTTAATCTGAATTAAATTGTTATCACAAAAAAGTTATGCATTTGCATAGAAACTATTTCTTCTAATCAAAATAAATATCTTATCGCTAACACCATGTCAAAGTTTTAACACAAAAAATATCTCTATTAATAAAATCTACTTATGGGCAGTTTCTGAGCATCTTTGTCAGTGGTTTATCTATTCATTTTCACTTAAAAATGAATAGATAAACTTTCGATAGTGGGACTCAGAAACCGGCGGTTAATCTAATTTCTAAAATTCTAGGGAAAGAATAACGAACGGTTTATAACAAGTTCGCAGGAATTTACTTTTTTACTAAAATATTATTTCTTAAAAAAAAAATCTCTTCACCTTAATAGCGTCTCCTAGCATACAAAAGCTAGTTTTACATATACCGTATATTATATGATGTAGCAGCAAATATTGCGTATGGCAGAAAGCCTTTCATAGTTTGAATCGCAAACAGTCAGCGCGGAGGGCACTCGTTCCTTTCCTGTATGTGGAGAGCTTTTGCTTTGCTCTGAAATGCACAGGTTACATATTACCTTATCTAACGTGAGTGTATCCTGCTAGAAAAGTACACTAAATAGTGCCAGATACGTTTAAGAGAACTTCTGTCTTCTAATTTGTTGTGAAAGCAAAATGGCCAATACCATTAAATATAAGACAAAATTAACCTAAATCTTTTAGGGGAATAATCTAAGGCTGCTGACCTGACAAATCAAATGGTATCAAAGTCTTGGGAGTGACTTTACGTCGTCGTTGCCTATATTGCGTGAAGTTTAGAGATATAATTCGATGATTTACAATGATTCCTATGCACTAATTCTAATGATGTAAGTTAGGCTGCTGCTGACCCACAAAATCAAACACAAATAAAAAAAATATGACGTCTGTCCAAATACCAAAGTTTGCTTGAAACACTCCCGCACTTCGTAAGCGGCTCTCTTCAACGTCGACTACAAAGCAAGATTAATTACTTACTTCATCAAGAATTCTTCGTTTTCACACTTGTATTACGAAGTTTTCTAGAGTTTTCCACGATATGATCTATGTGTGTTATTGTACTGTAGGTATAATAAACTGTAACTCGCTTCGTGTTGCTGATGGTATTGATAAAACATGCTTGTTCAGTAATTAAAATTGTATTGTATCTGTACTACTGTTAGTTAGCTTTATCTGTATAGGTATACTAGCGTTATACGTTGCATGTATATTGCTATGAATTTGTAAAGGAAAAAAAAATGTTTTGAAAAAGATCAATAAAAATATTTGGTTAGAGACGTCCAATAATTGAAATTGAAATCTTTAGGGTGACTGGTAATTAGTGACCGATAAATAAACTCGTGATTGTATGCGTAGTATGTAGCGAATCGTTCATTTCTATCAAAGTAATATTTCACAATGCGCATTATTATTCAATAAATTATACAAAAAATATGGAATCCAACGATTAAACTAATAGTAAGTTATGGTGGGTTGGTGAATATACACTTAATTATAAAAACTAGAACAGAATAATAAGCCCCATTCTAAAGATTTTCGTTATTTTTCTTTACTTAAGTTTATTTTATATACAGGATGTTGCCTCCCACTCCGAGAATTAACGTTGTTTTTGGAATGATTCTCTAGTTTATACGTATTTTATTTTACAATATTTTTGTATTTCAAATATGTATGTTTCCTTTGTGAGCTGTGCGTATTTAAAGTTTAGCAGGAATTGTTTCCTTTTATTTAGATTTTAGTTCTGATTCTCTTGGAATATCCGTTCTTGTTTTTATTTATTGCTGGGTAAAAAAGATCTTGGTTTGTTCAATACTTTTATTTAACGCAATGAATGGTTCAAATATTAAGTACCTACTATATGAGAAGATAAACTATTTTTAGTGAAAATATTTATGTACTAGTCCGTCTATCATGTTGTTCCAGTTTATATGTTCCGGCTCCATCATCAGCTCATTTCGACAGTATTATATTATTGTTTTGTCACCACAACTACATACTAGGTTTAAATAAACCTAGTATTAGGTTTAAACCTACTATTAGGTTTAAATAAACCTAGTTCGGGTGGTCCTGATGATAGATTGTGAAATTATTTCTGGCATAATTATGTATTAATTAGATTAAGTTTATTCCTAGGATTTTTAATATTAAGCCTTTTATTACTTTTACACCTAAGCAATTTATACATATACATGTGATCAATGTTATTAATAAATTTTATTAAAAAAAAATATAGTTTGCAATTTTCACCACTCTGCGATCCTTGGAAGATGATAAAATTAGTTACCTTAAATTCCATGACATATCTAGTTACATACAGGGTACAATAAAAACCTAGTTATGTTACAACCACTCAGAATCGAACACAGTACACCTACTCATACGTAATATTTCATAGAAATCCTATCAAATAAGAGCGTTCATATATCAAACGACCCAAACACGGAAATTGAATATTACAAATGTATTTTGCAAACCAAATATAAGGCCGATTGGGTAGAAGCCGCTGCCACAGAGGGTGTCCATTTCCCAAATCCGCAGTGAGGCAATAAAGTGGTAGGCAATAAATAACTGATACAACACCCGAGCCTGGAAGTGGTCGGTGCAGTTTGCTGTGCACAACGTTCGGTACATGTTACTGCTTCAATCTGGTATATTGTTCACGTTTTTTTTAACAAACGCTATATTATTACCACTAATATGATTTTTGTTATGTAACAGACAAGAAACAAGTGAAAAATAAAATAATAATTCCATATATCAACATGAAAACGCGTATAAAACTAAGGCAAGGAGGTAATGACATGCCGCTATAGACGGTAACTTTTGCTGACGTGCCCTGCTATGGTAATCAACAGACAAACTCTTGAATTAAGATGTACATTCAATTCAAATAAATTATACAACAATCATCTGATCTAATAAGCAAGTATGATGATTTATAAATGACTTGACAGTAGCTTCAAAACACTCCACGATTGCTGAAAAACCACAATCTCATTAGAGCCGACTCCCAAATCTGTGAAATCTTTACTTTTTCAGAGTGAATCTCGTTTCAGTTGATAGATAGGCTGAGCATGAAGTCATGAGAGGCAGTTTAAGATGAAGTATAGTGTAAGAGGGGAAAATTGTTATCTTGGTAAGTCCCCGCGATCCTGGCTTCGAGCCAGCGGCCAACGGAATCTGCGAAATAAGACAAATTTCGGCAAATGCTATTTCAACTTTAGACATTATTGTGATTGTCTTTATTATATGCTTTTGATTTAAACTGGCAGTTTATAAGAGCATAAAGAGATTCCTGTAAGTTATATTTGTTAACAGTGTTTACTCTAGGTATATGTGTAATTGAATTACTCTGTCGAAATGATAACGACAGCAGACTTTGTATGATTGACTCGATTGTTCTAGTTTTCGTCTTGGTATGTGTGTCAAAGACAGTTTATCCTTATTATTCTATTTATTATGCTTGTGACGTTATATATTTTTCTATTTTTTTATAAAAGGAATATGTCTTGATACCGACCCTTTCAACAAATAAGTGCCGACAAAAACCTAACCTTCAAAATGTATAACATTCCATCCAGAAAGTAAGTAAAGTGTTATAATAAAAGAGACGTACTTAAATACAAAAGTTTTCCATTGTTAAGGTGAAAGTAATTTAACTTTATAAAAGCACTATTTGCTGAACTAGTGTGTTTTTCCGCGGCGTCCAATAAAGAACTTAATTATGGCCTCTTTAAGTTTCTAAACTATGTAGGTGTTATTATGAGCTATTACAAAAAGTTCTTAAGTAATCACTTATACTTACTCAGGCTACTACAGGATTAACGAAGCATTCTCACCTAGGAGCGGTCAGTATTTCAGCAGATATTTATTAGGTACCTACATGACTATTTTTTTTATGAGCAGGTGCTTAACGTTAAATATTGGAAAGGCCGTTTGAAATCTCACGTACGAGTATGTATTTGAAAGAGCATTTTCGAATTTTTAATTTTATTACTAGATGATTCGATCCTTGCTTGTTGCCAGATGCAGGAATTCTGGTTGCAGTGGTCTATCATTATTATTGAAGTTTAAATGACATCCAGGACCTACCAATTTAACCTGTATTTCAAAATATGGAGGCCACCCATCTAAGGACCGACTGCGCCAAGCGTTGCTTAACATTATGGTCGATCTACCAGATGCTACTCACAGATCGTTTTTGGGAGTGAGAATCGCTTACCTCGAGACGTAGACCGGGAAAATGTGAGACAAAATATTTTAATACGCCGCAGTAGATAGTAGTAGCTAGTATTTATATACTCGTTGCTAATATCTACTTTAAAAAGTTTATCATTATCGATAAACTTTTTCTTATAACGTTGTCCATTAAGAAGAGGCGTAAACCAGCTTATTAAAAAGTTTTTCTATTCACGCTAAGTGCTTTCAACTATTGTATATATTCCTAGTCATTGTTTGACTAAACTCGCTCGTAGCGAGGTGTGGCTGCGTATACGAAATATTTTAATAAACGAAACCAATATCAAATTTATTACCGCTTTTGGCAGAACGCGCTTATTTATTTAAAATTAATTGGAACCAGTCTGGAATTATCGGTGCGTGGTACAAAATTATGTTCTACTAAAACATATGCAATCTGAAATCAACAAATTCACAAATACCTGAACATATTATAAGTTCCTATTATTCGTATCAAACATAGAAAGTCACCGCAATTTGTATAATTAATATGTGGTTTAATTAAACCGTTTTATTTATTATTGAATTTGCGATCAGATTTTCAGAATTTCTGGGTACAAATAATGAAAAAAAAAAATACTAACACTAGGAACGATATATTTTTCCTTTTCATGAGATAACTAATATCTCTAGCGTATCACTTCATACCAAAACACAGAACGCTGTTTTACAGATGCAAGAGTACTGTAATGATCCAGGAGTAAAGGAATAAAAACTAGCACTTCCGTGTATTGACGTAGGTGCGACTACCACAAAAACAATCTAACGTTACCAACCGGGACCATAATATTATCCGTTAATTGACATAAGACTGACATAATTAAAAGAATATCTCTACTCCTCGACAAACAAATTTAAATGACAGTTTCCACCAAAAAAAAAATATAATTTTGAAGTAATCGGTTAGAAAACCTCTACCTCTACCTAGCACTATTTTTAGTCTAGACCGGTATGGATGAAGCTAGATGAAACAATTCGGATATACCTACAGAGAGTGTATCAACTATGTATATTCAACATTCACTTTCATTTTGCAGAGTCCTTTCTAGTTTGTGATTATTTTCAAAGGCCCAACAAAATGAAAGACCGAGACATATTGCTAAAGTTTTGCAAAATAATGTTTTACATTGGCTCTGGCAACTGTTGGTACAAGGAAGATGAAATAGGTAATGACCGAAGCCTCTTTTACAGAGTATGCAGCATCTCGCTGATACTCTCGTACAGTTACATAACGATATTTGAGATTATAGCTTTCACTTTCGGCAATTTTCCTGAGGCAGAAAGACGCGAGTCTTTGAGTTTGGGCGCAGGTCATATGGTAGTAATGTTGAAAATATTTTTGTTTACTATCAACAAACCGCTGATAAGAAGCTTAAATCATAAAATTGTGAGCATTTGTGATGACTACGATGACAGCGCGCTGATGGCGAGGAAATATAAGATCATGAAAATGAATGCTATCAGTTACTTCGTGGTTGTTTATTCTGTAATCACATTTTATGTTGTTGGAGGATTCAAAAACTTGTTAAGAGGTAAGTTTATTTACTAGTTATAACAATTAGTCCTTAGAAACCCTACAGCGAGTACGCACTTATCTCCTCTATTTAGCTTATGTGTAAATGTAGAAAAACAACGGTTTTGTAAGAAAACGCGTACACGCCCGTCTAGCTCTCTGTGTCTATTCATCTTTCCCGGTAAACAAGTATAAAATGAGAACAAATGTATTTTTATATAGAGAGACAAAGGTAGAGAGAGTGACCAAGGAAACGATGGATTGATTGCCTGAAAGTGGAAATTAATAAGAAGGGAGTAATTGTGACTATGACGGTTGACAGAAAGAAATGAAAGCGAGAAACATGCTATGTCGAACTCAAATAACTTGGAAATAGGGCAGGAGGTAGAAGAAGAGCACTACTGTGATCAGCACTGTTTCTGCTAATAATTTAAGTTCATATTTCACTTTCAGGATCACATTTTGTGACTGCAGTGACGTATTATCCCTCTTTTGAGGACGATTCAATGTTGGCCACGTTTGTCAGAATTTTCAATACAATAATCTTAATAATAATGATGCTCACCATGATAATATCACTCGATACCTATATCGTGATTTACCTTATCATGTATCGATATAAGTTCATAACCCTTAGAAAGTATTTCGAAAATTTAAGAAATGATTTCTTTAGCTTGATTGATCGGAAAGAAGTAGAATTGGCAACAGAAAAACTGGCAAACGGATTAGTAGAAGGGATAAAAATGCATAGCAGCATTATCAGGTAACAAAAAGACGATATTTTTTTTACCAGACTGTTCTAAAATTCGGGGCGATGACACATCTGCTGTAACTAACAATATAAATAAACTAACAATTCTCAAAGTATTATTAACGTAGCGTGTTTTACTTTTATTAATTAAGAGAAATTAGTAATGATAAATCTTGTTCTCAAGAAAGGAATTTCTTGATGACATTGTCTTATTTGTCATATTAATTGCAACAATGTGAAGTATATAATAATATTATTTTTATTTTCGTTTCCTGAGGTTAAAACCCGAAATGGACAAGGCATTTGCTACTTTTTTGGCGATACAAGTTTTAGAAAGTTCTTCAGTGGCAGTCTGTCTTTTGCTTCAAATGTCTGTAAGTATGTTAAGATGCAAAAAAAGGGAACATTCTGTTTTGTACCCTAATCCTTGTGTTTTGATGTTTTCAGCTATCTGGCCAACACATACCAGTTTTGGTGACAATAAAGATGATGTTCTTTATTTTCGCATTATTCTTTCTCCTGGGTCTCTGTTTATGCAATGCCGGGGAAATTACCTATCAGGTATGAAATAATCGATTTCGTAGAATTACGGTAAGATATTGTCAAAAAACTATACTGTATTTTTTTACGTTCGATCACAAAGGGCTCGCGGTTGTCATGTCAATATAACCGATTTTCCGCTTGCGTAAATTTTTGTACATTGGCGGTCCCATTGCAGCTACGGCAAATGTGTAAACCGCCTAACTTTGCCACTCCTGTATTGTTTTCTTTAAGATTCATCTCAGTACACTTTTGATACAATACAATTTACAAAACAAAAATATGCCACGAGTATTACGGCAAAAGTGTGACATCCACTAACGTCCACAGAAATTGTGGACTCGGATAGAAAAATATGTTACGACATAAGGTCAAATACGAGCCATCAACGTAAATCACAGGCCGTGTACCTATGCCCTTGTTGTTTATATTTCGGCCAAGTAAAGAATGATGTTACTCTGTAATCTAGACCTCATGTTCTGATTACATCGTGGCAAGTAAAAATATGTTAGAATATCATATAAAAGGAATTTTAGTTTTTTAAACTAAAGTAGTTATTCATGCCATCAATATTTAAAATAAGCATAGTTCATTTATTACTTAGCAATTTAACGAGTAAACTTTCCAGGCATCACAGTTAACAGATGCTATATTCTACTGCGGTTGGCAATGCTGCCCACCTCGACCCAAGTCTGCTCCCAATCACAACATAAGGAAGCTGGTTTTGCTGGCCATCATGCAGGCACAGCGACCGCCAGTGATGAAGGCCTTCAAAGTGTTGGAACTGAACTACGCGACTTACATACAGGTTACAGCGCTTTCACACTACTAGATTTCTACATGGAAATTAAAAGGCTCTTAGTAATTACTACTTCGAACGATGACGTCCGACATTTTCAGATATTTTGCGACGCAGATTGTTATGGCGTTGGCACACATGGCGTGTGTAGTACATGCTTCGTCACAAAACGATTCCCTCATCACGAAAATTTCAGTTTTCGATTCAGCGTTTACTCGGATTCTCAACTTGTTTCCTAATCCGGAACTCTCCGTATTTCATTAATTTTTAAATAGGTACATATTTATGTAAGCGAACAAAACTTCCCCTTCAGGCAACAAGACAATTTGTTTGACTGTGTTGAAATAACATCAAAGTTGTAATTAAAACTTCCTAAATGTCGCATTTCAAACTCGTTTTGATGTTAAGTGATTCACTCGAGTACCTACCTACTTCTTTAATCTTGAAGTAAGTCGACCATATTAAACTGGTACGTGACCGTGTCTTTGAGTCGAAAGTCATGTATCTTGGGAATTACAATAATTTAGTTTGGATCAACTTACTTATAGCAAGTAGGTAGTGGTAATTGCAGCATTGGATTGCTTGCGTCACATGCTGTATTTGAGATCAATGCTGAGTATTTTTTTCTTTCAAAATATAAGGAAGTGTTTCAAAATAAAAATATTGCAAGAAAACTGTATACCACAGGGTAATAGTTCGCATTTATTGGGAGGAAAATTGCTGTGAGTCCACAATTATGTTTAAAATGCATATTTTGATCCTCATTCGAGTGTTGGATTATTGTTTTCATTTTAACATACCGAATGGATTTAAAAGGCCCATTAATCGATAACAGTGTCAAGCCTTTAAGTTGCAAAGTTCTGGCGTTCAGTGGAATGCACAAAACCTCCCAAATTTTAATTTATTAATTCTGGTCAATGGATAATTATTTTACTTTAATTAATTGTTTTCATTTCAGGTGGTGCGGACGACGTATTCCGTTTTCGCTTTGCTTTATGCTCAGAATAAATAATTTTGTTATAAAATATTTTAAAGTGCCTGTTTCTGAGTTGGTTAAAAGCTTCAACGGTTTCTCACAATCGAATTCAATTATTGGAATCATAATTTTCAGGCAAATATTTTTAGCAATGATATGCATAACACAATGTTGGTGACTTATTAAATATTCCATTTACGTTACACCTCTTCAATATAATATTGATTGTTTACGAAAATAATTTGTGGTATTATATCAAATAAACTTAACTAAAATTATTTCATAATACTAATTGGACTTTATAAATTCCTCACGTGTATTAGTTATTTATTAGTTATTTAAAATTAGTATTAGTCTCGTTATATCGTAGATTTAGCTGTTCATATTGTATTGTTTGTAGGAACTTTCTTTAAGACACAGTTCTGAACACTATAATTAAGTGGAAATAAATGAATTTTTGCACAAAAAAAAATTATTAATTTTAAAGTGAAAATTTCTTTAGAGCACGTTTTGTTTGGGAAAAATATATCCCACCAAAAACATACTGTAACTAACTAGCCAAGTCTCTATGGAGCTACTTGTCTCTAAAAAGCAATGAAATCTAGACAAAGTCGTGCTGAGTCTCAGGTTCCTTACTGTGATTTCTTTAGAGATAGTTAATGTGATATGACTGGCCGTTGAACATTCTTAAAACGTAAGTGGGTACAAGTCAACGGCCAGTCATATCACATTAACTAGGTATCTGTAAAGAAATCGCAGTAAGGAACATAAGACTCAGCACGACTTTGTCTAGATTTCATTGCTTTTTAGAGACAAGTAGCTCCATAGAGACTTGGCTAGTTACTTACAGTATGTTTTTGGTGGATTTTCACTTCTTTTGTAGAAACGTGAGCTTATTGACATCAACCTAAGGCCTAGTTTGGTTTGGGCTCCTGTGTTTTCTAATCAGGTCACCAGGTACTCCAGATCTCCGATATCCTAGTTTTTTGTAGTTTTCCCTTATGTGGTCATTAAACCCTAACTCTATACCAATTTCAGCTCTCTGAGATTATGGAAAGTACTAGTTCTATTTGATGATCATGAGTGAGTGAGTGTCTAAATACGAAACTTTGCTTTCGCTTAACTTCGGAACTAAATTACCTACAGACTTGAAATTAGTGGTTTTTAAGTATGTGATTATAGCTTTCTGGATGACGAAAATTCCAGCGTTAGTCTTATCCAGAGGTTCTCGAATTGAGGCCTGAAAATATGCGGCGAAATGGTTCCAGTAAAGGATGGTACGGCAGTGTTTGCTTTGCGCTCGACTTGGCGGGGGCACTGCCGTGCCCCCAAATAAACTCGCGACCTTAGATTAAACATTAGTAACCTATAGAGTGATAATGTCATCTTAATTCCCTTGTGCCGAACGGGAACTTAAATAAAGGTAATTAATCTTGATAGGACTTTTTACACAAATACCAGACAAATACCTACCTACATTAGTATTAGTACTGGCTATAATGGAATTATTTTGTATTATTGTATTTAGGTACAGACGACAGCAGGTCAACTTACCTGAATCTGTCAAATTTTACCAATCGAACATTAACCTTCCACTTTTGTGGTAAGGTTGAAAATCTATTGATGAAATATGACAGATTGAGGTAGGTTGATGTGCTGGCGTCTGTACCTAAAGCCTTCTCCTAAGTTTGAACATACTATGCTGAATACCATCAAATCAGCATCAAAATCGGTTCAGCCAAACGTGAGGTAATCGCGTACAGACGACAGCACATCAAGTTACCACAATCTGTCAAATTTCTGCAATCGATTTTCAACCTTATCACAATAGTGGGTAGGTTAAAGTTTGGATAGTAAAATTTGACAGATTGGTATACGTTGACCTGCTGTCGTCTGTACATACATACAGTCAAACTCATGATGTAAGAACCGCCTTTTCTAAATTCGGTTGAAAATCTGATCAATTTTTGAAGTCACGATAAAAACATATCGTATCCAATAATCGACTTAGGTACAACGCTATGTTCCAATGAAATTTGAAATTAGAAAAATGGCCGTTGACAACGCGTGATCCTGACCCGCCCCGCGTCTCTCGCAACCTCCTTTCAGACCCTTATTTTTTTTAGAGAATTAATCAATTACTAAATAAATACTACGTAATGACTGCTTGAAAAAAATATTAATCTTTTATTTTGCTTGCTGGAATATTTTTTACAATTTTGCGCAGTATATTTCACCATTGTAACTTTAAAATAAAATAAAATATTGCTCTGTGACTTGATGTGACGGGTACTGTTTTGACACTGATTGAGGGTGACAAGGAAAATCGCGCATGTTCACACCAGTGTACCCGGAGTGTACCCTGTTAGGCTCACTCTATTATAGATGTATACTCTAAGCTCGCGTCAGACACCTATCACATGACCAACAGATTGGAAACCCGGGAGGTCCGTAAGGAGTTCGCTGGTAAAACATTCGACGGATGACGTTTCGTGGCTCGCGTTTGTGTGTTCTGGGAGATAAACTTTTTATGTTAAATCAGCTTCTGCCAGCGATTTCGTTCACGGATCATGTCGCTTATGCCAGCGACAGCGGGTCGTTATAGTCAAAAATCTTTCCCTTTGCTGCTCTGCTCCTATTGATTGTAGCGTGATAAAAAGTGAACTATAACCATCTCATCCAAATAATCATACTCCTTCACCCGCGTCTCGTGGGCACGTGTATTTGAAAAACTCAACCTTCAGAATTATTACAATAACAGTGAATGCCTTTACTTGTTATAATAAGAGGGACATACTTATCTATAAAAGTTTTCCATTGTGAAGGTGAACGTAATTTAACTTTATAAACCGGTCAAGAGCGTGTCGGACCGCGGTCAATGTAGGGTTCTGTAGTTTTCTTTCCGTATTGTATTTCCGTTGGATTTTCAGTGGTAACGTTATATCTTGAGACCCAATTTTAATCATTCTTTATGAAGTGAAAACTCCTTTAGCGGCGTTGAGCACTTTTTGTATGGGGAAAAATATATAAACTCGCGACAGGTATCACGTGACCGAAATGTGAAACCCAAAATTGTGAAACCCGAAATTCCATACAAATTCCGTAAGTACAGGTCGGTAAGATATTTTATGACGTTTCAAACATGTGAAATTTGACAATAGTGNTGAAGTGAAAACTTCTTTAGCGGCGTTGAGCACTTTTTGTATGGGGAAAAATATATAAACTCGCGACAGGTATCACGTGACCGAAATGTGAAACCCAAAATTGTGAAACCCGAAATTCCATACAAATTCCGTAAGTACAGGTCGGTAAGATATTTTATGACGTTTCAAACATGTGAAATTTGACAATAGTGTCAGGCTTAGTAATTATCGTTTAAAATCATAGATGGAGTTTGGGTTTTTATTTTTATGAAAAGAAATGGTGCCGGAGTATCTTTAGGTTAGCATCCAGGCCACAGCAATAAACTCAAACTATATATTTAAATAATTTTAGCTCAACCAGAACCTTCAAAATCGAGAAGAGACATGTGAGAAAAAATGTGTTGCGCCATCTATAATTTTTCAAAGTCGAGTAGTTAGTGAAGTATGAATCCTTTATCTGTGTTCTTTGTTATGTCCTCATATATTTTTTCATGTAGGTACCTGTGATATCAATTCATTACGATTTTAATGTTAATTCTATATTTAATTAAATTATTATTATTCCTTACTTTTTATATTCCCTAATTAAACTAAAATGTTGTTATTTAATTAAAGTTCAATGCTGCTTACTACGTACTATTCGCAATCCACGTGTAACTTCTACTCACCGTCATGACAAAACATATTTTTTAACACCTCGCACGATCATAAACTGGGATAAGATAAAACTTAGTCACACGTTGCTCAAATTACTTATCTCGTATGATACATCCACACTATACAATATTTATAAAGTATATTACCATCTGACAATAAAGTACGAAAGCGTCGGTCGCCATTAAAAATACATTTTTATTTTCAGTACATAGTTGAAATAGTTTTTGACAGATGTTTAAGTTACAGCACTGACCACTATGGTTTACAGGCATAGATAATTAATGGCGCGACCACGTGTATTTTGATCATATGGAGTAAATTAATTATTATATTTATTGTGCAAATAGCTTCAAAGAAACACTATTTATTTAATATATATTTAAACACTATTTATTAACACATATTTATATAATCACCCGTTGGACGTCATTACGTTAGTTTCGGCTATCGCTGAAAATCAGCGCTGGGACTTTGTCTCGCACGGGGTCGCAGCATGATGCTGAGCGAGGGCCGTATTGCGTGGTTGTGACGCATACTACCCCCTCATGTTTGTTTTCTTTTTATTTTAGCCCTTCTTATTGTTGTATTTATTATATTGATTGTATGTGTTATGTATTTAAGTATGCGTCCTCAATTACGTAATTAAATGTATTTTCTTTCTTCTTTTTTTTTTTAAAGAACGAGTATAGTTTTTATTCTTCAAAATCATAGATGGAGTCGTGCTTAAATTTTGATTATATTTAATCGTGTTGGGATATTTTTAGTTTACATTCCAGTACAGTCATAGGGCCAAAGATTTTTTTGAGAAACTCTCAATATCGAGGGCAAGTGATGACAGTAAAAAGTAGTTGTTCACTTTCTTCATTCCATAATCTCAAAAAATATCAAAAACGCATAAAGTTAATATTCATGTTTTCACTTCTGCCAGCACTCCCGGAGTGCAACCCGGAGATTTTTTTTATTTGGAATAAGATACGTTCAGAATAATAAAATATGAAAATAAGTAAAAAAGCGCTTGCTTATGTAGTTAATTACAATCGTAATTAGTTTTTTTAACTAAAATAAAGGCGTCCAAGGCCGACAGTCAGCCACGGCGACTGTTCTCATATAAGGAGACCAGCCAGCTGCGCAGGACATTTTACAGTGCACAAGCATTTGCGCAGACACAGGTGCACTCCCTATTCCCTCACTCTCATAGCCCGATGGGACGGAAAATCTGACACCACCGGAGAGAGATCGGGTGCAGGACCGACATTTACGTGCTCTCCGATGCAAGGGTGTATCAATCACCAACTTTCAACTACGGGTTGCTTCGTGAAAGTTTCTAAAACCCACAAAGCGATTTCGGTCCAACCCGGGAATCAAAACCGAGACCTCGTGCACAGCAGTCAGCTATGCGATAACTAGACGAGTGATTGATTCATATACATAGTGGAACCAAATTTAAGCTTTCTAGCGCTAATGTTCACTGAAATTACCTGTGGACGGACGGACAGCCGGACATGGCGAAACTATAAGGGTTTCTAGTTGACAACGAAACCCTAAAAACACTATTTGCTGAACTAGTGTATTTTTCCGCGTTGCCTGCCTCGTTGGTCTAGTTGTCGCATAGGCGGCTGCTGATCACGAGGTCTCGGGTTCGATTC
>NWSH02000537.1:7320173-7330528 GCA_002382865.2 Heliothis virescens
TAGTTTTTATTATTTTATTTATCACATTATAATAAACTAAGAACTTCCACCCGCAGCTTCGTCCGCTGGATTTCGGACTTCGCCGCTCATTACTTCTAGCGACAACATCTCAAAAACTATTAATCTGATTGATATACTTAGTGTAAAGGGCAATTTTAATGTGCGTTATTGTCTAGGTATATGACTATACATATTTATTTTGATAAGGATTAATACTGAACTAAAGGAAATAGATTTTTACTTAGTACCTAGTATAGACAACTCTCAATTTCCAAATGCAATACAAAGATAAGGCATCCCGGGACAAATCCAGATTTGAATCGCTATATTATAATAATAAACTTTTCTCGGGATGTTATTCGTCATTGCCATTCGCAAATCCCAACAGTGTATATTATTATCTATACGAACACTTTCGAAATAGCGTACCATTCAAACAGTTTTTCGAGATACCGTTGTTCGCGATAGCGTCAGTCGATATACCGGTTTTCGACATAATGAGCTTTCGAGATAGCGTACCACTCATATTTTTTTTCGATATAGAGACCATCGATATAACGTCATTCGATTATCCGTATCACTCCCCTATTTCTGAGTTAATTAAAAGCTTCAATCTTTTCTCACTTTCGAATTACTGCAATCCTAATTTTCAGACAAATATTTTTAGCAATGATATGCATAACACAATGTTGGTGACAAATATTTACTCTGTTTTGTGGCTTTGGTACACCGTAGACGTTATTGGATCCCATTTACGTGACACCTCTTCAATTTAATGTTAATTGTTTATGAAAATAATTTATGTATCTACGATATAATACTATATCGTAGATTTAGCTGTTGATATTATGTTTGTAGGGACTTCTTCTAAGGCACAGATCTCAACCATTATTAAGTGGAAATAAATTATTTAATGCACACAAACAATTGTTTATTTTTGAAGTTAGCACTTTTGGTATGGGGAAAAATATATAAACTCGCAACAGGTATCACGTGACCGACAGATTTGAAACCCGGGAAGTCCGTAAGGGATATCGTACCTGCAAACGCAGGTAAGATATTCGACGGATGACGTTTTACACAGACGATTTGTTTTTGTTAAATAGTCGTGTATTGATTTTTTTACGTAATAAGAATTGTCATGTTTCTGTGTGCAATAAAGGAATATTGCAGTTTACAACATAAATTAAAGTAGGTACTATTATACTGGTTCTTAAACAAGTAGTTCCCGATGTATTTAAAAAACTCAATCTTCAGAATTTATAACACTGAATGCTTGCTGACGTTCTTTACTATAAAAGTTTTCCATTGGTAAGGTGTTAATAATTTGACTTTATAAACCAGCCAAAAGCGTGTCGGACCACGCTCAATGTAGGGTTCTGTAGATTTCTTTCCGTATGCAGGTATGCTGAATTTTAGGTGATGATGTTGTGTTGCGTGATCCAATGTTAACCATTATTTCTTTATTTGAAATAAGATACGACGCGACGGACAACCGGACATGGCATTTTCATTTTTCTCTTTTTTTTTAATTCTATGTTAATTAATGTAATTGGACATGTGCCGTTTTAATTAACTATAAATAAATAAATGGCGAAACTATAAGGCTTTCTAGACGACTACGAAACCCTTAAAAGCACTATTTGTTGAACAAGTGCGTTCTCCTGCGGTATTGTGCAAAGCACTTAGCATGGCCTCTTCAAGTTTCTAAAGGCGTTATGAGCTATTACAAAAAGTTCTTAAGTAATTAATATTATACTTAATATTATAAAGCTGAAGAGTTTGTTTGTTTGTTTGAACGCGCGATGAATCTCAGGAACTACTGATCCGATTTAAAAAAATCTTTCTGTATTAGAAAACCCATTTATCGAGGAAGGCTATAAGGCTACTTTTTAGGGTTCCGTACGCAAAGGGTAAAACGGGACCCTATTACTAACACTTCGTTGTCTGTCTGTCTGTCTCCAGGCTGTATCTCGTTAACCGTGATAGCTATAAAGCTGAAATTTTCACAAATGATGTATATCTGTTGCCGCTTTAACAACAAATACAAAAAAAAATGCCAAGTTGTAGGTACGTTCATTTTTCATATTTAATGGTACGGAACCCTTCATGCGCGAGTCCAACTTGCACTTGGCCGGTTTTTTTTTATCCGCGTGCGCTGCGTGGTTCCCACGGGACGCGGGCGAAACCGCTGGCAGAAGCCAGTAACTTACACTTACTCAGGCTACTACAGGAATTAACGAAGCATTCACACCTATGAACGGTAAGTATTTCAGCAGAAGATATATTTTACAATATGTCGCTTCAGTTGGAAACGCAGTTTAAAATCTTAAATAACGTCGATCCTTTACGACTATAAGTCATGTTTGGACATGTTAGAAGATGCAGGAATTTGGTCTTAGCAGACCGTCATAAGTGGACCTGGTAGACGAATCTGAAGATATTTGTAGGCTCTCAGCACGCGCTATGAAGTTCTTTACGACATATTTGTAATCACACTGAACCTACTAATATTTTCTACTTAACGTCATCTGCTTAGCCTATTCGCAACTGTGTTGGGATCAGCGGGATCGCCCAAGATCATCCAAGGACCCAGACCGCCAAACGTTGATTACCATTATGATCGATCGACTCGTGCAGCTGATACTTAGCTGATAGTTAGCCAGATGAACATTCTTTATACGTAAGTGGTCACAAGTCAGCGGTCAGTCATATACTATTAAATATATTAATAAAGAAATCGCAGTAAGAAACCTAAGACTCAACACGACTTTGTCTAGATATCATTACTTTTTATACTCTGTTCACGATAACGTTAGAAAAAAGAGGCTCGCAGAAGCAGGAGTACGAAACCTTTTGTTTCAAGTTAAGTTCTAACAATCCAAATGCAGTAGAATCCGTATTTCCACAAAATGCACCGACAACACAAAATAAACAATTATAATTATAACCAAAGAAACATACCAATATCTAACAACAAAATCGCGAGAATTCAGCAAAAACAATAAGAAAAGGTGTAGCGTTTACAAGTAACTGCACAATATTTATGCTATTTGACGGATAATTGACATTTTAAACCAATTAAATAAAATAAAACGTGCTGCCATAACCTATGAAGGGAAAATGTAACATTTTAGGCTTGGTACAACTATAGTGACGTGAAAACATTCCGGTACTGTTTACCCCTGCTTCTTTTAGTTTTTTTTAACGTCGACATCACAACAGAATGTAAAAATAAACGATATTAAATGAAAATCTTGTAATTTTAGAAAGTAGGTAGGCTAAATATGTACAATTAAGTGTGACAGCTGTTATTTATATTAAACATATTTATTCCACATCAATCTTGACTGTAATCATTTTTGCTGTAGTTTTATTTTAAAGTGGACGCCTTAAAGAACCTTATTTAACTTCTTTCTATTCCTATCGCGAACAGGGTATAGAGATAAACAAGCAGCTCCATAGAGACTTGGCTAGTTTTTTACAGTATGTTTTTGGTGGGATCACAAATATCTGAAAGTATTGGAAGTTCCTATTATCCGTATCACACATAGATATTACACCGGTATTCGTATAATATGTCATTCATTTATTCCACATATTATTACATTTTTAAATATTTTATAAATACATATAAAAAAAAAACAGCGGGTTGCACTCCGGGAGTGCTGGCAGAAGTGAAAACATGAATATTAACTTTATGCGTTTTTAATATTTTTTTGAGATTATGGAATGAAGAAAGAGCACAACTACTTTTTACTGTCATCACTTGCCCTTGATACAACACGATTAAATATAATCAAAATTTAAGCAAGACTCCATCTATGATTTTGAAGAATAAAAACTTTACTCGTACTTTCATACTTGACTAACTACTTGACTTTGAAAAATTATAGATGGCGCAACACATTTTTTCTCACATGTCTTTCCTCGATTTTGAGGGTTCTGGTTGAGCTAAAATTATTCAAATATATATTTTGAGTTTACTGCTATGGCCTGGATGCTAACCTAAAGATACTCCGGCACCATTTCATTTTATAAAAATAAAAACACCAAACTCCATCTATGATTTTAAATGATAATTACATACTAAGCCTGACACTATTGTCAAATTTCACATGTTTGAAACGTCATAAAATATCTTACCGACCTGTACTTACGGAATTTGTATGGAATTTCGGGTTTCACGATTTCGGGTTTCACATTTCGGTCACGTGATACCTGTCGCGAGTTTATATATTTTTCCCCATATAAAAAGTGCTCAACGCCGCTAAAGAAGTTTTCACTTCAAAAACAAAACATTTAAAAATATAAAAATAGTCTCCCACCGGCATCGGGAACATGGTCCAAGCTACCGGCGGTCAGGGCTCCATAGAGTGAAACCTCCTGACCTCCAACATAATATAATAAATATGTTCTTAAATAAATGGTTCTGGGAGATAAACTTTTTATTTTAAATAATCGTGTTCTGAGGTATTTTTTATGTAATATAAATTGTAATGTTTTTGTGCGCAATAAATGAATATTGTAGTTTACAACATAAATTACAGTACAGACGACAGCACATCAAGCTACCACCATCTGTCAAATTTCTGCAATCGATTTTCAACCTTATCACAATCGAGGTAGGTTAATGTTCGATTGGTAAAATTTGACAGATTTGTATACGTTGACTTGCTGTTGTCTGCACAACTAGCTACCGCCAGCAGTTTCACCCGCGTCCCGTGGGCACGTGTATTTGAAAAACTCAACCTTCAGAATTAATAACAGTGAATGCCTTTACTTGTTGTAATAAGAGTGACGTACTTAACTATAAAAGTTTTCCATTGTGAAGGTGAACGTAATTTAACTTTATAAACCGGCCAAGAGCGTGTCGGCCCACGCTCAATGTAGGGTTCTGTAGTTTTCCTTCCGTATTGTATTTCCGTTGGATTTTCAGTCTTCTTCTTCTTATCGAGTGAGCTGCAGGTTGAATCACCTAACAGCCCTAGTGTCAGAGTTTTCTCAAATCCGCCTGACGGCCTCTGACGTGGATTCATATACGACTGCTACTGAGGAGCATTCGGGGACGCCGGCTTTACGTGCCCTCCCAGGCACGGGGGTGTAACACCGCCAACTTCCAAACTCCAGGTTGCTTGGTGAAAGTTTCGAAAACCCACAAAGCGATTTCGGCCTGGCACGGGAATCGAACCCGAGACCTGTGATAGGCAGTCGCGCAATGCGACCACTAGACCAACGAGGCAGTCATTTTCAGTGATAATGTTGTATCGCGAGACCCAATTGTAATCATTATTGTTTATTTGAAAGAAGATATTGTAAAACAATTTCACTAACTTTCACAAAGCAGTCCGGAGTTGGAAGTTGGTGATTGACACCCGTGCATCGGAGAGCACGTAAATGTCGGTCCTGCGCCTAATCTCTCTCCGGTCGTGTCGGATTGCCGTCCCATCGGGTACTGAGAGTGAAGGAATAGGGAGTGCACCTGTGTCTGCGCAAATGCTTATGCACTATAATATGTCCTGCGCAGCTGGCTGATCTCCTTATATGAGAACAGCCGCCNTGAAAGAAGATATTGTAAAACAATTTCACTAACTTTCACAAAGCAGTCCGGAGTTGGAAGTTGGTGATTGACACCCGTGCATCGGAGAGCACGTAAATGTCGGTCCTGCGCCTAATCTCTCTCCGGTCGTGTCGGATTGCCGTCCCATCGGGTACTGAGAGTGAAGGAATAGGGAGTGCACCTGTGTCTGCGCAAATGCTTATGCACTATAATATGTCCTGCGCAGCTGGCTGATCTCCTTATATGAGAACACCCGCCGTGGCCGAAAACCGGCTAGGTCGCCATTATCTACACACGCGCCGCATTTAACTACGGTTACTATACACTGACGGATTTTGATAAAATAATAAAAAAAACTTACTCATTTGGGTCGAGAATTATTAGTATAACTACGTCCTCGAATTTGACAAGGATGCAAATCAACAGCTTGTATTTGTAATCACTGACCCTACAAATATTTCCAGGTTAACTTCATCTGCTTAGCGTTTTCGCAACTGTGTTGGGATCAGCGGGATCACCCAAGATCATCCATGGACCAAGAGTGCCAAAAGTTGATTACACTAGCCTTCTTTGTAGTATGTGAGTTTCCAGGTGTTACAAATAACGTTGCAAGAATTCGCGGAAACCAGGTCATTAAAAAGTTTTTCTTTTAACTCTAACTACTTTCAACTATTATTTCCTAGTCATTGTTTGGTTAAACTCGCTTGTGACGAGGTGTGGTTGCATATACGAAATATTTTAATAAGCGAAACCAATATCATTTTTTTACCGCTTTTGACAATACGTGGTTATTTATTTAAAATTAATTGGAAACAGTCTGAAATTATAGGTGCGTGGTAAAAAAATATGTTATACTTAAACATATGCAATTTGAAATTAACAAAATCGGAATTACCTGAACATATTAAAGTTTCTATTATTCGGATCATACATAGAAAGTCACCGGAATTCGTATAATTCATATGTTGTTAAGTAATTGGTCTAATTAGTGAGCAATATTTAGTACTGAATTTACAGTATTTTTGGGTACAATTGATAAAAAAATATGAACATCAATTACCCATGACAGCAACGACATAATTTTACGTTTCCTTAATATCAAAAGTAATATGTCTCACGTATCACTGATTACACACAGAACGCTACGAACCTGGACTACCTATATTGACCGTTTATTTGCGGAAGACTGTCACAAATAAAAGAATATCTACTCCTCGGTTAACAAATTTAAATTTAAATGTACACTCAGTTTCCACCAATAAAGTTTAATTTTGAAGCAATGGATTGAAAAACCACTGCACAAGCAACCTCTACACATTTAACTACTTTTAGAGTATGCCGTACTCTAAAAGTAGTTAAAGGTGTAGAGGACATGGATAAAGCTGGATGTAACAATCTGGATAATATAGTTCTATTTGTGTATTGAAGTCATGTTTATTCAACATTCACTTTCGTTTTGCAGAGTACTCTCTAGTGTGTGATCATTTTCAAAGGCCAAACAAAATGAAAGACCGAGACATATTGTTTAAGTATTGCAAAGTAATGTTTTACATTGGCTCTGGCAACTGTTGGTACAAGGAAGATGAAATAGGCAATGACCGAAGCATTATATATAGAGTATGCAGTATCTCACTGATCCTCTTGTACAGTTACATGGCGATATTTGAGCTTATAGCTTTCGCTTTCGGCAATTTCCCTGAGGAAGAAAAACGCCAGGCTTTGATTGGGGGCGCAGGTCATACGGTAATGTTGTTGAAAGCATTGTTCCTTACTACCAAAAAATTGCCGATAAGGAGTCTAAATCGTAAAATTGTGAGCATTTGTGAGGATTACGAAGACAGCGCGCTAATGGCGAGGAAATATAAGATCATGAAAATATGTGCTATCAGTAATTTGGGATTAGTTAATGGAGGGGTTTTATTGTATATCATTGGAGGATTAAGAAACATGTTAAATGGTAAGTTAATCCTTTAGTTATAACAATTAAGTGCAAATAGAATAAAGTTCAGAATAAGAATCCCGGAATTCATTTAACCTTCCATGCACCACGTGGGGTTTGTAAACCCTAGCGAAACAAAAATCTCGAATCTCGAATCAGCGACTGAAAAATGAATGGGTAGTTGGTCGATTCGCACCACGAGCCGTTCGGACCGCGGGGCGAATCTCCCAAATAGCATTTTGAAGTGGTCGATTCGCACCGCAGTTGTTGAAGCGGTGCGAATGTCCCAATGTATCCTTAGGTATGTGTCGATTCGGACCACGAGGTAAAACATTTGATAAGCTAATTTCAAATATTATAAATTCCAATTTTTTATTCGTACAATCGATCGTGGCTAAGTCAAAGCCGCGCGGATCGATCGATCATAAGGTTAAGCAACGCTTGACGCGGTCGGTCCGTGGATGGGTGACCATCTTTTCATAACGAGTTCTTCCGAGTTTCGGAAGGCAAGATAAACTGGTGAGTTCCGGCTGTTATTTGACCAACTTTTGCAGTCGTGAAGGGTAGTCAGAAGCCAGAAAGTCTGACAAGCAGGCTTACCAATGGGTATCGGTTTGCCCGGGTAACTGGGTTTGTGGAGGTCAGATAGGCAGTCGCTCCATGTAAAACACTGGTTCTCAGCTGCATCCGGTTTGACTGGAAGCCGACCCCAAAATAGTTGGGAAAAGGCTAGGCAGATGACAATCGATACGAAAATCGTTTTCATCTACCAGGAGAGCAGAAGTGTATTGAAGATAGGCACTTACGAACATTACGAAAAAAACATATTACCAACTGACTAAAATGATAAAGCTAAATACATTTCGAATAATTTATGTTTTAGCTAAATTGAAAGTAGGTACCAGGGTGGCATAAATGAACAGAAGACTAAATTTTCAGCAGGAGTCGATGACTGTCTTATTTATATTTATACTAGCTGACCCGGCGAACTTTGTACCGCCTTAAAGGCAATATGGCAATATCACATGATCACATTTAAAAAAATATTATAATTATTCAATGATTCTTTATTTGGCATTTATTGTAGCACCTTGTGATAGACTACATTTTTGTTTTTTAGATGCGAAAACAAATAACACGGAAGGTCTTCCGACCCGTGAACATATCACTTTAAATTATAGGCCATGTGAAAAACATGGATGTTCGAGATTAAGACCACAAACTTTCAACGATTGGTCCTGTGACTTATTTACAGTGATGGCGAATGCAAGACGGATTGGAAATTCAAGCTTATTTAACTCAAATGGCATGTCGGTTTAGACCATCGGAATCATCGGAAAGAGAACTTTCCCCCCTTTGAATTTTCCTTTGAGTATTGTGGCGTAAATCAAATTGTTCATCAGTTTACTTGCCACCAAACGTGCACATTGCACAGTTCTGGTTGGTTTAAGTTACGAAGCATGGTGAACAGTTACATCGACATGTCCTATGTCCTTCTCCCAGTTCTTAGCTACCCCTCTACCAATTTTAAGCCGAATCTGTTCGGCCGTTTTTGAGTTATAAGTTATGATGTCCTGGTAATTGGTTAGCAGTTGCGTCGGGAGATTGGAATACTTATATAAGTTATGCGATCCTGGTACATGGTGAGCAGTTGCATCGAGATCCCGTGATTATGCGGTCCTGGTACATGGTGAACAGTTGCATCGAGATCCCGTGATTATGCGGTCCTGGTACATCGTAAGCAGTTGTATCGAGATCCCGTGATTATGCGGTCCTGGTACAGACGACAGACAGCACATCAAGTTACCACAATCTGTCAAATTTCTGCACTCGATTTTCAACCTTATCACAATGGAGGTAGGTTAATGTATGATTGGTAAAATTTGACAGATTCGTATACGTTGACCTGCTGTTGTCTGTACATGGTGAGCAGTTGCATTGGGATCCCGTGAGTATGCGAACCTTGCATTGAGATCCCGTGATTGGTTTGTACTCAGGAAATGTATGCAGTCCTGGTACTTTAATTATTGGTGCGACCACATTTTGTAAATTATTTTTACAAATATTTGAGGAACTTCTAATTGATTTAAAACAAACAAACAAACAAAAAAATAAACAAACAGACAAATAGTTTATTCACCCTTTTTAATTTCTGAACGCATGTACAAATGTCAATCATTACTGACAGTAAGTATTTGGCTTATTCTCATTTTCATCCACGAAGTATTCCCAAAGTCACCCACGACAAAAATATTAAATTAAAATTAGAATTAAAGCGTTTCCCTACTTGCCCCACGACCTTAAAATTGAAAAAGCATTTTGTATTTCCAAAAACAAATAATACAATGGGTTAGTTCTCAAATTGCTCCACACGTTTTCTTCAAAGATTTATAAAAATAAATATTACATTTAAATAAACATTTAAGCAATCATCTCCGTAGACTTCTGCTATCCTAGTACTTGTCGTCACTAATAACGATTAAATTTTAACCCTTTATTTTTATTTTTGGCCATTATTTCGCTAAGATAAGTCGCTTATGCATCTTCTTCCAATTCAGTTCTGATTCCCTAGTACTTAGCTGAATGTCCATCGATATTTAATACGAAACCTTTATGATGTTCTAAATGTTTCATCGTATATGCGTTTAAAAGAATAAACCACCTATCTTATTCAGTTGTCACGACGCATAACATTTTTATANCTTTATTTTAAAAGGAGAGTTATTTACATAATATTTACAAAGTACTTATCTATTTTATAATATTTACAAACTTAAAACTAAAAAAAAATGTGTGCTTCCAGCTTATGGAAGCACACAAATCTTTTGGAAAAACTAGACAAAATTATCAGAAATA
>NWSH02000537.1:7330628-7364615 GCA_002382865.2 Heliothis virescens
AGCATTTGTGAGGATTACGAAGACAGCGCGCTAATGGCGAGGAAATATAAGATCATGAAAATAAATGCTATCAGTTACTTGGGATTAGTTAATGGAGGGGTTTTATTGTATATCATTGAAGGATTAAGAAACATGTTAAATGGTAAGTTTATCCTTTAATTATAACAATTAAGTGCAAATAGAGTAAACTTCACAATAAGAATCCCGGAATTCATTTAACCTTCCATGCACCACGTGGGGTTTGTAAACCCAAGCGAAACAAAAATCTCGAATCTCGAATCAGCGAATGAAAAANTGTTAAATGGTAAGTTTATCCTTTAATTATAACAATTAAGTGCAAATAGAGTAAACTTCACAATAAGAATCCCGGAATTCATTTAACCTTCCATGCACCACGTGGGGTTTGTAAACCCAAGCGAAACAAAAATCTCGAATCTCGAATCAGCGAATGAAAAATGAATTTGTGGACTGCCTTGGGCACCATGGTCTTTCTTGTAGCAAGAGCGCAGGTCGCATGGCACGGCACGCGAGTATTAATGACATTATTCGTCGGGTTCTTGTCACCACCGGGCTGCCAGCTGTTTTAGAACCCAAAGGCTTGGCTCGTGACGATGGCAAGAGACCTGACGGGATGTTCATAATGCCATGGAAGAAGATGGGAAGGTCTTTGGTGTGGGACGCAACATGCGTCGACACCCTTGCACCATCCCACCTGCCCAGCATGGTGAACTGTGTCAGTGCGGCTGCTGCAGCTGCTGAAACGGCGCAAATATGTAAACCTAACTATTGCATGTTTGAGCCGTTTGGGGTCGAAACATTGGAACCATGGGGCCCAAGTGCCTTTTTATTGAAAAAAACAGGCGCTTAGCGGAGTCCACTCGTGACCAAAGGGCTGGCCTATACTTCAGTCAAAGAATTTGCATTGCCATTCAGCGTGGCAATGTGGCCAGCTTTTTGGGTAGGTACGATTCCCGCTCACAGTGATGCGGATAAGTTTTTTGATACGTAATTTTAATTTAATTTGTCTGTTTATTTCTATTGTATTAATTTAGTAATTTAAGTTTGGATTATTTAAGGTGTACCTAGTGTATATAATTAATGTAGAAGTTGTACAATAAAGTGGAAATATTTCATTTCCAGGATCACATTTTGTGACTGTGGTGACGTATTATCCCTCTTTTGAGGATGACTCAATGTTGGCCACGATTGTCCGAGTTTTCAATACAATAATCTTCATTATGATAATGCTCACTATCGTAATATCAGTCGATACCTATATCGTGACTTACTTCATCATGTATCGATATAAATTCATAACCCTTAGAAAGTATTTTGAAAATTTGAGAAATGACTTCTTCACCTTGATTGAACGGAAAGAAGTAGAACTGGCAACAGAAAAACTGGCAAACGGATTGGTAGAAGGAATAAAAATGCACAGCAGCCTTATCAGGTAATGAAAATTCGATTTATGATTATTTCTATCAGACAGTACCAAAATTCTGATCGATGTCACATTTGCCATTTGACTATGAACTACTAATTTTCGAACCTACTTACATAGCGTGCTTTACTTTTATTAATCGTGAAAAAGCAATTAATACGATAAATCTTGTAAACCTTATTTTGCATTTTAATTGAAATATATGTGAAGTATATTATCGTATTATGATATTTATTTCTTGAGGTTAAAACCCGAAATCGACAAAGCATTTGCTACTGTTTCGGCGATACGAGTCTTCGAAAGTTCTTCACTGGCAGTCTGTCTTCTGTTTGAAATTTCTGTAAGTATGCATAAGATGCAGAAAAAAGGGAAGTTTTGATTTTTGTCCACCAATGCTTATGTTTGATGTTTTCAGCCATCTGACCAACGGATCCCAATAGAGGAGACGGTAAAGACTATGATCTTTATTTTCGCATTATTTTTTGCCATGGGACTCTTTTTATGCAATGCCGGGGATATTACCTATCAGGTATGAAATAATCGATTTCGTTAATTTACAGTAAGATAATGTCAAAAAACTATTTTGTAGTTGTTCTCCGGTCGATGACAAAAGGAAGTTTATTTTTCTTATTTATTTTACATTTTGCAAATTAAAAGGGGTGATGACGTGCAGGGCTGATGCCTGTCAAGTCATTGCTGTTGGCCTTGGTGTACTATGACTCATCACTCCACAAATTTCTAGCCTTACAGGCCGACCGTTAGTCGGAGAGTTCACAACCTCTTGGGCTATTATTATTTCCTTTAATGAAAATTCATCTCAGTACACGTTCGGTACAATACAATTTACAAAAAAAATATGACACAAGCATGTTGGCAAAAATGTGATATCCGCAAACATCGCCAAAAATTGTAGACTCGGATATAAAAGTAACTTACGACATAAGTTCAGATACGAGCCATCAACATAAATCACAGGTCGTGTACCTATGCCTTGTTGTTTATATTTCGGCCAAGTAAAGAATAATATCACTATGTAATCTAGACCTTATGTTTTGGGTTACAATGTGGAATGTAAAAATAATCACATGAAAGGAATTTTAGCTGTTTTAAACGTTCCCAGTAATTTATGCTCTAAATATTTAAAACTAGCTTCCGCCACCCGCTTTCCCGTGGGAACTACTCCGCGCACCCAGATAAAAAGCTTTTAGCCTTTCTCGATAAATGGGCTATCTAACACTGAAATAATTTTTCAAATCGGACCAGTAGTTCCTGAGATGAGCGCGTTCAAACAAACAAACTCTTCAGCTTTATAATGTTAGTATAGATAAGCCTAATTTATTTTTCACGTAGCAATTTAACGAGTAAACTTTGCAGGCATCACAGTTAACTGATGCTATATTCTACTGCGGTTGGCAATCCTGCCCACCTCGACCCAGGTCTGCTCCCAATCACAACATAAGGAAGATGGTTTTGCTGGCCATCATGCAAGCACAGCGACCTCCAGTGATGAAGGCCTTCAAGGTGTTGGAACTGAACTACGCGACTTACATACAGGTTACAGCGCTTATTTTTAAAATGCATATTTTGATCCTCATTCGAGTGTTGGTTTTTTTTTTCATACCGAATGGATTTAAAAGGCCAAGTAATCAATAATCGTGCTAAGCCTTTAAGTTGCAAAGTTCTGGCTTTCAGTGGAATGCATAAATATTCCTAAATTTTAATTTATTATTTCTGGTCAATGGATAATTATTTTATTCTAATCAATTGTTTTCATTTCAGTTGGTGCGGTCGACGTATTCCGTTTTCACTTTGTTATGTGCTCAGAAAACATAATTTTGCTATAGTATTTAAAGCTGGCTGTTTCTGAGTTAGCTAAAAGCTTCAAACTTTTCTCACTTTCGAATTACTGCAATCATATTTTATTAAATATTTTTAGCAATGATATGCATAACACAATGCTGGTGACAAATATTTACTCTCTTTTATGGCTTTGGTACATCGTAACTCTTCAATTTAATGTTAATTGTTTATGAAAATAATTTGTGGTGTGTGGTATTACATTAAACAAACCTAATTTAAATTATTTCATAAACTAATTGGAGTTTATAAGTTACTCACGTGTACTGTGTAGACTATTATGATTATGTCAAATTCACGATTTATCATCTAGTTATATTGTAGATTTAGCTGTTGATATTGTGTTGTTTGTAGGGACTTCTTCTAAGACACAGATTTCAACACTATGATTAAGTGGAAATAAATTAATTAATGCACACAATCAATTGTTTATTTTTGAAGTGAAAAATTCTTTAGCGGCGCTGAGCACTTTTAATATGGGAAAAATATATAAACTCGCAACAGGTATCAGTGACCGACAGATTTGAAATCCGGGAAGTCTGTAAGGGGTTTGCAGGTAAGATATTCGACGGATGACGTTTCGTTGTTCACGTTTGAGTGTTCTGGGAGACAAACTTTTTATCTATAATATAAAAATGAATCGCCAAATGTGTTGGTAAGCGCATAACTCAAGAACGGCTCGACCGATCGGGCTTATTTTGGTCTTAAAATGTTTGTACAGATCGAGGGAAGGTTTAAACGATGAGAAAATATGATTATAAAAAAAAAAACAGGATCCGCGTACGAAGTCGCGGGCAGAAGCTAGTGTTAAATAATAGTGTTCTGATTTGTTTTTATGTACTATGAATTGTCATGTTTGTGTGTGCAATAAATCAGTATTGCAGTTTACAGCATAAATTAAAGTACAGTTTTGCATTTATTAGTTAATTTACAATCTTAGTCACCAAATTATTCTTTTTTTTTTGCTCAAAAATTGTTGAACCCGTGAAGTTCAAAACAGTTGTCCTAGAAAGTTTGTATAGTTCTATTTTTGAGATTCTTTTCATATATCCTGATGCAGGAATTTGGTCTTAGCAGACCGTCATAAGTGGACCTGGTAGACGAATCTGAAGATAATTGTAGGCTCTCAGCACGCGCTATGCGTTTCTTTACGACATATTTGTAATCACACTGCTTAACGTCATCTGCTTAGCCTATTCGCAACTGTGTTGGGATCAGCGGAATCGCCCAAGATCATCCAAGGACCAAGAGCGCCAAACGTTGATTACCATTATGAGCGATCGACTCGTGCGGCTGATACTTAGCAACGAACCCTTTTTGTAGTAGGTATGTGAGTTTCCAGGTGCAGAAATTGGGATGGTGACGAGAAAAATGTGATGCAAAATATTACTACATTATTAATTCACAGCAGATAGTAGTAGTGATATAATGATTATTTTTGCTTCGAACGTTATTGATTAAGAATTCGCGTAAATCAGCTCATTAAAGGTTTTACTTTTCACGCTAACTACTTTCAACTATTATTTCCTAGTAATTGTTTGATTACTTTTTTTTTACTTAAACAATTTTGTTTTACATAAACATATCCAATTTGAAATCAACACAATCACAAATACCTGAAAGTATTGGAAGTTCCTATTATTCGTATGACATATAGATAATACACCGATATTCGTATAATTAATATGTTGTTAAATAATTGGTTCTGGGAGATAAACTTTTTATAAATTGTAATGTTTTTGTATGCAATAAATGAATATTGTAGTTTAAAACATAAATTATAGTACAACTAGCTACCGCCAGCAGTTTCACCCGCGTCCCGTGGGCACGTGTATTTGAAAAACTCAACCTTCAGAATTAATAACAGTGAATGCCTTTACTTGTTGTAATAAGAGTGACGTACTTAACTATAAAAAAATTCCATTGTGAAGGTGAATGTAATTTAACTTTATAAACCGGCCAAGAGCGTGTTGGACCACGCTCAATGTAGGGTTCTATAGTTTTCCTTCCGTATTGTATTTCCGTTGGATTTTCAGTGATAATGTTGTATCGCGAGACCCAATTGTAATCATTATTTATTATTTAAAAGAAGATATTGTAAAGCAATTTCACAAACTTTCACAAAGCAGCCCGGAGTTGGAAGTTGGTGATTGACACCCCTGCATCGGAGAGCACGTAAATGTCGGTCCTGCGCCTAATCTCTCTCCGGTCGTATCGGATTGCCGTCCCATCGTGTTCTGAGAGTGAAGGAATAGGGAGTGCACCTGTGTCTGCGCAAATGCTTGTGTACTATAATATGTCCTGCGCAGCTGGCTGATCTCCTTATATGAGAACAACCGCCGTGGCCGAAATCCGGCTAGGACGCCATTATCTACACACGCGCCGCATTTAACTACGGCTACTATACACTGACGGATTTTGATAAAATAATAAAAAAAACTTATTCATTTGGGTCGAGAATTATTAACATAACTAGGTACGTCCTCGAATTTGACTAGGATGCAAATCAACAGCTTGTATTTGTAATCACACTGACCCTACAAATATTTCCAGCTTAACTTCATCTGCTTAGCGTTTTCGCAGCTGTGTTGGGATCAGCGGGATCACCCAAGATCATCCATGAACTAAGAGTGCCAAATGTTGATTACACGAGCCTTTTTTATAGTATGTGAGTTTCCAGGTGTTACTTAGAAATACCGTTGTAAGAATTCGCGGAAACCAGGTCATTAAAAAGTTTTTCTTTTAACGCTAACTACTTTCAACTATTATTTCCTAGTCATTGTTTGTTTAAACTCGCTTGTGACGAGGTGTGGTTGCATATACGAAATATTTAAATGAACGAAACTAATATAAAATTTATTACCGCTTTTGGCAATACGTGGTTATTTATTTAAAATTAATTGGAAGCAGTCCGAAATTATAGGTGCGAGGTAAAAAATTATGTTCTACTTAAACATATGCAATTTGAAATTAACAAAATCGGAAATACCTGTACATATTAATGTTTCTATTATTCGTATCATACATAGAAAGTCACCGGAATTCATATAACTCACATGTTGTTAAGTAATTGATCTAATTAGTGAGCAATATTTAGTACTGAATTTACAGTATTTTTGGGTACAATTGATGAAAAATATATAAACACCAATTACCCACGACAGCAACGACATATTTTTACGATTCCTTGATGTCAAAAGTAATATGTCTCACGTATCACTGATTATACACAGAACGCTACGAACCGGGACTATATTGACCGTATATATGCGGAAGACTGTCACAAATAAAAGAATATCTACTCCTCGATAAACAAATTTTTTAAATGTATGTAAATGTAAATGTAATTATTTTTTAAATGTCCACTAATAAAGTTTAATTTTGAAGCAATTGGTTGGAAAACCACTGCACAAGCAACCTCTACACCTTTCACTACTTTTAGAGTAGACCGATATGGATGCAGCTGGATGTAACTATCTGGATAATATACAAAGAGTACTATGTGTGTATCGAAGTCATGTTTATTCAACATTCACTTTCGTTTTGCAGAGTACTCTCTAGTGTGTGATCATTTTCAAAGGCCAAACAAAATGAAAGACCGAGATATATTGTTTAAGTATTGCAAAGTAATGTTTTACATTGGCTCTGGCAACTGTTGGCACAAGGAAGATGAAATAGGCAATGACCGAAGCATTCTCTATAGAGCATACAGTGTCTCGCTGATCCTCTTGTATAGTTACCTGGCGATATTTGAGGTTATAGCTTTCGCTTTCGGCGATTTTCCTGAGGAAGAAAAACAAGAGGCTTTGACTTGGGGCGCAGGTCATACGCTAATATTGCTGAAAATATTGTTGTTCACTACCAAAAAAGCACTAATAAGGACTCTTAATCACAAAATTGTGAGCATCTGTGAGGATTACGAAGACAGCGCGCTGATGGCGAGGAAATATAAGATCATGAAAATAAATGCTATCAGTTACTTGGTAATCGTTTATGGAGGGGTTGTATTTTATGTCATTAGAGGGTTAAGAAACCTGTTTAGGGGTAAGTTAATACTTTAAATATAACAATTAAGTGTGTTTGAGTGCAAAGAGAATAAAGTTCACAATAAGAATACCGAAATTCATTTAAATGCGCTGTGTAGAAACAAAATATGGCAAAGAGAGATAGCCAGGACATCTGGCACGATTGATTTGTATAAATGACAGTAAAAATTGGGATGGATTATTGGAAATATTTGTAGGCAAGATGTCTGAAACCCTTATGTAGTACACACACTTATCTCGGGAGGAGTCACGGGGCCCTCACCTTCTCATGAGGAAGGAAGGTGCCTGCATCGCATCGGGCGGGGACTGGTGCCCGACTTTCACCACTATGCAGATGGCCCAGTTACCAGGCCCTGGACACCGTGGAGTACACGGTCAAGGCCTCTCTGGAAGGGTCACCGCCGTGACCCGGTGACGGTTATTGGTGACGGTGACCTCTCGCGCCCAGACATGGTTCAAGCCGTAGAACCGTGGTGCGGGGCGAGAAGGAATTAAAGCCATCGTTTCTTTCTGCGAAGCAGTTATACTAGAGAAGGAGGTGGTGGAGCGCTTCGAAGCGATTCGATAAATTCCCGCTCATCCAAGCCACTGCAGGGGACATGGAAGACGTAGCGTTGGGTGTCCAGGGATGTCTCCCGTGGCGTGGATCAGTGGGCAGTGAGTTTCGGGTAGTTCATCATCCGTCCTCCTCCTAGGACACGACAGGCCCGTGTCGACGGCGCGCGTTGCTCCACGCGCTCCTCAAAGTGATTCAGCAAACCTTAATAGGATCCACTAGCCGGGGCTGCGGGATTGTTCGAAAGAGTTACCGCGGCCGGGGTACACAAAGGGCTTAAGAAGGAACATGGTGGTTTTAAGACTGTAAAAGTTTGACATACCTTCATGTTTTCACCCACGGCGCGAGGGGTCATTTGAGGATTTCCCAGCGACAAAAAAAGTTATGCACACTTTTTCCTATCTATTGAATTTAAGTCTATAAGTAGAAAACAGCGATTTTGTTGGACATGAATAAGAAGAGATTGATTATGAGTATGACGGCTGACAGAAAAAAATAGAAGCGAAACATATTGCGTCGACCTCAAATAGCTTGGGCACAGGGCAGAAGAAAATTAGTAGTAACTGCTATCTGCACTGTTTCTGTTTATGTTTTGTAATATTGTAGTACATGTTTCATTTCCAGGAACCCATTTTGTGACTGTAGTGACGTATTATCCCTCTTTTGAGGACGATTCAATGTTGGCCACGTTTGTCCGAGTTTTCAATACATTAATCTTAATCGTAATGGTGCTCACTATGATGATATCAGTCGATGCCTATATCGTAACTTACCTCATCATGTATCGATATAAATTCATAACCCTTAGAAAGTATTTCGAAAATTTAAGAAATGACTTCTTCACCCTGATTGACCGGAAAGAAGTAGAACTGGCAACAGAAAAACTGGCAAACGGATTGGTAGAAGGAATAAAAATGCACAGCAGCCTTATCAGGTAATGAAAATTCGATTTATGATTATTTCTATCAGATGGTACCAAAATTCTGAGCGATGACACATTTGCCATTTGGCTATAAACTTTTAATTTTCAAGGTACTACCTACTTACATAGAGTGCTTTACTTTTATTTATCGTGAAAAAAAAGTAACGATAAATCTTGTTCCCAGTTGAGGAAATTCTTGATAATATTATCTTATTTTTTGCATTTTAATTGTAACATTATGTGAAGTATATAGCGGTATTTTTATATTTATTTCTTGAGGTTAAAACCCGACATCGATAATGCATTTGCTTCTGTTTTGGCGATTCAAGTTTTCGAAAGTTCTTCAGTGGCAATCTTTCTTCTGCTTCAAATTTCTGTAAGTATGCATAAGATGCAGAAAAAAAGGGGATATTCAGATTTTTGTACACCAACCCATATGTTTGATGTTTTCAGCTATCTGACGAAGCCATCCCATTGGTGGTGATACTAAACACTGTAATCTTTATTTTCTCATTTTTCATTCTTCTGGGTCTCTGTTTATGCAATGCCGGGGAAATTACCTATCAGGTATGAAATAATTGATTTCGTAAAATTACGGTAAAATATTGTCAAAAATTATTCTCTAGTTTTTCTACGTTCGATCACAAAAGGCTCGCTGTTATCATGTCAATACAACCGATTTTCCGCTTTCGTTAATTGTTGTAACTTCGCTGATCCTTCATTATTTCCATTAATGAAAATTCATTTATTCATACGCCCTTGTTGTTTGTATTTCGGCCTAGTAAAAAATGATATCACTATGTAATCTAGAACTCATGTTTTAATTACATCATGGAAAGTAAAAATACGTTAGAATATCACATAAAAGGAATTTTAGCTGTTTTAAACTAAAGTGGTCATTTATGCCATAAATAAATATTCGAAATAGATGAGACTAATTTTTTTATCACTTAGCAATTTAACGAGTAAACTTTGCAGGCATCACAGTTAACAGATGCTATATTCTACTGTGGTTGGCAATCCTGCCCACCTCGACCTAAGTCTGCTCCCAATCGCAACATAAGGAAGATGGTTTTGCTGGCCATCATGCAAGCACAGCGACCTCCAGTGATGAAGGCCTTCGAGGTGTTGGAACTGAACTACGCCACTTACATACAGGTTACAACGTTTTCACACTAGCATATTCNATGGTTTTGCTGGGCATCATGCAAGCACAGCGACCTCCAGTGATGAAGGCCTTCGAGGTGTTGGAACTGAACTACGCGACTTACATACAGGTTACAGCGCTTTCACACTAACAGATTTCTACTCGAGAAATTCATCACTGTTAAAGGTTGTTAGCAACCACTACTTCGAGTGATGACGACCGAAATTTTCCGATATTTTGCTGCGCGGATTGGTATTTGGTTGGCGTTGTACGTGCCAAGTGCAAACGCCTTCTAGTCACTACATCGTCATCTCAGTCTTCCTTATCACAGTTATCCCTATTCAGGATGATGCCTTTACTTTTCAAATCTTCGTGTACATTTTCCATTCATTGTTGTATGTTTTTCATTATACCTATTACTTTGAAATCTAAAGAGCTATCTTTGATGTAAATAAAATAAGTTCATAATATTGTGGTTACGTGGCACACATGGCGTGTCTAGTCATGTGTTTCGTCGCAAAACGACTCCATCACGAAAATTTCAGTTTTCGATTCAGCGTTTACTCGGATTCTCAACTTCTTTACAATTAATCCGTAACTCTCCGTATTTCATTAATTTTAAAATAGGTACATATTTATGTAAGCGAATAAAACTTCCCCTTCAGGCAACAAGACAATTTGTTTGACTGTGTTGAAATAACATCAAACTTGTAATTAAAACTTCCCAAATGTCGCATTTCAAACTCGTTTTGATGTTAAGTGATTCACTCGAGTACTTCTTCAATCTTAAAGTCTACCATATTAAACTGATACGTGACGTGTCTTTGCGTCGAAAGTCATGTACATATCTTGGGAATTGTAATAATTTAGTTTGTATGAAGATACTTATAGTAAGTAGGTAATGGTAATTGCAGCATTGGATTGCTTGCGTCACGTGCTGAAGTTGAGATCAATGCTGAGTCCTTACTGTATTTGCTTTGAAAATTCGAGGAAGAGTTTTGAAATAAAATGATTGCAAGAAAACTTTATACCACAGGGTAATAGTTCGAATTTATCGGAAGGATAACTGCTGTCCACAATTATGTTTAAAATGCATATTTTGATCCTCATTCGAGTATTGGATTATTGTTTTCATATTAACATACCGAATGGATTTAAAAGGCCCATTAATCGATAATAGTGTTAAACCTTTAAGTTGCAAAGTTCTGGCGTTCAGTGGAATGCACAAAACTTTCCAAATTTTAATTTATTATTTCTGGTCAATGGATAATTATTTTACTTTAATCCATTCTTTTCATTTCAGGTGGTGCGGACGACGTATTCCATTTTCACTTTGTTTTATGCTCAGAATACATAATTTTGTTAGAAGTCTTTTAAGTTGGCTGTTTCTGAATTAGCTAAAAGTTTCAATCTTTTCTCACTTTCGAATTACTGCAATCGTAATTTTCAGACAAATATTTTCAGCAATGGTATGCATAACACAATGTTGGTGACAAATATTTACTCTGTTTTGTGGCTTTGGCACACCGTAGAAGTAATTAGATATCTCATTTACGTGACACCTCTTCAATTTAATGTTAATTGTTTATGAAAATAATTTTCGATATTATATAAAATAAACCTTATTCAAATTATTTCATAAACTAATAGGGCTTTATAAATTCCTCACGTGTACTGTGTAGACTATAATATGATTATGTCACATTCACGAATTATCGTTTAGTTATATCGTAGACTCAGCTGTCGATACTGTGTTTTTTATAGGAACTTACTTTTAAAGACACATTTCTCAACACCATAATTAAGTGGAAATAAATGATAATGCGCATAAAAAATAAGTTCTTTTTTCTCACTTACCAAATTGTGCCCATCTTGATTCTATAGTATTAAGCGATTACGTATAATTTAGTAATGGATTTTGTATTACATTATAGTATGATTCTATTATCCGTGATGAACTGACAGAGTGCATAGCCCGTTTCAGCAATGAAAACTCTTTCCTCGTTCCAACATAGTTAGTTTATATTTTATTGTATTTTCAGTCGAGTAAGTTCAAAGAAATAAAACGCTCTGTTACTTTAACGAGTCTCTTAAGACGTATTATAGGATGGTACTGTACAAAGAACGTGTTGTAAATGTACTTTTGTAGTTAGTTTAAGGCGTAGTTAAATGGAAATGAAGATTTCAGTGCTCGTCTTTTGATACGACGTTCAGTTCTGTATCTTTAATTGATTTTCTTAATTTCTATCAGAAGACTATTCAAATTCAAGTCAAGTGCAATTAAAATTGTGCTTAAAAACTTTATTTCACTTTTAGAACACACGTGATTCCTGTAATCTTTCCAAATTTACTTAGAATATTAAAATTCTATTCTTTAAAATATATCATCATCAATTTCATCGTCGGTCATCGACAGGGTAGGTATATCGCATATTATAACAATCTGACTTGTTTAACGTTATCGTTCTTGCTATAGATAAATTCAGCCCCTTATTCTGCGTAATGCAATTGTTTGATGACATGAGGACTGGACACCGAATGCTCAAAGACCTAACTTCGCAACTTTAGATTTCCATGAATATTTGAACAGCTGCAAGGTGGATTATATATACATATAGAACTATGAAATTGTGCTTTATCTTCTCATTGGTGAGAGTACCTTATGCTACTCTCACGAATAATGATCTTGACTTATAACTTGAAGATAAAGGCGCCTACATTAAAAAAGAACACCCACTTGGTTTATTAAATAATCACATTACCTACTGAAAAATAGTATGGACCTGCGAAATCCATCATCCAGAATATTGTATGAGTTGGCGTAATTGGATATTTATATAGATCCAATTCAAGATAGGTATATACTTAAATAAATAAAATGAAACATCGGTTGAATATCAAGTTTCATAGCCTTCATGAATCCCTATATTGAAACAAATCAATTCTATATCGTATAGCTATCTTTACGTACACCGATGTTTAGTCGTAACGCGCCCAACTTATGTAGTCACGCACTCATAAAAACAAGATGGCAGATGCCGATAAATCTGTTATCGTTAAGATTTCTGTATCACATACATATGCAAATCCTGTACATTTCAATGTTACGCATTGCGTGTTAGGAAAAAGTTCATGAATAAATAAAATGCTGAAAGACTTACCTATGCTTAGACATACGCGTAATGCTGGCATTTACGTAACAACGATACAAGTAGGTACTAATGTTTGCAAATCGTACGAATATCCAGCGTGTGTGCCATAAAACAGCCTGTAATGTTTGCCTTTTATACTTCATATTATAACCAGTAGCTATCGTGTTGATATAACGAGGTTATAATAACAAATGAGTCCGAACCGAACGTAGGTATGTTTCGTTTATGTTCAGAAACTTGGAAGGGGTTAGATTAAAGTTTTGCCTCCGTGATATATTACGTGCCGCGTGTCGCATATTCGTTATACGGGGTCCGGTTTACTATAACTCTTACTTTCTGAGCCGAAATAAATTTTCCTAAAGGGGAAATATGTATAAGAAAACGCAGGGGGTTCACCCAAGAAAATAACGTTTTACGAACTTTTTTTATTTTAATCCATTTGATGGCTATTTCCTTCGCAGGTTTAAACAGAGTGGTAAATATTGTTTTACCGGAAAGTGAAGTCTGGGAATTTTAAACATTTCTTAGAAATTATAAGCAATGACGAATTTTATAGGTAACACTAACATATAAGTACATTTTGCAATCGCAAATCGTCACTCAAAGCGTCACAAAAAATTAAATCATTATTTAAGAATATGTCGGGACAGGATTCGATTCAGGAACCAGTAGACCAACCAGTCGGCCAACAGACAATCGTTTATTTTAGTATTCAAATAAGTTTCAGTATTGAACGACAAAGTTCAAGGGGAATGCACGGCGATAAATTTAGTCTGATGAAGGATTTCTTTCGGATTCCAGTTGAGATAAGGGTATCGATATCACGCATTCCATCAGAATATTTACCGAGTACTTTGAGTTGAGCAGACATTTGTATTTTGATCTATCTATGCAGGTAAACATTTGATTGATACCTATCAAGACTTTTTAGGAAGTATAATAATGTAGGTATGTGTATCTTGTACTTTTGTTTCGACGTAAGTTTGTTGCTACTAGTATTTGTAGGAGCATTTAATTTTTTTTTGTTAAAGAGATTATTGATATACAGGGTAGTTTTTTATCATAAAGGTAGGTGTACTTGGTGAAAAACAAAAAATGCCCAAAAAAATAATTAATTGAGAAATAACAAATTAGTGAACCTTTGAAACCGGGTAGAAAGAGATACTGAAATAAAAAAAAACAGTTGTGACGTAAATGCTGTATGTTGCGATTGATTAGTAGATTATATTGAAATAATTAAAAATTGAAGTCACTGCTTCATCATGTTTCTATCGATTGATCTGTTTTGTTTCTTTTCTTTGTTTTTCTTTTATTTTGCACATTATGCATAACAACGCGAGTTATATAAAATATCCCTCACACTAGGAAGAGTAACACAATATTTACGCAATAAACCTAAGATACCCCCGATGGGTTTGATCCGTGATGCAATCGAACGGACTACTAATGTTTTCATTCCTCATCTCAGTATTCATAGTTATTCACGTATGCGGCTCACATATGAAGGGTGCGCGGTACGCGAATCTTTTTTCTTCTGCCGCGAATAAAAAACTTTCGCTGCCATAAAAGTATATGAGTTCGTCCCAATACTGCGTCGATGACTTCCAATCTCTCTGTAGCGTCCCGACCCAACCCTGGAGATTACTTTTTCTCCTTCATCCAGTAAATTGAATTAAAATGAGAAGCAAACGGGTAAAGAAAAGGGTGTCGATTTTCACAAGAGTTTCGCATCTAACGGCCGGTACCTACGTGCGCTATGGCTTCTCATTATCATTCCCTTTGAATTGAGATGCAGCGTGAAACCTATAAAACAAAACACTGCGAAGTATACCTATTCGTTGGTACATGGATAAAATCCAGTAACCAACCCCTCATACAATACATCATATGAAACCTTCATTGAGACATTATAAATATCCTCACGGAGTTAAACCGCATTTGTTCTACAAAGTACCAAAACGTGGAAAGTACTCGTATGGATATGTAGACTTCCCCGATGGAACACGAGAGAGCTTTTACTTTCATAATACTGCAAGCATTGTTTGCACCAAGCCTAATAACCAAAAATACATAATTCAAATTATAATTCAGTAAAGCCTTTGGTCACAGCTGTGTAGTTAGAAATATTTGCAATGAGCGCAAACATTTGGGACTAAGCGAAAACAATAAGTTGACCGGGAAACGCGTCACATTGTTTTACGACACTGTAAAGCCAGGAGGTATCTAGCTGGATTGCGAGTGCTTGTACTTGCGGTGCACTTGTTTTATAAGTTTGTATGGGTCAGGGATGCTATTCACTGTTTTTCTTTAGCTAGATTGGAGACCCGAAGATATTGGGTGTGTACTGAAATAGACTGGAGACTACCTCTATAACAGCTTATGTCCATGGTGGATGGTTGCATGGGTGTTTGTTTCGCTCTAGTAGCAACTTTTATACCGATTTAAATACGTTATCTTAGGTCGAGTTAAAGTGATAATATTATTCTGGTATTTGTAAAAATTTCAGCCAGAAACTAGCACATATATTTTCTGAATTAAACCGTCAAACTTTGGTTTTAATAAATACGAGTTTAGTAACAACCCTAAAAAGTAATAACATTATGTACACAAACATTTCCGTTATAACAAAGCGCAAATATTATAAAATGTTAATAAACAGCGAAGGAAAACTAAACGCGTATGTTTTGCGAGTGCTAAAGTTAGACCATAAACTAGTTCACGTTTGCTTTTACGCTGATTTGTGAGTTAACCGCGAAATATGGATGCATCTGTACGTCACCGTCGTTAAAACTGGAATAAACTTAAATGGCTGACAAACGTTACGCTAGAGGAGATATTCACCAATGTGCAATCACGTTTCAAGTTAGACATGCTTTTTACATTGAAACTTTTGGCTTAATTAAGCGTTTTATGTATTACTTTTTTGTAGTAAAAATATAAAATCTATTGTGGGTNGTTGAGATAAGGGTATCGATATCACGCATTCCATCAGAATATTTACCGAGTACTTTGAGTTGAGCAGACATTTGTATTTTGATCTATCTATGCAGGTAAACATTTGATTGATACCTATCAAGACTTTTTAGGAAGTATAATAATGTAGGTATGTGTATCTTGTACTTTTGTTTCGACGTAAGTTTGTTGCTACTAGTATTTGTAGGAGCATTTAATTTTTTTTTGTTAAAGAGATTATTGATATACAGGGTAGTTTTTTATCATAAAGGTAGGTGTACTTGGTGAAAAACAAAAAATGCCCAAAAAAATAATTAATTGAGAAATAACAAATTAGTGAACCTTTGAAACCGGGTAGAAAGAGATACTGAAATAAAAAAAAACAGTTGTGACGTAAATGCTGTATGTTGCGATTGATTAGTAGATTATATTGAAATAATTAAAAATTGAAGTCACTGCTTCATCATGTTTCTATCGATTGATCTGTTTTGTTTCTTTTCTTTGTTTTTCTTTTATTTTGCACATTATGCATAACAACGCGAGTTATATAAAATATCCCTCACACTAGGAAGAGTAACACAATATTTACGCAATAAACCTAAGATACCCCCGATGGGTTTGATCCGTGATGCAATCGAACGGACTACTAATGTTTTCATTCCTCATCTCAGTATTCATAGTTATTCACGTATGCGGCTCACATATGAAGGGTGCGCGGTACGCGAATCTTTTTTCTTCTGCCGCGAATAAAAAACTTTCGCTGCCATAAAAGTATATGAGTTCGTCCCAATACTGCGTCGATGACTTCCAATCTCTCTGTAGCGTCCCGACCCAACCCTGGAGATTACTTTTTCTCCTTCATCCAGTAAATTGAATTAAAATGAGAAGCAAACGGGTAAAGAAAAGGGTGTCGATTTTCACAAGAGTTTCGCATCTAACGGCCGGTACCTACGTGCGCTATGGCTTCTCATTATCATTCCCTTTGAATTGAGATGCAGCGTGAAACCTATAAAACAAAACACTGCGAAGTATACCTATTCGTTGGTACATGGATAAAATCCAGTAACCAACCCCTCATACAATACATCATATGAAACCTTCATTGAGACATTATAAATATCCTCACGGAGTTAAACCGCATTTGTTCTACAAAGTACCAAAACGTGGAAAGTACTCGTATGGATATGTAGACTTCCCCGATGGAACACGAGAGAGCTTTTACTTTCATAATACTGCAAGCATTGTTTGCACCAAGCCTAATAACCAAAAATACATAATTCAAATTATAATTCAGTAAAGCCTTTGGTCACAGCTGTGTAGTTAGAAATATTTGCAATGAGCGCAAACATTTGGGACTAAGCGAAAACAATAAGTTGACCGGGAAACGCGTCACATTGTTTTACGACACTGTAAAGCCAGGAGGTATCTAGCTGGATTGCGAGTGCTTGTACTTGCGGTGCACTTGTTTTATAAGTTTGTATGGGTCAGGGATGCTATTCACTGTTTTTCTTTAGCTAGATTGGAGACCCGAAGATATTGGGTGTGTACTGAAATAGACTGGAGACTACCTCTATAACAGCTTATGTCCATGGTGGATGGTTGCATGGGTGTTTGTTTCGCTCTAGTAGCAACTTTTATACCGATTTAAATACGTTATCTTAGGTCGAGTTAAAGTGATAATATTATTCTGGTATTTGTAAAAATTTCAGCCAGAAACTAGCACATATATTTTCTGAATTAAACCGTCAAACTTTGGTTTTAATAAATACGAGTTTAGTAACAACCCTAAAAAGTAATAACATTATGTACACAAACATTTCCGTTATAACAAAGCGCAAATATTATAAAATGTTAATAAACAGCGAAGGAAAACTAAACGCGTATGTTTTGCGAGTGCTAAAGTTAGACCATAAACTAGTTCACGTTTGCTTTTACGCTGATTTGTGAGTTAACCGCGAAATATGGATGCATCTGTACGTCACCGTCGTTAAAACTGGAATAAACTTAAATGGCTGACAAACGTTACGCTAGAGGAGATATTCACCAATGTGCAATCACGTTTCAAGTTAGACATGCTTTTTACATTGAAACTTTTGGCTTAATTAAGCGTTTTATGTATTACTTTTTTGTAGTAAAAATATAAAATCTATTGTGGGTCAGTCCATTAACAAGTGCAGTAGGATGACTTCGAGCAGAGAAAAATGGCGACAAATCGTGCGGAGTGTTTCATCTGCCCCCTCCACTTCCACGACTACATGACGACCACGACCACTCTGTCAAGAGTATATCGACGAAGAAGAAGAAGTAAAAATATAGTCCTACGGATAGTTTACGTCACAGTTTGCCAGCTACAGCAACATACTTTCGCTTTTAGCTAACCCATTTAAGGAGTTACTGGGTGCAACAAATTCTTCAGACTTGTTCATAAAACCCCTGTTTCGTACCCGTCGTAAGCTTAAAAGGAGCGGATAAGTAAGTTGCAACAAAAGTGAAGCTGGCGTAACTGCAACTTTGGTTACATCGTAACCGCGTAGCTGCCGGCGTCATTGTTTAAATAAAAAAATAATTCAGTCAAGCAACATAAATCCTTATATTTTCACAGAAAAAAAACGAAAATAAAGGTCGATTTGTGACGCAAAGTGAGTTCGTTCCCCGTGTGAAGCTTTACGCACCATATACGTCGAACGTAGGAAATTACCTACCCCAAGTCGAATAACTCTTTCTAACTCATTTACGTGATATCCCCGTTACTCAGCGCCGCAATCTCACCAAGTAAATGTCGTATTTTAAGTTGCTCCACAATTTAGTTCAAGCAAACAAATAACATGAAAATTCTAGTGGGCGGAATATGATTTCAGTATCGGATGAAAAAAATATCATATTATTCAAATATAAGCTTTATTTATTGACTATTTTTAAACATCACGATTCATCCATATTTTTAGTTTTAATTCAAACATTTAAATATTAAATGCCAATCCATCAACAATTCTGGAATACAAAATGAACTAAAAATAAACCATAAAATCTAAATCAAGCAAATGTAAATAACTACCGCACAGTTTCACACTAACCCGCAAAACCATTTAACTATATATGAAACAGACGGAACTCGATAAATTGGCAAGAAATTCGTAATTACTGTAGGTTACAATTTCGTTAGCTCATTATAACCGAAACTGATCGAGCCAACCCGTCAGTAGCACTCGAATCGCAGCAAATAATAGTTGAGACCAGTTTTATTAACAAACTTTTCCGGATTGTTTGGCAACACTAATTAGAGTTGGACTCGATACCAACTTAACGCTATTGTCCTGTTTTGTTTTATCAACATACTGTTCCTTTGACTCATTTGCTGTGCAGAAAAAGTGGTCACTTGTTTTACCATGACTTTTTCTGTTACAGCGATGCTCATATGTTCGCCTTTGTTTTACTAGAATAACTTTTCCACGTGTAAAGGATTTATTTAGCAGTTTGTCTTTTTAATGCCAACCTTAATTGTGGAAGTTCGTGTATCTAGAGTGAAAATACGAAAATTCGTACATGAAGCATAGAATATAATTAAATCTAAGCTACATTATGTAGGTCAAAATTTTTTTGTGGAATGTTGTTTTGTCACTTTAATTAAGGTTGGCGTCATTAAAATTAAGTCGCCTGATTATAATAACATAGGTGTACATAGATAGGATTACTGTAGTAGTTAAATAATAACAATGAATAAGATGGAGATGTCAAACACACTAAGGTACTGATTAATTATTATTTACATTCCTTTAGTTGTGCCTTTGTTAATATTTTTCGGTGTGAATGCGATGTGAATGACTTATGTGCAGTGCACAATGCACCTTTTTGTTTTTTTATACTCTTGATAATGTTTTTTTTTGTATTGGGTTACCTTTTGTTTTATTGTGAATGCAGTTCACCACAGACTAGCCTGGAGTTCTCATTCTTTGGCTCCTTATTAACTGGTAAGAAAACTCCGCACCTATCGAGAGAAGCTCAGTCCATTCAACCCTTTCTGTTCAAATATGTACAAAAAGGACAATCTATTTCATTTTGCAGTAAACATTAATTTAGTTGATCCTAAAGTTTCGAGCAACCTCTCCACGGCCAATTTAATTCTACATCAGTACAAAAGGCTTCAAAACATTAAACCGAAAACGTCGCCGCCAATATACAATTCAAATTGCTCCATTAATTTTCATAGTTTCATTTAACCTATCTTGGAAAACAAACACTGGCCGGTTTCTGAGCAAATGAGATGTAAAACAAGGAATCTGGGGATGTTTTAAGGCAATCTCTTAGTTCCCGACGCAAACAAACAAATTGCTTGAATGTTCTCTTTAGCCTCGCCTTGGAGAACAACACATTGCGCCGCTACTGCAAAATAAGCTTTAAACTATTCCGTAAAAGTGGCCGTCTTTTGTTTTAGGAAAGTGCATTGTCTCGATATTTTAATATGCGAGTCTATTGATGTTCCCAAAATTATTTATGAGGTTTAATTTGTAAGTGTAACATATTATTGGTCTTTTCAGAGTAGATTTATACATCGAGTTATATGTTGTTTGTGAGCCGAGCAAATCTTTTTCACGGTTAAAAAAGCACTGTTAATCTCGGCTCCAAGTTTATTTAAGTAAGAAGGATGATGCGTCATAACTTTTGCATAAAACACGAAGAGAATATAAATTTCAAAATCACTGAATCACGTTTTACGTAAAATTAAAAGAAGTTGAATAGTTTAATTTCGATAAAAGTATTACGTCACTTTTGGAGAGGTTTGGAGATGAACTTTACGCTTTACAGGCAAGCGTTGAACGTAAAAGTGCCGAAAGTCGAATCATTCGGAAATTGGTTTCAGGCAAATTCGGAGAAAATTACTAACTTCACAGATATAAGGAATAGTACAACTTTTATTTGCCAGTTTAAGTAAATTGAAAGTTACTTTTCCTCATTTCTTAGATACTTTGATGATATTTAAAAAAATATATTTACAAAGACATACCTACTGAATTCGATTGAAAACAATTTTATTTGGGCAGTACATGTTAATCGTCTTTATCTGACTGATTAAAAAATGAATAAAACATGACCTTTGAAAGTCTTTGAAGTTAAATCGTATGCCGTTTTCAAGGCTTTAATCTTGTAGTCTTACCGTACAGTTTATTGAATAGCCTGAGAATGAAACACGATGTAATAGGTAGCAATTTGGTAAGTCGTTAAAAGTTTTACGAGCGATCACTGTCCCGCCCCACTCGATTTATCAGCTCCCCAACCATTAGTGAGGAGGTTCCGATTTCTTTCCATGACCATCATTAAGCGAATTGTTAAATGGAAAAAAGTGCAATTTAAATAAATAGCACATTGATTTCGTATCAACAGCCGTCGAATTGCATTTCGATGCCGAGTTCACATTATTTCAAGATCGTTCGAAAAGTGTTCGAGCACTGTCGGGGGTTGTAAAATGTTACAATATTGCTGTAGAGTGCATGTGGCTGATGTCGTTTGTTGAAAATGGGTACTTAAAGTAATACTGTTTATTTTTTGGATAGGCCTTGAATATTGGCTTTAACAATTGGATTGGAATCGTATGAAAATATCGTTACATTTGTTTTACAGTGAAGTGCCAAGCTGCAGTATGCAGCTTCGCTAGCACAATTGGTTCGCAGAAAGAAGCGACGGCATTCCGTTTTCTTTCGCCCTAGCAGTCCAGTACCTACCTAAAGAAAATAAATATAAAACAGAGACTATCTACTGGTCACAATTTAAGACTTAAAACTAGAACTGAAAAAACATTCAGGAATCCTAGGAATTCAGAAGCATCGCTTGCTTCCTTTAGAAATAAGGCAGTCATTCTTTGAAAACCCTGTGGTTTAATAGTAAAATTGAATTAATTAAATATTTGTATTCTGCTGTTACTCTACCGCTAGGTAACTTTCTAAAGAAACAAGAATTTCTTATAAAAGTTTTACAAAGCTAGGATTGAAGTCACACTTTTCCCTTCGGGAATGTTAAATGGAAGAAGACATTTTTCACATGAAGAATACTCTACTGTAACTCAGGATTTGGTTGAAATATAAAGGTGAGATTTTAAAATATAATACATGGGTATTATTAAGTTTAAAATCAATTATCTTTTTGTATTTGTTACTTAAAATAACAGTAGCGTTTCTCTGTTAGACTTAATAAAAGCGCTGCAATATTATGGATGATAATTTTTATTTCCAGCTCGTACTGATCGTAAACGATCAATTTGCTGAGCATCACTACATAATTGGGTTCGTTAACGGTCATAAATACACACTAACGAACTTTTGAAAACAGAACAATGTTTTAAACACTGGCTGACAAACAAAACTATTCCGCCTACATCGCGCTGTAAATCCAGACTTAATATTTCGCGTAACAAACACAAATTGAGCCAGTTTCAAACTGAACCTAACTTGCCTTACACCACCTTCGTAAACGGTCCACGAATTTTATTATTAGTGCAAAATGAATTTTAACTAGACCGAAATGAAACGGTGAAGGTGGCTTGCTAATTATAAGGTGCGAGAACTGAATTTTTATTAAATGGCCTTGACGCCAAATAGTTCTCTAAAAGCTTTGAAAAGTGTTCATTTACATAATGTCTTATTCAAATGGTGGGAAGTTAGGTAAACGTTTTTTGTCATGCCATTCTGTAGGGAAATTGTTTTAGGTACGTATTTGGGACACTTCTATTGTAATTTTACAATGTAATTCCTTCCTTAGATAGGTTTTATTAAAGAAGTAAACGAATTTATATTTGTCAGATAAGCCGTATAAATAGGTGTACTTATTAGTAGAAATAGAAATTATATACATACATGTTTACGACTTCTTTACCCTCGTTGAGTTATTATTGTTGTGATTGCTACTTTTTCCTACAAGATGTTCAGTATTTCAGCCTCCAGTCCAAAAGCTTTCATTCCGTTTTAAATTCATTTCAATTTCTTAAAGTGTACTTTACATTTTACAAAATTCCGAGCGGCCACACTTTTGAACTAGGCAGTAGTATTAAACCGTCGAGGAAGTTTTACTCAGGGCGAGAAAATTAAAACTGGGATTTGGGAGGCATTAGATGTAAGTACTGATACTCGGTCCCTTTTATTTCAGTGTTTTTGTGGTGCAAATGTGAGCACGTTCTGTCCAAATTAACATTTTGACGAGAGCGATGAATTTGCGCCTGTTTAGTCCCATATCCCTAATTAAATCAGGTTCGTACATGTCAGTTGCGAACCAAATGGTATGCACGTATCGTGTGGTATGGAAACGGATTAGGACTCAACAGTAATCCACTACTGGTAGGTATCTGTTAATTAGCACTCGATAATAATTTTTAATACTTCTTTATAGGGGATTTTTCGTTCGTCAGTTGAGTAATGTTCCAATAAAACATTGATTAATGAAATAATCACATAGGTATTCAGTGGCGCATCAAAACGTATTTTAATTTAAATACACAAATTGTTTCGCAGTTGCGTACAACTTAATTGAAATGAAATGTATTTTGATTCAACGGCAAGCTAACTTACAATTGAAAACATAGTGATGAAATGATGGATTTTGTGCGTTGTACGGTCATTAACACATAATTTTGTCAAGGAACTTTATTTGTAAAAAAATGTAATATTGTAGCATTATTTACTTTATTTTCCTGAACTAAGAATACACAAGTAGGCGACTCGGTATCTCCAAAAGATCGCAGTGTCCAGAGACCTTAGACACTCGTAGTTTCTCTACAAATTCACTATGAAGAGCAAAGTTTCCGACACCCGCGCGGCCGTTTCTCTAGAAATTAGCAAAGATTTGTACGTCTTGGTAGTCGGACGGCTTAGTCTGATTTTCAGAAGAGTCCTATGTAGATTTGTGACTAGGCTAATGTAATGTCTGACAAATATTATTTACTACGAAAATCTTTAGGTACAAACTTGATTCAAGATTAATATGCTTTATGGCTCTTTCCATGTATTTTTTACAATAGAAAGTAGTTTTTACTTTTGCAAGGTTGTATAACAAGAAGCATGTTCTAGAAAGACTTGCCTATCTCACGCGATGTTTTGTCTAATTCTCACATGATTTTTAAACACTTGCCGTTGTTGGTGCAAAGTGCGCCTTTCCGCTGCCTAGCTATAGTGATGGTATCCGGAATACTAGACGTTAGCTTGAGTAATAAATATACGGTCGGCCTCAGGATTTTCTGCCTTGCATAGATAAAAAGTAATATCTAGGTACGACTGTTAGGTTATGTTTGTGTGAGACCTTTTTGTGTTAGTTATAGTCAGCTACTCTTTGCTCAATTAGGGTGAATGTGGAAAACTCGTTGTGACATTGAATACATCCTGGAAAATATACACCTAGGTTTCTGTTCGGTATTATTTAAGGCAAAAAAATCTTTGTCACTAAGAAAGATAATGACGACCTAAATGTTACCTATTTAGTATATTATTTACTGACAAACGAAACGGCATCGAACAACCTACACAAACTGTCAGACTGTTTATTTTTATCATGAGCTCTTGTTTCGAATCTCCTCGGGTAGCTCCTACTTGAATTCTTAGAAATCAAGTCTAGATATTTCAGTCCAGTCCAGTCTTGAGCAAATTAGATCAATCAATATTTCGTATATTTGTCTTATTCTTTCTTTAATATCTGAAAATACATGATAAAAATAGGACATAGAAGAATAACGAGCATCAGGCGAAAACAGTTAACATTTACTAAAAATAATATTAGTAGGAGGTAGCAGGAATTAACCCATGTATTGTTATATAAACCTGCTATATTTTCATTTCTTGTCTTTATGAAAAACATAATAACATCATCAGCCCACTGATGGGCACAGGTCTGCTCTCACACAGAGATGGATTGAGCGTTTATCACCACGCTTGCTCTATACTCTATAGGGATTGAGATGATGATAATGAAAATGATATCGAGATTATGAACATGTTAACAATTTATAATTACAACCTCCACCTTGGTTTCGAAAAGCAGCTACACGAGCAGCTAGAAAAAGCAACAATAACGCTCAAACTGCAACAAAGACCTAAATGCAACCGTCATCTGCGTCTTAAAATTGACTCATAATAATAAGAGCTTGTTTATAAAGGGGTCAGTGTTCTGTGGCGTGCTGAGGAAGTGTTAACAGTGGGGTGTGCCTGCGCTATCTAGTATCTCGCGTAGGGCAATTGCACTTGTCAGCCGGGGTTCGGCGCTTCCTACTCGGGTACCGCACTGCACTACCCGCCGCGCCCATACACAATACTGCTGCGTTGCGCTCCACGAGTGCTAACTTCCTCCACTTAAACGTTTAAGGCCTACAGATATATTACGACAGTACTTTCAGCCTTTTCTATGTTGGTGAGTACNCGGATTAGGACTCAACAGTAATCCACTACTGGTAGGTATCTGTTAATTAGCACTCGATAATAATTTTTAATACTTCTTTATAGGGGATTTTTCGTTCGTCAGTTGAGTAATGTTCCAATAAAACATTGATTAATGAAATAATCACATAGGTATTCAGTGGCGCATCAAAACGTATTTTAATTTAAATACACAAATTGTTTCGCAGTTGCGTACAACTTAATTGAAATGAAATGTATTTTGATTCAACGGCAAGCTAACTTACAATTGAAAACATAGTGATGAAATGATGGATTTTGTGCGTTGTACGGTCATTAACACATAATTTTGTCAAGGAACTTTATTTGTAAAAAAATGTAATATTGTAGCATTATTTACTTTATTTTCCTGAACTAAGAATACACAAGTAGGCGACTCGGTATCTCCAAAAGATCGCAGTGTCCAGAGACCTTAGACACTCGTAGTTTCTCTACAAATTCACTATGAAGAGCAAAGTTTCCGACACCCGCGCGGCCGTTTCTCTAGAAATTAGCAAAGATTTGTACGTCTTGGTAGTCGGACGGCTTAGTCTGATTTTCAGAAGAGTCCTATGTAGATTTGTGACTAGGCTAATGTAATGTCTGACAAATATTATTTACTACGAAAATCTTTAGGTACAAACTTGATTCAAGATTAATATGCTTTATGGCTCTTTCCATGTATTTTTTACAATAGAAAGTAGTTTTTACTTTTGCAAGGTTGTATAACAAGAAGCATGTTCTAGAAAGACTTGCCTATCTCACGCGATGTTTTGTCTAATTCTCACATGATTTTTAAACACTTGCCGTTGTTGGTGCAAAGTGCGCCTTTCCGCTGCCTAGCTATAGTGATGGTATCCGGAATACTAGACGTTAGCTTGAGTAATAAATATACGGTCGGCCTCAGGATTTTCTGCCTTGCATAGATAAAAAGTAATATCTAGGTACGACTGTTAGGTTATGTTTGTGTGAGACCTTTTTGTGTTAGTTATAGTCAGCTACTCTTTGCTCAATTAGGGTGAATGTGGAAAACTCGTTGTGACATTGAATACATCCTGGAAAATATACACCTAGGTTTCTGTTCGGTATTATTTAAGGCAAAAAAATCTTTGTCACTAAGAAAGATAATGACGACCTAAATGTTACCTATTTAGTATATTATTTACTGACAAACGAAACGGCATCGAACAACCTACACAAACTGTCAGACTGTTTATTTTTATCATGAGCTCTTGTTTCGAATCTCCTCGGGTAGCTCCTACTTGAATTCTTAGAAATCAAGTCTAGATATTTCAGTCCAGTCCAGTCTTGAGCAAATTAGATCAATCAATATTTCGTATATTTGTCTTATTCTTTCTTTAATATCTGAAAATACATGATAAAAATAGGACATAGAAGAATAACGAGCATCAGGCGAAAACAGTTAACATTTACTAAAAATAATATTAGTAGGAGGTAGCAGGAATTAACCCATGTATTGTTATATAAACCTGCTATATTTTCATTTCTTGTCTTTATGAAAAACATAATAACATCATCAGCCCACTGATGGGCACAGGTCTGCTCTCACACAGAGATGGATTGAGCGTTTATCACCACGCTTGCTCTATACTCTATAGGGATTGAGATGATGATAATGAAAATGATATCGAGATTATGAACATGTTAACAATTTATAATTACAACCTCCACCTTGGTTTCGAAAAGCAGCTACACGAGCAGCTAGAAAAAGCAACAATAACGCTCAAACTGCAACAAAGACCTAAATGCAACCGTCATCTGCGTCTTAAAATTGACTCATAATAATAAGAGCTTGTTTATAAAGGGGTCAGTGTTCTGTGGCGTGCTGAGGAAGTGTTAACAGTGGGGTGTGCCTGCGCTATCTAGTATCTCGCGTAGGGCAATTGCACTTGTCAGCCGGGGTTCGGCGCTTCCTACTCGGGTACCGCACTGCACTACCCGCCGCGCCCATACACAATACTGCTGCGTTGCGCTCCACGAGTGCTAACTTCCTCCACTTAAACGTTTAAGGCCTACAGATATATTACGACAGTACTTTCAGCCTTTTCTATGTTGGTGAGTACTTGTTTAACTGCGGAAATCAATATTCTGTCTATCTCTGGATTTGCTTACTAGTGATAGAATTTTGACATTAGCCCCATACAAGTTATGCCAAATTCCTATCTCTGGTAAGCAAATCCAGAGTTAGATAGGTTATTGGGAATGATCGTAAGAAGATTAAATGCTAGATGTATTGACTAGTTAAATAATGTGTGAGTGTGTTTTACAGATCATGGTAATAAATCAGCTTTAAAGGGAATATGAATACCTTGTCTGAATATGATACTTTTGGTATTTGACTACGCGTGTCTAAAGGATAATTTTATTGAAAAGATGTTATTCACAAAGTTAGATAATTAATAGTGCTTACCATTAGAAGGAACTTAGTTCTATTCCAAACCCTTTGAAAAAGAGTGTTTGCAGCAAAACTGTTAATAATATTGGTATCAATTTTATATTTCCCTGTTTTTCTATCAAGTACAACGTAAATAGTGTAATTGTTATAAAACAATGTATAATTATAGCTTCTATTGTACCTGCATCGAACAACATTACGAGTAAGCGGCTTAAATAAAACACTATTTTCTTTTAAAAGGAACTTTATTGTTCAGTAATAGTAACAAAGTGGTAATTCATGTTGACTGATGTAGTTTGAATATCAGATAGGAACTGATCGATGGTCTTGGACTGTGGAAATCTGTCGGATAGCGTGTTTCGAGTCTTACGGCCAATTCAGAAGTTTCAGATAAGGTTCTAGATAGCTATCTGATAAATCATGCCATATAAAAGTAATCAATTTTTTTCTACTTTTTAATCTGCTATCAGTCTACTAAGACTATGATCAGATGCGTGGGAGTCGAAGTATGGTTTTTATAGAAGTGGGGCAAGTTCCCCAATTGTATTTAGCCAGGCAGCAATATATCGGCTTTCTTGAGTCTCTCTGGATGGTTCTGCACCAGTAATGAGAGTGAAAGAGGATTTGGATGGTAGTTCGATCTTTCTTCGTATCTGTTTTAGTAGGTACCTGCCGCTTCATCTGTTCAAGGATAGTTGGGATTTAAGTAAAAAAAAATATGACACTATCTGGCAGATAGCTATTTTGAACCTTTGAAACTGGCCATTAGAGTACCCGCACACTGCTAACTTTTAGTCGGCAGACATTTTGTTCGGTCTCATAGATCAGTATTAAGATGAATACTAGTATACACATTACATTGATGAGGTATTTTACCGGTATAAGAAAATCTTGATTCGGTACACGATTTTCTTTAAAAAAAATGTGCCTACTATCGGACCAAATGTCGGCCCACTGTTTAGTCTGCAGTGTGCGGGAACGCTCACTGCGGAATTCAATATTCTGTCTATCTCTGGATTTGCTTACTAGAGATAGGAATTTGTATGGGACTAATTTCAAAATTCTATCTCTAGTAAGCAAATCCAGAAATAGATAGGTTATTGAGAACGGCCGTTAGTGTGAGCGAGACTATCCTATTATCACCCCGTAGTAATACAACACGTTTATTGAGTTTCTTGTCTACAAAGACGTCTGTACTCTGGAACAGGTCGTCTGAATTATGGACAGTGTCTTTGACAATTATAATATCGTAATTGAAATAAATGCATTGACTTTCACGATACAACTAGTCTGAGTCACCTCGTCCGTTTCGTCCTCGATAGCAGTTCGATTTAATTCAAAGTTATTGCTAAAATAATTTAATATAACTTAATATGATTAAGCAATTTTATGTCCTAATCAATGTTAGACATGTTATGGTTGAACTTTAAATCCATAACATGTACCTATATACGGCTCTTTTTACAAGTATACAGTCAAGGCTATGGCTGGCCTGCCATGTAAAATAAAAATGTATGAGCTACATAGAAAGCTTTCAGAAGGCATGACGACCGTATCTGTGACTTTTCCATATATTTCTACTTTACACGGCACGGCAGCCGTACCTTAACCGTGTGCGCGTGAAAAAGGCCTTAACTAAAAATAACACCCGGGCATAGCATAGCTTCCCAGCAGTGAAAGAATGTTTCAAATCGGAGCTTCGGAGCTTTTATGACAAGCTAATAGAAAAATACTTAGTGTAATATAAGTATACCAAGATAAAAATAGAATCGCCAAAAGTAATTTTATAAATACCTACGCCGCAAAAAATGCCCAATACGATTCAAAGAAAACTTAACGATTTGATGACTAAGAATCAACCTTTCCCTAATTCTAGCCTGCTATACCTAATGAACCAAATTCGGCATGAAACACTAATGACTAAGGATGTATAGACGTCAACACATCAACCTACTTCAATTTGTCAAATTTCTTCAATAGATTTTCAACCTTATCCCAATAGTGGAAGGTTAATGTTCGATTGGTGAAATTCCGCAGATTCGGGTAGGTTGGCGCGGTCGTCTGTACAACCCACTCTTGGCCAACTTTTTAATCTATGTAGTGCTAGAACAATCGTGTTCACTATGAATAATGGCGTGATACCGTTGGTATTGTTAAAGTACTCCGTTAACTTTGTTGACAGGACAAGATTAACTTTTTGAAACATTTTCAAGCAAAGCTCATAGTAAAGTAACATGTTTATCTTTTGTTAAAAGTTACCGTAGTTAGTTTCTTTAATACACGGACGCGTATCAAACTGATTATTTATTGCGAAAAAAAAGAAAACTGCAAACTAGCTTATTGTCCTAAAAGCTGAATTTGAATTATTCGGCCCTGTTTTGTATGCGAAACCACTGAGGAAGTACAACCAGTGACCACAAGATCAACGAGGCAGTCTTAGGGTCAGCGCAGACCGAACTGCAAAATGCTCGTGCATGGTCGACCAAAATTTAAACTGCTCGAGCATGCAGGCGGCATGCTCGACAATGCGCGACCAATCTCTATCTATCTCTGTCTGGGTTACCCGGCGGCGGGTGTGCTTGATCAGTTTGCTGCTCTAGCACGCTCGCGCATGTAGAATGCATACTCGAGCACGCAGTCGGCTTGCTCGAGCATGGTCGAGCATCAAATTTGGGCGTGTATTAAATTTTGCGAAGTATAATAATAATCATAAGATATTTTTTTCAATAATCTCAGTAAATGCTCTGCTCTGCTCTGCTCTTGGTGTGCGCTGACCCTTACACACATTTCTACATATAAATAACTTTAACTAAACTAAGTAAAACTTATCACAGAACTTGGTTAACATAGACGTCCTGTTCACTACACTTGTGTACAATCCCGCGTGCCAAAGTTGTCACGAACTTACTATTGTCAATACAATTCTACAACACACTTAGGTCAACATTGGAGATCTAAATACAGAGTACCTAATCTCCAACACATATCTGACTCTCTCTGATCAAATATCGAGGAACCTAAGGATACTTAAATTGAGCCTTAAAGTACCTACTTGCAAACGTTTTGGTCTGAGTAGTTATTTGCTATAAGTGAATTGCTACGTGAAATAAAGAATAAACTTTTCAAGTGTATAATTTTTTAATTTTGCCAATTTGTCCTAAGCAAAAACGATGATTAAAGCCTATTCCTTCCATTACATCAAAGGACAACCAATCAATAGACTTGAAGTGTGTAGGTACGTAAGTTCTTGTGATCACATCAGCAACTTTTTGTCTATATTATGCTAAATACACACTCAACACGATAAAAAACAGCCTACACAACGTAAGCTTCATAAGCAAATATAGTATTGTCAGTTAATGAATCGAAATAATCATAAATTACACTAATGGCTGTTCCTTTAGCGTGCTCTATATTGATTTATTATTAATTCGTTAAGTGGTTACATCACATTTAACATAGTTTCCATTAAAAATACCGTAACTATTCGAAATAGGTATAATTGTGGAAAATCGTTTCTATAAATAACCGCTTTCCATTCAAGCTGTGTTTTACTTCGTAAAAGAGCAGACGAGCCCAAGGGCAATACCTACTCGATAAGGTCGGCCCGATCCTTACTTGAATAATGTCTGTAAGACACGGGACAGTATTAATTATCGCTGGCTGAGTCATTTGACCCCGATGGCCACTACTAATGACACAATGTAAAGCTATCAACTACACGCTTGAATGGTCATTAATGCATATTTATGTTCCAAAGTATTGATAAAAATTGTGTGATTTATTCGATTGTAATCAGACAAATTCCTTTGTGAATACAGCTCTATGGTTTTTTGTTTATTTTACGATGATGATGTCCAAGGTACTACTTCTTTTATTTATGCTAGATGATCCATTATTGAATACAAGTAAGGTTTAATACGTGTTGACTGAGTGTTACATGTTAACAATTTATCCAAAATAAACAAGGTATAATACCTGACTAACTGATACAGCTTATATGGCAGACTTATGTTAGTAATTAATCTCACTTTGAACAAGATTTAACTGGATTAAGATAGGGTTCTAATTTAAATCTCAATTCAAAACAGAACATTTGTCTCGAGTACAGGACTACGTATCTAAATTTGCGGTCTGTCTGTGTACTGGCTGCGGCCTACGTAACCTGTGTGGTTGTTTAAGATCTCATTGGTACCATCTGCATTCACCGTAATGAAATTGCAGCTCTCCAGGTTCAATTAGCAATAATTAAATAGTATTTATGTGACAAAACACAAAACTAGAATTAAACCTTATTGATTTACGAATAAATATTGATTTCTATAATAATTAATTTGCTTTGCATAATGGAACATTACTGCCGATTTAATTGTTCCAGCCGCTGGCCGACGTCATTAGAGATCGCTCATTATTTAGGTCACTTAGAAATATTCATAAATATTCTCCGCCACCTAATTTGGTTGCAGCACGCCTCGATTACAAGACAAAAGGTTAATGAACTACAATCCGCAAGAAGTGGAAGGTAAATATTAATCAGAATATTCCAGAAACACGCTCTAATGAAGCCGAGCCCGCGCCCGAGGGCACGGCAAACATTTTTAATCCGCGGCGCATCTCATAAATTTCAACCCGGGGATAAAGTCGCCTTTGTTTTTCTTCACGAAAGAAATATTTTTCGCAAAATTTACAACGCTTACTTGTGGCGTGTCGCGGCCTGCGAGCCGAGACTTTGTCAACCTTCTTTTTATTGACCACTCTCATTACAATTGAGAAGATGTTCAGACTACCAAAAAGATTTCATACATAATGAGAAAAACAAGGAAGATCTGCTAGATAAAAACAAATTTAAAAATACCATTCATTCATCGTATTTTATTTGAAATCAAAATATCTGCACATATTAATAGCAGGTGTAACATCATCGACTGTAAAATTAGATGGCACACACATGCCTTACTATACGAAATTAATTAAATTAAACTGTGAACTTGCATATTTCACGACTACGATGTTTTGTGCGAGGCGGAAGCCTACTAAAACTATCCGTAATTGACGAGAAATGTTTCAAGTGTAATGAAATATGGGGGGAATTAATATTTCAGGTGCCTAGCTAGCCCAAAACTTTGCCAATAATTTTGATTTATTGGAGCCTCACCGCCTCTCATATCTACTACTCAAAGTTTTGCTATTTAAACAATCACTTCGGTGGTCGCCTACCGTCCTACACTAAAGGCACTAGGCGCAGTTTGTTTGAATAGACTTTCGCGAAATTCTCAGGAGGACATGGAATACTAATTGCAGAGTTGATAAGAATGCCTCTTTCGGTGGCATAAATATGTATATGTATAGATCTAATTTATAATGACCACGGTTTTTTAATAGTGCATTGATCAAACTTTAATCACTATGATAGACTTTGGTTGAAGAATAAATAACAATTAAGTATATTATGTTGCGATTTGCAAGAACAAATTCAATCGTTAAGTACGCAACGAAATCGGTTGGAAAAGCATTTGTGTATTTCCCCAAGAAAGGAACTATACGTCGCCGATTGTTCTCTCTATTTCAATGGTCTTTAAGCAACTTACAAACAGTTTCTACGGCTTTCACTCGATAGCGACATAAAGTTAGAGACAATCGCAGTTTTTATTGCAGTTTAGATACCGATTTACTGTAGTGACAGTAGATTTAAGACCTCTAAAGAAATCTGCCTATATTGCTCGGATGAGTTTTGTTTGTTATCATACTTTAACCAAAGATATTTTAACATGGGTACCTCTACTATTTTTCCTCATTCCTTCAGGGTCACGATACGTCCATTGCTATAGGATAAATAATTTTCCGTTTGAAACTAAATCCGTACGATTTCAGAAATTAATTACTATCCCGAGTTCTGAATCAGGGCTGCTCACAAAAACTAATCTATACTAATATTATAAAGCTGAAGAGTTTGTTTGTTTGTTTGATTGTTTGTTTGTTTGTTTGAACGCGCTAATCTCAGGAACTACTGGTCCGATTTGAAAAATTCTTTCAGTGTTAGATAGCCCATTTATCGAGGAAGGCTTTAGGCTATATAACATCACGCTGCAACTAT
>NWSH02000537.1:7376742-7401142 GCA_002382865.2 Heliothis virescens
CAGCTCAGTCTCTCTATCGTAAAAAGTTGTGAGATCCATGTAATACCAAGTCAGTTAATCTTTTTAGTCTGTACTTAAAGGACCTTCTGTATTAAGTTATTGCATAAGTTATTATCATGCCAATATTAAAAATATGTTACGTTTTTATCAAATTTCTTTCTGTTAAGTTGTTATGACAATACAAATATTATAGAAGTCTGGGAAGCCCAAAAATAGTAACGTGCTTTGTAGCTCCTTGAGTTTGCAATATCAGAAAAATATATTTTTAAGGACAGGCATTTAATTCTGATCACATAATCTGAATTTATTTAGATTATACCAACGACTACATTAAATACAACATTCATCACAATCCATCTCTCTAAAATCTTATTCGTAAGTTCTGGTTGTGATCGTGTAAACTCTCAACGACTTCAACGATTAAGGTCATATTTTCCCCAGAAAGCATTTATTTTGTCATAATGCTTGTTAATGACTGTGTTATGTACCAATTTTATTTGTATTACGTGCACCTATTTACAGTTATTTCAGCTAAATTATCCACATTTTTAAGCTGAATACAAATTGTCTTAGCGTAATAGCTATTCTGTAATAGAAGTGTTAAAATTATTTCTACATAAGATAGGTACTTCAGTACAAAACTGTTTCTATGTAGTACTAAGTATGCAGTTCTGAATATGATAACCCTACCGCAGATTTCCTGTAACCAACTCTCAAATGTCCATTGTCCATGCAGAATCATAATGTCATGCAATATAATTCAACACCGGTCGAGGCGAGCGGTTGGAGGCGATCCGGACAACGCGTGCAATTACCAGAGACATTTATTACGTTACCTAATTTTGTGGGGCGATTAGCAGTTTAACGAACTAACAGCGTTTTAACGATTAACTTGGAATGGCTGTTGTAATCTATGTTTTACGTTTGCGTGTATCACTGTAGAACCGTTTCGTTTTGGTAGTTTCTTTTCATTGTAAGTTTTCTTGAAGATAGTATGTGGCACGCTATGCATTTCATTAAGATATGCTACTTCAACGTTTTCATACTTCAAGCTGTTAAATTTCGCTGTTTACTTTTATCTCTATGCTTGAACTAAATAGGACAAGGTAAGTTTTCTTTACGCTTTCACCCTTTTCTTTTTATTCAATTTCGCTCTACCAATCGCGAGTGTCCAGAATGAATTCCGTCTGACCTTCATTCAGCCTTCACAACCCTTAGGCAAACTAGATTTTTGTAGTTTCTTATTATTAGGGTCCGCTTGGAAGATGGTAATATAACGCAAAGGGACTTAGAACCCACAAAACGAATTATAGAGATGACCTTATTAATTTTCAGTACACTTCAGTGCTTTAATAGAAAAGCTGATATTTACGTGAGGGATTCGGGGCGTCTATTTCAGACTGCAACCACTGCAGACTTTAGGTTTAAACAAATGCAACTCGAAAAGAAACGAAAAATCCTCTTTTTCGCACCGTGTGTCGCATTTGACCATTCATTCAAAGCAGTGTGGATACACGATACGGCACTTACACCTAATGACATGCCATTAACTGCGGCAATGCTTTAAATATATTCAGTGCATGTAACTCGCCTTTTCTCACCTGCAGAGATGGTAATGCTGACATACTTAGCGTATTTCCGTACTTGTCATATTTGCTTGTGGTCGGGATACAAATAGCTGAAACCTGACTTGTAGGAAATATTTGAAAGATTTACTCGTGCTGAAAAGTTTTGTATCAGCAGTAAAATGAAATTATTGGGTGGAAATAACCTTCGACTTTGTAACCGACATAATAAAATTTAAGGTCATATTAAATCATGGCAGTCTGCAAAAGGGTTCGGGAATTGGTTTTCAAGTGAGATGGATGGGTTTATCTGGCCATGGCCGCCAAAATTATGGTACAAAGTTACATAACCACTTTTCATATATTTTTTTTAATAAAATTTAAGGAAGTTAATAGAAACGCAGAGGCAAAATTACACATTTATAACGAGTACATGTGCGGTATTATCAATGTACTATTTTTCAGGGCAAGGATCTCTCCCATTATATGCTCTCAAAAGCTTTATGTAGTCAATCATCGGAAAACTAATACTTTTCGACCTTTTCATGTAATTAGCTACAAAGTTAGGATATTCTGTTCAATGGACTTAAATAATAATCATGGGACGATGTTTTTGTGCCATAAATAACAACATTTACTGATATATGCAAATACTTTTAGGCATCATTGAAAACCTAAATAATAAGTGGTTTGTAAAATTGTTTTTAGAGTTCTAATAAAAACATGGCTTGTTTATTACGCTTTCACGGTAAAGTGTATGAAAATAGGCCTGAAAACTTTTGTATAGGATCCTTTTCACCCACGCTCTTGAAGTAATTGTTCAGATGGAGCCTGTATTTTTGCAATTTTCTGATCAAAATTGTGCTAAAAATGGTTCTTCATTAGCCAATCAGTCACATGACAGACATCCGATTGACCCACAGCTCTGAACATCACATATGCGTTCAGAGATTAACACTGAAACGCTTAGAATTCCTATAAATATGTGTATGTGTGCGCAAAGCCTATTGTAACACGTATCATACACAGTACACACACACACAAGCGCGTTTGTTATAGTACGAGTTTGATATTTTCAGAGAGCAGGTTTTTGAATACTTAATTTACATCCTGGTTTCTATGGAGTGCATCACAAACGGTGTGCTTTCATTTGTTTTTTATCTATGTTCTATATAAAAACTGAACTGTGAACTTACATAGCGTAACATTCAAAAATACGTTCTATATTTTTGCAGGTCAATATTAAACCTTGTATTGAATAGTCCTGCATACCTTACTTCATGGCCTATTCGTTACAAACAAACAAACAAATCCTACTTCTTTATATAATAATATAGATATACTCACGAGATTTTGTATTTGTATGGTGTTAGGTATTACAAACATCTTAAACAGACGGTAAACGCGTGTTTTAAATTTATTTTGAACACGCTACTCTAATCAGCATCTAATTACTAATAACGTTATTTTTTCAAACTAAACATAATAATATGTTTTAAATTAACACCAAAATCTGTACAAAAAAAAAAAAAACAAAAGTTAAAAATAAAATTCCGATCAAACCTTGGAAATTATAATTCGAATAAAAATATTAAAAATACTCGTTTTAGCATTTGCATAGTTCGTTTATAATAGTGCCTTATGTGATTTACACGGACGTCAGTAAAACGGCTCGGAGCCAACAGTTTGTAGCACAAATCAATTTGTTTCTCTATAATGAAATAGCTCGCCATACCAGTTTTGTTGTTAGTGATTTCAGTATATATAAGGTGCTCTAAATATATCTGCCACGGATTCAATGGGAGATAGTATTGTATTATATACGGATGACAATGGTGAGGACATTTTTAATACTAGAATGATCAAATCAATTATTATTTGAGATAATAAAGTTTAGAACACCTTCTGAAAAGACAAATTGTCGTTTCCACACTGCTTGATTAGTCGATAAATGGTCAACACTTTGAATAATTTTCATTACCACCTTCATTATCCACGTTTCATTATTCAATACTATACAGAAATATAATAAAGCGTTGACGTTATGTGTGGCTTTAAGTGTGGTGGCTTTAACTCTATGTATTGAGTACGGCCCTATCTGTTTGCTTACTAGAAATAAGAGTATGACATAACTTGTAAAATCAAAATTCTATCTCTTATAGGTAACTCCAGAGAGAGATAGATTATTGCATTCCACAGTTAATAGACATTGAATCACAATCTACCTTTTTTAACTTCTCCGGAACAACTAATACACTCACCCCTATTAAGTACCACTTGTATAACGCAAAACAGACTACAAATCGATGTCACACAAACGCAGCCTAGCTTGCCAGCTTTACACAACCAAAAGCTTAACAGGCTATTAAGACGATAATTACAAACCCTATCTGATTGTAAAGCAGTACCGTCGACCACAAAGGACAGTTAGGGCAACTTGTAATTCCATAGCCACGTTTACAATGTAGTTGTTGATGATAATTTGGTCACAATACACCGGTGCTATTCAAATTTGTCCAGGCAGCGTTGCCTTGCGTCGGCTGGCTAATGAAGCGACCGCGTCCTATCGAGATGTGTTTACGAGGTCAGGTTAGCTTTGCCTCCGGTTTGCGGTTGTGGTAATATAGAATACTTGCCCGCTTCGTAAAGCAAGCTTTTAGGTCAAATTAATTGTGATGGAGACAGTGCTTTTAATGTGGGCATGTAATGACGTGTAGTTAATATTATAGTAAAGCTTGCGGTATTGTTTATATTGCTGTTTTTAATCTGGGTCATGACCTGGTAGGTTTCTCTTCCGCCTGTTAAATTCAAGTATTTCTATTATGTATTATTTAAAGCTCTAAACTATAGATACAACCTTAAGGTAGTTTTCATATAACAAAGAATTAAATATTTTGGGAAACATGAATTAATGAAATGTTTTTGGGATCTTAAGCCAATGGATCTAACACTCGAGGTGACATACAAAGTTATCGAAATATTTGTCACTGGATAAAATAAACTACATTATTGGCTAAGTACAGTGTACAAATAGCATAGATTCAGATCAAAGTCGCGAGTAACTATTCAGTCATCTCAATCGCGTTTACAATGCAATAAATTGTGTAGCAGCTCAAATGTAATTCCTGCGTTGCATTCAAAATGTAACGTCTATTTCAGAAAATGCATGGCGTTCCCAAATACCATGCGTTTTACCACAGGATCGTGTACTCNCGTTACAAACAAACAAACAAATCCTACTTCTTTATATAATAATATAGATATACTCACGAGATTTTGTATTTGTATGGTGTTAGGTATTACAAACATCTTAAACAGACGGTAAACGCGTGTTTTAAATTTATTTTGAACACGCTACTCTAATCAGCATCTAATTACTAATAACGTTATTTTTTCAAACTAAACATAATAATATGTTTTAAATTAACACCAAAATCTGTACAAAAAAAAAAAAAACAAAAGTTAAAAATAAAATTCCGATCAAACCTTGGAAATTATAATTCGAATAAAAATATTAAAAATACTCGTTTTAGCATTTGCATAGTTCGTTTATAATAGTGCCTTATGTGATTTACACGGACGTCAGTAAAACGGCTCGGAGCCAACAGTTTGTAGCACAAATCAATTTGTTTCTCTATAATGAAATAGCTCGCCATACCAGTTTTGTTGTTAGTGATTTCAGTATATATAAGGTGCTCTAAATATATCTGCCACGGATTCAATGGGAGATAGTATTGTATTATATACGGATGACAATGGTGAGGACATTTTTAATACTAGAATGATCAAATCAATTATTATTTGAGATAATAAAGTTTAGAACACCTTCTGAAAAGACAAATTGTCGTTTCCACACTGCTTGATTAGTCGATAAATGGTCAACACTTTGAATAATTTTCATTACCACCTTCATTATCCACGTTTCATTATTCAATACTATACAGAAATATAATAAAGCGTTGACGTTATGTGTGGCTTTAAGTGTGGTGGCTTTAACTCTATGTATTGAGTACGGCCCTATCTGTTTGCTTACTAGAAATAAGAGTATGACATAACTTGTAAAATCAAAATTCTATCTCTTATAGGTAACTCCAGAGAGAGATAGATTATTGCATTCCACAGTTAATAGACATTGAATCACAATCTACCTTTTTTAACTTCTCCGGAACAACTAATACACTCACCCCTATTAAGTACCACTTGTATAACGCAAAACAGACTACAAATCGATGTCACACAAACGCAGCCTAGCTTGCCAGCTTTACACAACCAAAAGCTTAACAGGCTATTAAGACGATAATTACAAACCCTATCTGATTGTAAAGCAGTACCGTCGACCACAAAGGACAGTTAGGGCAACTTGTAATTCCATAGCCACGTTTACAATGTAGTTGTTGATGATAATTTGGTCACAATACACCGGTGCTATTCAAATTTGTCCAGGCAGCGTTGCCTTGCGTCGGCTGGCTAATGAAGCGACCGCGTCCTATCGAGATGTGTTTACGAGGTCAGGTTAGCTTTGCCTCCGGTTTGCGGTTGTGGTAATATAGAATACTTGCCCGCTTCGTAAAGCAAGCTTTTAGGTCAAATTAATTGTGATGGAGACAGTGCTTTTAATGTGGGCATGTAATGACGTGTAGTTAATATTATAGTAAAGCTTGCGGTATTGTTTATATTGCTGTTTTTAATCTGGGTCATGACCTGGTAGGTTTCTCTTCCGCCTGTTAAATTCAAGTATTTCTATTATGTATTATTTAAAGCTCTAAACTATAGATACAACCTTAAGGTAGTTTTCATATAACAAAGAATTAAATATTTTGGGAAACATGAATTAATGAAATGTTTTTGGGATCTTAAGCCAATGGATCTAACACTCGAGGTGACATACAAAGTTATCGAAATATTTGTCACTGGATAAAATAAACTACATTATTGGCTAAGTACAGTGTACAAATAGCATAGATTCAGATCAAAGTCGCGAGTAACTATTCAGTCATCTCAATCGCGTTTACAATGCAATAAATTGTGTAGCAGCTCAAATGTAATTCCTGCGTTGCATTCAAAATGTAACGTCTATTTCAGAAAATGCATGGCGTTCCCAAATACCATGCGTTTTACCACAGGATCGTGTACTCAGATTTTATCTATACTAATATTATAAAGCTGAAGAGTTTGTTTGTTTGAACGCGCTAATCTCAGGAACTACTGGTCTGATTAGAAAAATGACTTCAGTGGTAGATAGCCTATTTATCGAAGAAGGCTATAGGCTACTTTTTATCCACGTGCGGAATAGTTCCCACGGGACGCGGGTGAAACCACTGGCAGAAGCTAGTGTTGTAATAAAATATTTTGTCGATTTTACAGTTAAAGAAAAAGGATGAAACTAAAATTAAGTCAGATAAGAAACTGAGTCAGATAAGAATACAAATTTATATTGCACCATCATAACGTCTTAGAGCTTCCAGTTAACTAATATAACGTACTAAGCATTTATATCATCTAGACTTCCCGACTAGGTACCTATGTAAGCCTTGTATTGAAATAGCTCAGACGAAAACAATGTATTGGGTAAGTGCCCTCTTACCCTAATAATTCTCGCATAGGGAGTCGTAAAAGTAGACAAACGAGACGCTCCAATATTCGATAGCATGTGTGCTCTATAAGAAAATATAGCTGATTTAAATATTCTTTGACAAACAAATGCATACCTATAAAAAAGAATTACAGATGGTCGCTATAATTTGCTGTTATTGAAAGCGATCACCAAACTGCGTGAAACTTTAGAGTTCTCATGAATATCTTTTGTAACAAAAACGAACATAATACCTATGACTTACAAAGGCCGGAATCCGTAGGTACATAAAGGAAGGATAAAAGTTTTACGGAACATAAAAGGAGACATGTCGAAAATCTGTGCTCATAAAACTGAGGGTGGCACCCACGCGGATTACCAACGCAATGTTTTCCAAAAACACACCTTCGATACTCATCAAACCCTGATCGCTTTTATTAATCCCATTGGCCGCTATCAACAACCAACCTCACCTTACCTTGGTCTATATTTAGATGTAATTTATTCATTCCTATCGGGAAATTAATATTGTATTACAAAGTTACTTTCTAAATTAATCTATATAAACAAAGTTCAGCACTATTATTAATGTGAAAATTTAATTTTCTTGTTTCGAGTATAACTATCGTTTTGGTAAATAATTTAAACACTATCGACATTGACATAGTTTTAAATTAAATATACCAACAATAAATAAGTTAATAAAATTGTAATTTTGATTTCTTGTAACTGAAAAATAAAACAGACGAAAAAGTTATAATCTCAAGAAATCTTCTTAAAACCAGATCAAGTTACTATAACTTAAAAGTTTGGTACTAAAACTGCACTCGATGTACTAAATTCCTGTTAGGATAGGCGGGTGCTTAGACATTCAAGCGTTATTGAATTCCACGATTGAAAATCTAAGTTAAATGCCCATTCTCTGAATGCCACTTGATGGCATAAATTTAATATCGTAACCGAGAGCTATCCAATAGAACTTTCGTAACAAATTTCATTTATCTCCTCCTCAAAGAATTTCATAAAATCGATTGTTATCAAGATGATTTAAAGTTTAAATTTAATGGAATTCGTTTTGTGTTTGTCAATATTCATCAGTGAATTACATCACGCGATGTTATATGAATCATTATGATCGACAGACATTGATGATTGAAAAAATATACTCGGTCCCAATAGAGTTGAATATTTTCAATATCTTATCACATCACAGTAATTTATAACCGAAAGGTCGATAGTATTGATATATTGACAACGTTTCACCTATAATTTTCCATGACATTAACATTTAATATTCTATAGATAGAAAACTGATTTGTAGGTCTGAAATACATTGAAAGGCGTCTATGAAAGTCTATAACAATGTTATCTGGTCTGAGAGAAACTATTATTCTCTTTCTGTATACACGTACGTATATATGTAGCTGAAAGGCTCGGTGTATTGTTATCGACACGAATAATCGGTTTCCCGTGTCATAAATCTCTGGGGGTAATTAATCATGGGCCTGACCGTGTCGGACAGAGGACCCTGTCCCCGAGCTCGTCGACACTAAGACAATGTTTTCTCATCGTTCTTTGTTTTTTTTTGTAGGTTGTTAGATAACCTACTTTTTGGACTGGTTTACTAAGCACTTGAGTTTTATTTATAACCTCTTATCAACGTCATCAACCTTACCTTTCGTGTTTTATATTTCGCTTAGCACGCTCCTGCATTTTTGTTTCAAAAAGATTTTTCGTAAAATACCATCATTTGCTGTGACTGCAAAATTTCGTTGAACAATTTTCGCATAAGTCATAATAGTGTCATTTTTTGCTGAGTTTGGTGGGCGAGCTTGAAACGCCCGTGAATATATCTCTGCTGGTAGGATAAATCACACGCCATGATCACTGATCAAAAGTTGGCGAAGTTTAGCTTTTCGGGACATTCGAATAAATCAGTGCCCTCAAGCGTGAAATTAAAACGAGGCCGAAGTTAATGCAAAATCTATCGAAAGTTTAACAAAAACTACGATTCGGTACACACGGCGACATGTCGAGTCGCCATCACTCCATCAAGTCCTTTGTGAACTATTTTGAACGTTTTTTGGCCACTGCGTGATATCACTATCCAATTCAGTTCGAACATTCATTCTCGCTGCATGATATATATTTCAGATTTTTACATGCGAAATACTGTATTTCTTTTCTTTTTGCTTTTTCATCAATGTAAAAAATAAAACATTAATAAAACATATTTGTTTTATGTTTATTCTGCCATAATGCAGTTCTGATGTTAAAAATACGTAACAATTATAATACCCGGACAATAAGTTGCCTATACGTTATTTTTATAATTAAACTACATCACTACCAAGTTTCATTTAAATCAGTCCAGCAGTTTTAACGTGAGGGATTAACAAACAAACATACGAACTTTCGAATGTATAAATTAGTAGGTATTCACATTTTCAAGATACGTTATCAATAAAATGAAGTCATTTGAATTTTGAATATATTGAAAAAGATTTAATCGAATCAATTTAATCAATAAAAGCAATTACCATTTAATAGGTTTAGTTTGGGAACTTGTCTATCTTAATATCTGAAATCTTCCAAGATTGTTTCGAGATTGAAAGTCGTTGAATACTTGGCGAAGTTTTTTGTTAACATAATTAAGATAATCTGAATATTTGGTAAAGTAGATCTATTCGAGTTGACGTAAAAATTAAAAAGAAAGAGGCTAAATGGCCGAGACAACTAACTTTTTTCGTAGCTAAGTAGATGTTTGGTTACGAAAAAAGTTCTAAAAAAGAGAGCCTAAAAGAGCATTGTTTGTTTTCGTCTTTTTTTCACAATAATTTAAATTTCCATAGATATTTTTGTATAAGGTCGTGCAAATGCTCAAACAACGACGCGTACTCACTAGTTTCGTTACACGAATCTCAAACATGGCACACCTCAGCTTTCTCGGAAAATGGGTTCAAATCCACGTTACTTTTTCTTATTTACCAATGTCTTTAACAACATAGCAACACAGTTTACTAATCTTAAGACAAAGCTTCATTATGTTGAAGCACCTTAAGGCGTAAGTTGTTTGCCTTTTGCGTATTTGAGACAAAAGACGAATTTTCCGAGTCTATTAGTTTAGAAGCTTCCATATAATATTTGCGTAGGTACTTTGGGAACAATCGGTTTACAAATCCGATGAAAAGCAAAGGGTGTGAAGAGTGCGCGGTTCGAAGTGCGGGGGGAGGGGTGAGGGGTGACTTACGAGGCTTTATTGCCAGTCTCGTGACAAACGATTATTATGAAGACGGCTCACTTTCCACACGTTCCGCTTTTGATTAACTTTAGTGAATTTGCATTATATTTTTCCACAGTATAATTTTGAATAAATATGCGACTTATTTCGGAGGACATAGCTCTTGGTATAATAAGATGGATTACAAGAGTACTGCTCGAATTGGGAATGATTTGAAAATAATAGTTACTAAGGGACAGTTTTTTTATTTGAATGTAAATGTTACATTCTTCCTAGTGTTAATAACTACTGTTGCGTAAATACGTCATTGCATAAGGAATACCTATGAAAATACACCGACATAACTGATGCATATGTAAACTTGGAAATTGATTTGTATCACCCATATTATTGAGTAATCAATTGTATTTTATCACAATTGTTGACTATGTACTGAAAAAATAAATCATTCCTTGCAGGGACAACCTCGAGCAAACTCAATGTTTGTGTAACTAGAATTTCGAATAGTGTCGACAAAGCAAAGGCTTAGCGTTTCCTGATTTAATAAAATGAATGTGTATTGTTGTTATTGTTGCGACTAGCGACGAGTATGTGCTGCGACTACTTGCATCGCTCAAGTTGATACAAAATGAGAGCTCTCCGAATAAAACGGCGAGACGGCACGGAAAATGCCAGTAAAAATAAATAAAAATATTAAAAAGGATAACTTAATAGTTGAACAATCAGAAAGAATAACTTTACTCGACGTTTGTGGTTTAAAAATCTAGCTTTATGTCTCCAACAAAGCATGAGAAATATTTTCGCATTTAACGTTAACCTTTGACCAAGTTTTTATAAACGAATAAAGTCTGAAAAATGGAGTCTAAATAAAATATACAAAATATTTAACGTAATGCTACGTGGAATATTATTACAAGTTGGAATTACTTACGTCACACTCGGTAATTTAATCAGAGTCGTTTTAGAGGTGCTACACAGGAGCAGAGGAGTTTCTACTAAAAGATTTGTCAAAAGGAACAGAGCGCTAAGAATGCTGAAATAATTAGAAGCTGGAGTCAGCAGTAAAGTAGAGGCCTACTGAATAATGAGAGCTGGGGGAGCGGCGACGTTCACTCAGTACCCGACACATACCTACCTATAGAACTTTACATAAATTACTTTGAAGGTGACGCTAAATCTGTCGTTTCTGTTCTAGTCGCCCTCTCGTGTTACGTTTATAGCTGTGACTATTTATAGGTTGTTAAATTCTTTGAGTTATTACTAGTCGCAAAAGTAAATACGATGAATGATGCAGTTTACTAAGTACCTACCTGTAAAAATGATTTAACACTGTTGTAATATACGCGTACATTTATTTGTTGGAGCTTTGATTTGAAAATATACACTATTGTCCATAGCACTTCTTTGGCGTCTGATGTATTGAATTGTAGATCGTAACAGTAACAGTTTAATCGTGTAGAATCATCTATTAAAAGGCTAGGTCAGCACAAATTTGTTAGGACATACGACTTTAGCAAATTTACAACGCAGACAGACCAAAGTTAGTCGAGAAGCGGTACTCACGTCCCATTTATATTGTTTTATGGTTTCTTTCCTTCCCACTGTGGTTCAGCTAGAAAATGTGGATCCGTTTCCTCGGTGCGGTTTTTTATTATCCCGTTGGATACACCGACGTATCTATCACGGAACGTCGAACGGCCCTAATGTGGGTGACCGATGACACGCATTTTGTAATACCAGAGCGCTCTCAACGTGAAATGGGTTTTAATAATGCCCCTGCTCGTCGTATGAAAACGAATTCTCTCTTTATTTTATAGATAGAGTCCGAGTCCAATCTCGGCGTTTTCGATTTTATGAGCATTCAAACTGATAATATGGGCTAGTGTCTTACTATCTGAAAAATTCTCAATCGTAAGACTAGACTCTTTAAGAAATAGAATTTACAAAGACCTAATTAACAGTCATTGCGGTGAATGAAAAGCAAGTAAAATGTATTGTAAAACTAGGAAACAGAAGCAAAAATGGCATACTTATTTCACCAGTTCTTGCCTTGTAATAATGCTAATGGTAATGTCTACACAATAACGTTGCAGTTGCAAGCGAGAAAGTCGCACCGAAATTACCTTTTTAAGTGCAGACTCAACGGGCTGAAGAAAAATAATATTTTAAGGTAGCAAAGTTGTATCAATTAATTTTCTGACTGGAAAAACTTATTCGGAGGTAAAAATAGGTAAAGTTGAGAGCCCAGCAGCTTGTCTATTTTTCCCATCTCGAATTGATTTGATCGGATTCGCGTCGAGACTCTCCGAACTTAACGAAACTTCGAGTAAACTTGCGGTTCGGAAATAGGTTTAACTAAAGATGAAAGAAGTAGTTTTGAACTGAAATCATTCTTTACGAAGGCCGGATCCAGTTATGGAAAATGACATTGATTCATAACGTTACACTCGGTTCTTTGATAAAAGTGATATTTTGATTTATGACTTTGTACAGTTGCTTTCTAAAGAAGTTTGATCTAATAAAAGCAGCAATATACTAAGAAACATTTTGTTACGTAAATTGTATGTAGTGGTATTTTCTGTGTCGAGCTCTACACTTGGCATAGTTACATTAATGATCCTATAAATTAATTTAACGACTGCTTATCTCTGGATTATAAAATAATCCCTTAATTCAATGACTTTAATAAATTAACTATGCGCATAAGAATGAGGTAAACAAAGCAACGAAGCAAAATGTTGAGTGGATGGAAAAACCTCCCTCGGATCTCAATGATGGGTATCTCTTTGTTTTTGGGCGAAAATAAACTTTGCTTTTTTGTCTTTGAACCTTTTGGGCCCATGTGTGGATTGAACCATAAATCAAAGCCCTCTCAATAAATCTTGACTTCGTGAGAATTTGCCAAAGACGTTTTGTAGTTTTTTAAGCTCGATGTCGATAACATTTCACCTCAGTGATAGCTATCTCGCACAATATATTGACTGGAGTTCAAATATTCGCTGCTCTTTTTATTGCAACATATTTTTACCAAATGAATTGTGGTATAAACCCATAAATAATGTATGACAGAAAATTTCAGATTGTGCAGCCAAATAAACGTAAAAAAAATGTTGAACATTTATTAAAAATATTTGGAACCTCCACGCTGTAGGTAATGAATTATTTATTAATCGTGCTAGGACCAAGATTAACTTATTATAACAACTCAACAAGACTGTAAGACGACGCGACAAAAATGAAAATAATTTTCGTGATTTACAACCCTATCTGATATCATCTTAACAATATCCGCTCAGTAATGGCGTAAGAATTCTTTAATCTAGGGTCAAAATTAAAGGCATTTGTAAACGTAACGCGGCATGAGGGGGGAGTGAGTAAATCAATCTATCATTGAATTAGTTGATGTTGAACGGGCGATTTCGGCAATATTTTAGAGGCGACGGCAATAGAATGAGGCATTTTGCACTCGGCGCACGTTTCAGCCTATTCATCAAGTCGCTGAAGCCATTACCAAGCCCGCCACCTGCACGATCCACGATCCCTAGTTTGTATTACGCCGGATTATTCCAACTTTCATTTACCTATAACTTGTTGAATTATAATCAATGTTTTTGTTATTATAGAACTTATGTTTATGTATAGACCCTGTTAGTTTTATACACACTAATTCTGGTTGACTAGACGTCTGAATTCTGTTATAGTTGGGCGCTAGTTTGACTTTGATTATTCAATCTGCGGGTACCTCCGCAGAGAAATAATAAAACAAACAATGTAGGTAACATTGTTTTAATATTTCTCTTATACCTACGCTAGGGCTTGAAGAGTGTGCTTCAAACAGTAGTACAATACAGTACAAAACTGATTAAGCTTTTGATTACCGATAATTCTATCCGGAGAGCCCTTTTCGTCTTCTACAAAAAAATGTTTACATCATTGCCAAAATATTATCTATTCAGGTGTTTAAGCCGAGTTAAATGCCTGGGGTGGAATGAACGTTTAGGCACCATCTGAAGTGAACATTAAAATTGAGATACAAAATAACGCTTCATGCACCTGCCTAAGGCCATAGATCATCTAGCGGGCAATAGAATGCCCGCTTGCATCCTGCTGAGGGCGATATATCACTTGCGGAAAGGCCATTAGAGTGTTCCCCGAACGCCAGATTAAAATGTTAACTAACCACCCTTTGTCTTCGCCGCATTTACAATGGGAAGCGGTTGTTTTACCCTCTAATGTTTGCTGCGATCTCAGCCACTGATTGCCGTTCGCGTGTTGTTTTATTTAAAGCCGTTTGAGGCATGTTCATGTTGCCGCCTTCTTATTTAAGTTCTGTTATTGCTTGTTTCCTCAGTTGATCGCTTTTTTATTCCCAAGTAATTTTGGTTATATTGTAGTTATCAAAAACTTTTAATTCATAAAATCTTCAGCAAATAGTTAGGTTAAAGAGAGACGATGCTCTTTTCTAAATACGAGTCTCAGTTTCGAACGGAATAAAAATGTTATTATGGCATAGCTGTGCTTTAAAATGCATCTTTAGTAAATATTTGCATCAGAAAAACGTCGTAAACTTCCAGTGACGCAATACTTGGCTGAAGGCTTTTACTGGCCGGAATTTTCCTTTAAAAGTCATGTAAGTTTCATGCAGACTGCTCTGTTTTATATATTTTTGTCAACTGTTACTTTATGTAGATTTGTTTTAGGGAAATAAGAGTTTTGCCAGAATTACGAAAATGAGGTGCTTCTTCGTATTATATTAGATTCATTTTCTTTTTAACTTTCAAATTTATTTTTAGTTAGTTTATAAAATCTTAATTATTATTTTAATCATTAGCTGCGTCTGTTTCTTCCTCACGTCTTTGAATAGGTGCTAGGAATTGTAACTTTATGTGCCGCTAATTAATAGAACAGTTTCATTTTCAAGTAGATACTTAATAAATAAACAATCTTGCAATTTGTATCTTATAAATTTACCTAATAGGTATAGTTATGGTTGTGACTTTATTGTTGGTTTTCCATCTTTTGTAGATGTTAAAGAGCTTGGCAAATTCTGTACGTCTCCGCTTAAACACAAACACAAAGTTATTGCGAAAAAGAGAAAAAAAAAACGCGTTTATATTATGAAGTGCGGCCTTTTGTGGCAAAATAGCCATTTACCTTATTAGCTAGGTAGCGGCCAGTCTTCACTTTATATTCTAGGGCAGTTGGCACCCACACCACGTCCTAACCTATTCATCATAAGGCAAGGCCCCTGAAAGTATTCCGTGGCTACCTGCCCCCACTATTCCTCCGGCCGACTTAATCTTGTTTGCGGCGTGCAAATATTCTTTTAATACTATATTTCTAGGTCCAATATAAAAGATTTATTGTTTTGATTCCAAGTGGAAGCTGTTTGCGCAAATTACTTCAAGTTATTGACGTGTTTTGAGTATTACATACACGTAGCTACAATTTTTCATACTTTTTTTAGACAGGTACAAAATTGTGTACCTAACTATTAGGCACTATATTCCCCGGCTGTGGCACCAACATCAGAACAAGGTGTCATGTAATAACAATATATGTTTCAGGTAGGCCCTCCGACCAACTAATTAATTCATTATAGTCAACCAAGTTGCCTAGTTTATACAGAGGCACGCACATTGAAAACATAAATTACCAAATTCATTCTTGGGGGAGCTAGAGTAATGAAGAAAGGTTCCAATCACTTTACATTAAAAGGTCTAAATTCTAGACCGGGACATTGATAGACAGGCTGGACAAAGGATATAATATTAATCGTCTTGATGCGTAAGCACGACGTTACTTTCAAACTAGAAAAGTAGTATTCATAAAACGCATAAATAGAAGTTCATTTCTACGAATACCGAGTATATTTCTTACATAAAGGCATTTGACAACAATATATTTCAATGCTATCACGGAAGCGGTATACTATGACGAATGCAGCTATTTTTCCGGCGTTATCATGTATGCACGTCCAATTTTTATTGCTTTTTGTGCGNAGCGGTTGTTTTACCCTCTAATGTTTGCTGCGATCTCAGCCACTGATTGCCGTTCGCGTGTTGTTTTATTTAAAGCCGTTTGAGGCATGTTCATGTTGCCGCCTTCTTATTTAAGTTCTGTTATTGCTTGTTTCCTCAGTTGATCGCTTTTTTATTCCCAAGTAATTTTGGTTATATTGTAGTTATCAAAAACTTTTAATTCATAAAATCTTCAGCAAATAGTTAGGTTAAAGAGAGACGATGCTCTTTTCTAAATACGAGTCTCAGTTTCGAACGGAATAAAAATGTTATTATGGCATAGCTGTGCTTTAAAATGCATCTTTAGTAAATATTTGCATCAGAAAAACGTCGTAAACTTCCAGTGACGCAATACTTGGCTGAAGGCTTTTACTGGCCGGAATTTTCCTTTAAAAGTCATGTAAGTTTCATGCAGACTGCTCTGTTTTATATATTTTTGTCAACTGTTACTTTATGTAGATTTGTTTTAGGGAAATAAGAGTTTTGCCAGAATTACGAAAATGAGGTGCTTCTTCGTATTATATTAGATTCATTTTCTTTTTAACTTTCAAATTTATTTTTAGTTAGTTTATAAAATCTTAATTATTATTTTAATCATTAGCTGCGTCTGTTTCTTCCTCACGTCTTTGAATAGGTGCTAGGAATTGTAACTTTATGTGCCGCTAATTAATAGAACAGTTTCATTTTCAAGTAGATACTTAATAAATAAACAATCTTGCAATTTGTATCTTATAAATTTACCTAATAGGTATAGTTATGGTTGTGACTTTATTGTTGGTTTTCCATCTTTTGTAGATGTTAAAGAGCTTGGCAAATTCTGTACGTCTCCGCTTAAACACAAACACAAAGTTATTGCGAAAAAGAGAAAAAAAAAACGCGTTTATATTATGAAGTGCGGCCTTTTGTGGCAAAATAGCCATTTACCTTATTAGCTAGGTAGCGGCCAGTCTTCACTTTATATTCTAGGGCAGTTGGCACCCACACCACGTCCTAACCTATTCATCATAAGGCAAGGCCCCTGAAAGTATTCCGTGGCTACCTGCCCCCACTATTCCTCCGGCCGACTTAATCTTGTTTGCGGCGTGCAAATATTCTTTTAATACTATATTTCTAGGTCCAATATAAAAGATTTATTGTTTTGATTCCAAGTGGAAGCTGTTTGCGCAAATTACTTCAAGTTATTGACGTGTTTTGAGTATTACATACACGTAGCTACAATTTTTCATACTTTTTTTAGACAGGTACAAAATTGTGTACCTAACTATTAGGCACTATATTCCCCGGCTGTGGCACCAACATCAGAACAAGGTGTCATGTAATAACAATATATGTTTCAGGTAGGCCCTCCGACCAACTAATTAATTCATTATAGTCAACCAAGTTGCCTAGTTTATACAGAGGCACGCACATTGAAAACATAAATTACCAAATTCATTCTTGGGGGAGCTAGAGTAATGAAGAAAGGTTCCAATCACTTTACATTAAAAGGTCTAAATTCTAGACCGGGACATTGATAGACAGGCTGGACAAAGGATATAATATTAATCGTCTTGATGCGTAAGCACGACGTTACTTTCAAACTAGAAAAGTAGTATTCATAAAACGCATAAATAGAAGTTCATTTCTACGAATACCGAGTATATTTCTTACATAAAGGCATTTGACAACAATATATTTCAATGCTATCACGGAAGCGGTATACTATGACGAATGCAGCTATTTTTCCGGCGTTATCATGTATGCACGTCCAATTTTTATTGCTTTTTGTGCGGCAGTTACAAATCGATTTGGCTTTAAGCCAATGGCGTCATTTTAATAGTTCCTCTGTGTGGCCGACAGTACTCACATATTTTAACATTATGTATAGACATTTTAAGCTATGAATTTGTGAGGCACGGCTGCGCCGGAACTTCATGCCAAATTGAGAAAAAACATTCTGTTTTAGACGAGGAAAACAGAAATCACGTATGAGGAAGAATATCTGAATATGTTTATTTTATGTTATTGGTACGCCTATTTTAGATTTAGCGGTGGAAGAAAAATATTTTATTACGAGTTCTGTATCTTAGATACTCAATTAATAATTCAGTAACTGTGAAGGCACGTGTATAAAAACAATACTCGTATTTAGTAATCAGAATTCTCTTCACAATTCAATAAACGTGAATTCATTGAAAGCTACTGACACCTTTTGTTCCTCTTGTAGTGCGAAAGACAGCGTAACGAGAAAATATTTTCCATTATTTATTAATATTTAGTAGGTGTCCCTTATCTTAGGCGAGTTCAATCCTCTGTAGTATTGCTTGATATTCTCTCTTTGAATGCACAGTGGCTCGATAAAACGAGGAATTTGTAAGAAGAGATACAATAACTGGGATAAAAGGGAGCTCCTTTACAATCATATCTATTCATTGGCGAAATCATGAAATACAATTTCCTGTGGTATCTATTCCTTACAAAGGTTTACCATATTGGAAAAGTTACCTCGAGAGGAAATAACTTATGATATTACGAGATCTTATCTCTCGGAGTTGGAAAGTTTTTCAGGTAGATAGTTAGGGTAGAAGGGTAGTTTTGTTTCAATTGTAGTTGTATTTGTGTTAACAATTATTCATTTATTAGAAGAGGATATTACGATTGAATAAGATGATTTTACAAATACATCTCCTTCTTTCTCATCAGTCATAATTTATAACATAAGCAGAAGGTTTCATAACTCACATTTTCCAAATCGAAATGCAGTAAAACAAAACACACTCGCCGTGAGCGTGTTTTGTTTTATATGGAATGAAACACACAATAATATCAGACAGCTACTTGAATATTGTTAACGTTAAGAAATTAGCATCCCAATAGATTTCAGTGTCCTTATATCTCGGTAGTCAGTACGGACGGCGGAGCTGAGCCTAACTGAACAAAGGCTTAGGAACGTCGGACGACGGACGTCCGAATAGCCTCCGCAGATCCTAAGTACAAAGACTGATAAACGGATAAGACTCCCACATAGCTATGCATCCGAAAATCTACCATCGTTGTATATGACATTATTTTGTGTTTGAGGTATTTTGGTAAGATAGGCGTATATCGCTTCATGTACTCGTGTGCATCCGGTTAGGTTAGAAGAAGCCAAACCCAACAAAATTAATCATAATCATAATCGTTTATTCATATATTAAACTAAAATACCTACAACATTATTTCTTAAAATCTAAACGTGCTAATGTTATAATTGCCAGAACTAGGTTGAACCTGTGTCTCAGGTGAAAGTCAGGCGTACGTTAGACGTGTGTGTGGGAAAACGCTAGGCAGATGATAGCAGATGATGAGGTATTCGGGTTAGTTGCCGCACAGTAGACATCTTCTGTCTCTTAGGTAAATAACAATTTGCATTAATTATAACGTAAGATATATGTTTTCTTAAGTGCAAATGTGAAAAATCCGCTAAAATAAAGCGCCGGTAATTCAAATAATAATTTAAGTATAACAAAAAAGTTATTAAATGTGCTTGCCATTGTAGGCCCCTTGAATCAAACTGTCTATAGTTTCCCTTACCTACTAAACTACGAGGATAGTCGATAAAATCAGTAAAAGCAATACGTAATTAAAGTTATAAGTACCACAAGTTTTAAAAGATCCTGAAATATGATTACAATTTTAATGGTAAAAGCGGGCAGGGTGTTAACAAGTAAACAACTTAAAAAGTTCTTAATTGTAACCAAAGCTAAAAACGTTATACTTTAACTTTATTTACGTTGAAAACAAAAGCCACAAAATATTGTGGATTATGCGAGCTCGTTTTAAAAGTTCAAGACCCGTTTTTTCTTTGATAGCTATCGATGTTGAGTGGTATTTTAAAGATTCCTTTAATGAGGTATAAATCTAAATAATTTTCTTAAACTCGGATGAGCAGGTCTTTTTATTAAGCTCTATTTCTATTGATTTAAATCAAAATTATCTTGAGGAAACTGCTCTTGATATTCAGATAAAATATGTCTTATGTTCTTCCTTATGGGTTTTGTTTTACTGCCATCACTCATTCTGTTATTCGATTCGGAAGTTTAATCTTGAAAGTGTAACAAACAAACAAAGAGAACTTACACATTACTAGATTATTTTCATAATTTTATGAAACCGCTGTGAGTAAAATGTCAGCTCGTAAAAACGAGCTTAACTACAAATATGAATACGACTGAAAATTCTGTAACAAAAACACGACAAAAGAAGTCAAACATCTGCTCCTAATTAACATATTGACTCATATTAATTAAAGCGGAAAGTATTCCCTGCAAACTTTAATAACCCATAGTCCTAATTAGTTTGAAAGTCAGTCAATCGGAACCAAATACTAGGCGTACGCTTGCTCTATGCATCGTTGGCTGTGTTGTATCATGTTTGCCGATTCAAGAGGCTCATAAGAAGCATGAATGAGCAAGCTATGCAAAGGCAAATCACAAAGGTTTTCAGGGTATCTACAAGAAATATATAAAATTACCTGTGATTTATGTTAATGAAGATATGAAATACTATGATGAGAATTGAATTCATTTTGTTGCAAAGAACCTTATCTACGATGCAGTTGTACTGCCATATTTTCACAGCGATAGTAGTGTTTGAAAAATAATAAGTAATTGTTAATTTTAATTGAAATTCCGTGTTCTGTTGAACCTAATGCTGTAATTGTTTATCTACCAGGTAACTTTAAGGCTGATTGCACTAGGTATATAAAACCGTTAAAAAACCAGTAAACCCAATATTCTTAATGGTTCTCCCAACGGCTCTAGATTAATTAAGAACTGTAGATTTTAAATACTTTAATAGTAGGTACGGTTATATGAATATTATTTAAGCATTCAACGAATACATCATCCAATTTCAAGATTCCTCTTCATGGAATAAGATCCAGGCTTATGTCGTGGAATAACAAGCGCTTAACTGCCCATAAAGAGGGATTTATTGCTGTGCAAACATATGGAATATCCCGTGTTTCGCTTTGAAGGCTTACCTATTTACTGTCGATGCTAATAAAATATTATAATAAATCCAAATTACTATAAAAATATAACTTTATGCAATAGAGGTCTTATATCCTGCAGAAGTTGACAATATAAAAAAAAAACTTATAGAAACGAACGAAGTTAAAAACGACTCACTGTAAGTGTAAGCTCTTCCGTAAAATGCATGATACATTACTTGCCAAAAAAATCTTTAGCAATTTTCTTCTTTCATGATTTCCGCATTCAATGTGTAGGCTTCTTCTTCATCAAATAACTTTCAGCGAGCAGCGTAAATGATGTGCTCGTAACTATATTTATTATATCTGCTACGCAAGGATTAAACTTCTAAGCAGGCTACTTACTATATTAACTTATTTTATAATTTTATTAAAGTTCTTGCGTCAAAGCAACTAGGCTACTTTTGCAAGTTTAAGAGGTGACTTGACTTTTACTGGTTTCATAAAACTGCTTTTATAAACCAGTATCTTCCACCTCGTTAAATTATTCTTTTAGTTTATGTATCTTTCTAAAAACTAAAACTTGTTTAAAGTTTGTAAGTTGCGCTGGGTGTTTTCACTTAAAAAAATCTTTACCTCGGATATAAAATTCAAAAAATCACTGCTGTTTTAAAACAATAAACTTTAATACCAAAATATTAGCTAGAAGTAACGACGCTCATTAATTTTAACTTATTAAAGCCAGTATTAAGTCGCACCACGGTTTTCTTGCAAGCGAGACGTCATCATGCAAGAAATGCGCAAACATAGTCGGAATATTCATGTGTGTTAATATTCATGGCCACGGAGGCACCTGCTGCACTTCAGTTAAGGATCGCGGTGACTACCGCGGCGGGAGGCGTGTGTACATTTGTGAGACTGTCAGACATTCCTTAAAAGTATATCCTTACTTATAAATACGAATATGAGAGAGGAGCTCGTGTCTGAGTACCAGCCGCATGGGTCAATCGACCATAAAGGTTAAGCAACCTAAGGGCGATAGGCCGGTGGATGGTTGAGCATCTTGCCGGTTTCAGAAATTTCTGACTATCTTTTGTACAGAAGACAGCAGGTCAACGTATACGAATCGGTCAAATTTTACCAATCAAACATTAGGTAACCTACCCCCATTGCGATAAGGTTGAAAATCGATTGCAAAAAAAGTCTGTACATCGTTGGCAGTCGTAACGAGTATTCAAAAGCCAGAAAATCTGACAACCAGTCTTACTATCGGTGTCGGCGTGTGTATTGGGTCGCCCAGGTTAAGAAAAATTAAGAAGATCAGATAGCCAGTCGCTCCATAATAAACACTAGCAGCACTTAGGTGCATCTGGTTAGATTGTATGCTAACCCTAAAATGCGTAGTGAAAAGGCTAGGTACATGAATATAAGTAAGGTAGTTTCGTAATGATACTAAAGCGATTAAGATGAAACTAGACATAGAGATTCGGATGCGTTGAGCAAGTCACTCAGGATTCAGGTGAAACAGTGGTAGACACTAGACAGCCAGTAGGACGCACAGCTAAAGTTTCGCTTGACGAATGCACGTATGAATTTCAGGTCGCATTCAGATGTTCTGGCTAGATATTACCGTGTTACGAATTTAGGCAACGCGTGACTTACTTAATTTAAACTTCACGATTAGAAGCTTTGTTAAACAGTTGTTTGGAACTGGTCTAGGTTCGCGAAAAGTTTTTGTTTTATAATTAAACTGTTGTGTAACTGACGTCTTTGTTCCCTTAGGATAAGAGTTTTATCGGACAAAAATATAGTTTTCGTAACGCCTGAACTTACTCGGATTTTTATTCACGTTATATTCTTGTTGGAATTCCTATTATGCTGAAACTTTTTAAGTTGGTGTACCTAATAAAAATAAAAGAGGTTAACTAATTTATTTGTTTTCCATGAATTTCGGCAAAGTAAAATAATAATTTTCATAAGTTTTTCTTGTTCAACATGTAAATACAGTTTTGCTTCTAGAACACTAAAACCTAGCAACCAAAGCTGCCAGCGTTTTTGCTCGCGATTCATGGGAACTACTTTGCCCAGATAAAAATTAAGCTATAGCATTCCACGATAAGTGGACTATCACTACAAGTTTTTTTTTTTTCAATCAGACCAGTAGTTTCTGAGATTTATAAAACAACGTTCAATAAAACTAACTCTTAAGCTTTATAGATTAGTATTATGGTGTTCATTAAATCCAAAAAGACTCATTCCCAAAACAATCCAAACCCACACAAAGCCAGTTAGGTACAAGGATTTCCGTGGAGACACCACCTTGTTCTCAATCGTTTGCATACGGTGCTGCAACCGAGTTCACAGTTAGTTCCGTTTCTAAGGCTTTGATTTGACATTGATTGTGGATACTGCCATTGTTTGTCGGTGTGTGACGTAACCTATTTGTAGGTCGTGTTCGACTTGTATAGAGGAATTGGTTAACGGCTGGTTTGGGTTTGTGAGTAGAATTAATGGAGCGGGGTTGGTAATAAATTGTGACTTATTAATTGTGGATTACATCATAATATACGTGCACACATCATCTTTCCATGAATATCTATCAATTATAGATGCCTTGTTAAATTATTAAAAGTATATCGCACATGAAAGTTCATTTATATTATCTGATAATTTCAGTTAATTCTCAGAATCAAAAACATATTTTTGAAGTGAAAACTTCTTTAGCGGCGTTGAGCACTTTTTGTATGGGGAAAAATATATAAACTCGCGACAGGTGTCACGTGACCGAAATGTGAAACCCGAAATCATGAAACCCAAAATCGTGATACCCGAAGTCGTGAAACCCGAAATTCTATAGAAATTCCGTAAGTACAGGTCGGTAAGATATTTTATGACGTTTCAAACATGTGAAATTTGACAATAGTGTCAGGCTTAGTAATTATCATTTAAAATCATAGATGGAGTTTGGGTTTTTATTTTTATAAAATGAAATGGTGCCGGAGTATCTTTAGGTTAGCATCCAGGCCACAGCAATAAACTCAAAATATATAT
>NWSH02000537.1:7413410-7436334 GCA_002382865.2 Heliothis virescens
TATTTGTTTTACTACAGAATTACTTTGAAAATCATGATACAAATGATTTTACAAATAAACTAACTTCATAACTTACTTTAAATTTTAGTTAATGAAATATGTGCAAATATTCGGTTAAAATAGTAGAATGTGGCACTACCGACATATCTAATCTAACGCAAAACGATGAATAATGTCGGATGTGGTACTACCGACATATAGTCAATTGGTTTGTACACGGAACATTGTCGTACGTGGCAGATCCGACTAATCACAGTTGATTTGATACGGTTAAAAATGGCATTTCTAACTTTTTACACACTTAGTAAAAGAATAACAGTACTTTAATACCATGTCATTAAGCTCTCAAACATATATTACATGTCATAAAATTTTTGAAAACCTGGTTCCTATATTTAAAAAAATATCAACAATTCAAACTTTGCTGCGCTCTCCTGTAAAGTTGCCGATTTTCACATCCGACAATGTTAATAGGGATAGGCGAATTATGGTAGCAAAATACGCTTTTTGCTGTAGGTAATGTATCTTGTGGACGGTATTATTCTGCTCTCGTTATAAGAAAATTCTATCGATAACTATGTTTTAGTCTTAAAGGCTTATTGACACATTTGACTAATGAGTAAAATATACCTACCTACGTATGTAACGATGCAGAAATAATTGTATGATAATAATGAGTAACCGCTAGCATAGCTCCATATTAATATGGCAACACTTAGGTAAGTATGGAGATGAAAGAAACTTAGAAATAGGTAAACAATGTGACCATGCAAACAACATCAAATATTGACAAAAAAAAATCCGCAACAATCCCAACTCCGAGTATTCGATTCCATTGATATAGTGATTCCAATTGCACTTCGACCGTACGATACGTGATCGCCAGCAAAATGAAAAACTGATACACGAGGTTTAGAAGTCTCTAATAAAATGTTGTTTATGTGGGACAATAGAGGGCGTTAGTATTGTTCCCGCGGGCGCCGGGAACTGACGTCGCCCACAAATGGTTCCGGCACGGCTGCAATGCACTTCTGTTAAATTAAAAACGTCACTACACGTAAATTCATATCATATCGTATTCCGTTCGTTATGTTGCTGTTTTTGTTAGTTAGTGTGATTTTCATTTATGTTGTAGATTATTTATACAAATTTTTAGGGTTCCGTACCCAAAGGGAAAAACGGGACTCCGTTGTCTGTCTGTCTCCAGACTGTATCTCATAAACCCTGATAGCTAGAAAGCTGAAATCTTCACAAATGATCTATTTCCATCGCTGCTATAAAAACAAATACTAAAAATAAACGTGTGAAACCGCAAATTATAACTTTGTTATTTATAGATTTTTATGAAAAACAAAGTTATTTTTTGCTGCCCGAAATACGTTCATTTATCATGGATAATGGTAGGAACCCTTCGTGCGCTAGTCCAACTCGCACTTGGCCGGCTTGTTTATACACTTAATTCTCATATTTTTGCAACTATGGCTGCTTAAAATTATAGACAACGATTAAAACTGTATCTGCTATCTAACTCTAGTAAATAAAACAAAAGAAAACAAAAACAATAACCACCATACAGTATCGTCATTCCGTGAACGCAGGATGATGTCATTCCAAAACCCATCGGCCCAATCCTAACAGCGTTCCTGTAATTACAACAAACAACACACACAAAACCATAGCAATAACATTGTTGTGTTACTGAAAAGCGTTTTCAGATAAGCGTCCGGGAAGCACGTAAAATTGCCACTTAACTGAAGGCCGCTGAAGACCTTTACCCTTTGGAATTTTATTAACTGCTCACTTAGTTACACTTGTTTCAAACACATTGTGCTTGTATTGCGTAAGTAAATGCCAGATTAAAATAAGCATGGATTGTGAATTACTATCATTTTATCGTTGTTTTATAATCGCAAAAGTCATACTTTCATTTCTTTTATCCTAAAGTCACTGTAGTAAGACTTGAACAATGAACAGGGTATAGATTTATGCTAATTATTGACAATCCGAAAATTATACTACTTATCTATAGTAATATTGTAAAGCTGAAGAGTTTCTTTGTTTGTCTGTTTGTTTGAACGCGCTGTTCTCTGGAAGTACTGGTCCGATTTGAAAAATTATTTAAGTGTTAAGTAGATAGTCCATTTATCGAGGATGGTTATAGGCTACTTTTATCCGGGTGCGCGTAGTAGTTTTCACGGGAAAGCGGGTGAAACCGCTGGCGGAAGCTAGTCTTATCATAAGGTATCATATCTTATCAAAGGAAACCCTTTAATAAATTTTATTCCGAATGTTATTTGTTATAATGTAACACTACAGAAAACTCCTCGGTAAAAATGATATTTTTTCAAACCATACATCCTCACAGAATGGTTCACGTGTCACCTAATATGATATTCTCAGCGCCACTCTATTTCTATAAAAAAAAACCGGCCAAGTGCGAGTCGGACTCGCACGCGAAGGGTTCCGTTCCATTATCTATGAAAAATAAACGTACCTACAAAAAATTACTTTGTTTTTCATACAAATATATGAATAACAAAGTTATAGTTTGCGGTTACTGAAAAAGTGCTATAACTCAAAAACTACTGACTGTATTTCGTTCAAACCAATTTTGGTTGATAGTTTTTATTAAGATCTATAACATATATTTTTTTTAGATTTTTCACTTTGGTAGTTTAGAAATTACAGGGGGGGGGACACACAATTTAGCACTTTGAAAGTGTCTTACTCTGAAATGATTGACTTTGAGAAAAAATGGTTTTAGAAACCTCAAACTCATTTTTAAAGACCTATCTATAGACACCACATGTGTAGGTGGGACGAAAAAAAAAAATTTTTTTGTTTCAGTTCCATGTATGGGGAGCCCCCTTCTAATATTATTATTTTTTTATTTTTGTATAAAAATCGTGAAGCGGTTAACATAATACATCTACCTACCGAGTTTGAATGGTGTAGTCTTAATAGTTTCGGAATAAACTGGCTGTGACATACGGACAGACAGACAGACAGACAGACAGACAGACAGACAGACAGACATGACGAATCTATAAGGGTTCCGTTTTTTGCCATTCGGCTACGGAACCCTAAAAAACTTGTCTCAAGTGGACAGAATTCTCAAATAACAAATTCTTTAAGGCCTCGAGGCACAGAACGACAGGCGTCTCTTAAGAATACTGTCTACGGACACCTAAGACGTGCTGTCGCAATAACGCGCCAGTTCGCCAAATTGAACGGCATTGCTCAAACCAAGACAAGAACGCAAGTCTCAAGGAAAATGGATGAAGCAAGAAAAGGCCTCACTTCAACTGAATGGTCACGATCCAAAGAATGAAATGGAATTTTTCAATTTTGTTAATTAATTTTGCTTGTTTGCCATCCCCGATCGAATAATTTTCCTTCGTAATCTTGATTCTTTTTTGTTTTGTTTGTTTAGGATGTAAGGCGGATAATAAATATACATACTTTTTTGTTCTTTTAAGTAATCCGGCTAAATAATGTTTGGTGGTGTGTTTTTATATTCTGTATTTAATTTAATCCAGCTTACTTAAAATTAACCCTTCTGTAGAGGCTTAACATTGGAGATAGCATAGTTTGTAGAACATAAGTACTTAGTTGTGTTCAAACGATAAAGGAATTATTTATAAAATCACTTTTTAGCAATAAAAATCTATTAATTGATTTGTAGGCACAGATTCGATAGACATTTTCATTAACTTTCAATGTCATATTAAGTCAAAATCTATATTGTGCATTATTTACTCTGCGGTCAAAGAACCCTTAGTACTTAGTAAAGTATTATTAATAATAAGCCTCAAATTAATTTAACGATTAATAATATCTAAGACTCTTGATGTCAAATTGCTTTGTCAACATTTACGTAATAAAATTTCTAAGTACCTACGGTTCAAAATTTCTTTTAAACGAAAATATTGTGGCATTGACAAAAGTTCTTTATAAGGCATAGATGCGACCGCTGGCAAAGGAAAAAAGTACCGAAGCCTTTGTAGTAAGCGGAACAGGCCTTTATTAAAAACCTTTTTACACCTCTTATATACCTAACGTTTCATAAAATTGACGAAACTTATTCAAGGTGTGTGTATCTTTTGTGGGAGTCAACAGCGCTGAATTGCGTCTTAAGCTTAGTGCTTCGGCTTTTATCGTTAATGCTGTCAACACCTGTGGTTCTGAGATATGAGGACTTTATGAGATGGTAAAGGATTAATTTCTCGTATATTCAATCACACATACTTCATCAACGTAGGTACCTACCTACAGACAAAAGCAACCTACCCGAAGCTATCAAATTTTACCAATCGTTTCACTATTGTGATAAGGTTGAAATCTATTGAAGACATTTGACAGATTGAAGTAGGTTGACCTACTGTCGTCTATACAGACTCAGATATCATCTGCACATAGTATTATTTAACAAAAATATTTTTTCATCGAATTTTGTGAATCCATTTAATTATTAAAACTGAAGATAATAATGCACTCTAGTCACCTGACATTTCGTAATTCAAGTCGCGAAATAACTTTGTTAAATAAATAATAGGTTTATTTAATCCTTGGCGCGCAAGCCTCAATGCCTCTCGTTAATATGCAGCAAAGGGTAGCTGTGAGGGATTACCCATTCAAGCAATTTTGAGTTGCTTACCCCTGCAATCTGTGTTTTAGAGTCCTTTACCCCAGAATAAAATGTTTGTACACCTACGTACAGTTGTTTCGGGGTAATTTTAGAAAGTTTCAACTTCTTGAACTCTGCACCGCCAATTTCGATAAAATGCGTTTTAGCTCTACTTGAACTTGATGCTTGAAACTATTTTCGTACCCCTAAGTTACAAAGGCGTTTCGTGATATTTTAACTCTAGCGTAGCACTACTTGTTTACGTTATTACCTCTTTTTAAATACAATGAATTAAAAAAAAATATATATTAATTCAATCAGCAGTAGGTACCTACCTATTTTATGTAAGTAGGGAGCAATTAGCATACAAATATAATCGTTATTTCATCGTATATTCGTCGAAAACATAAATGTTTTCATTCCAGCGTCCCTTATATAATGAGATTACAGTTATATAAATAGACTTACCCTAATATCCTCCCAGAACACGAGTTAAGTAATTGCGAGAAAACGCACAAATAAATTCAATGAGCATTTCTTAAAATTTGCTGCGCAATTTCGTTCGAATTAATCGTTTTTATTATAAGCAAAAAAAATGAAGATTTGTAAAATAATCGCGTTCTTGCGCCCTCATTAAATCCTATGTCTGCAATTAAGAAACGGGCACTCTCGAACTGTAAACTGATTATTCTTACAATGAAGCTGTAACGCCCGACATTACCCCCTCGTTTGCATTAATAAATGTTATTTTAGAAACAAGCGTTTGTTTCTATTACGTCTGTGAGATGAACGAGCCTTGATTCTGAAGTATTTACTGTATAAAAAGAGAAAACAACCAGGCTTCTGTTATGTTCGGGATATCATTTTACAAACTGTAGGTAATAGGATCTCTTATTATGTTCAGAATCAGAAGCCTTTAAAGAATTCATACACTGAATTCTAAATTATTATGAAGGAAATTATTTTCATATTTCGGGAACACACTTTAAGCCGAATTAGCAAAATCTGCGTTTATAATATCGTTAGTGGCAGAACAAACGGGTGTAATGTAAAAACCGCGGAATTGTTCACATAAGCGGATTGCACAGAGTTGAATGCCTTTGTACTAAGGTCGCTAATTACACGGACCAGGTGCTTAATTTTTTTATGATTCAACAAGTGCTTATTTTTGGATACACCAAGCATGAATTGTCTTTTTTCATAGCCTTTAATGTTCAGCGTTCTTTTGTTTATTTTTGCACATGGAAAGGCTTTTACTGAACTCTGTTTTTGAAACGTAACTCTTTAGGTACAATATGTAAAGAATACCACGCTGGACCCAAAAGGATAACATAGGTTAAGTAATTACATGATTAAAAATAATGAAACTATATATATATTCATCATAGTAACGATAATAATGAATTTTGAAAAACCAAGTTTTTGCCACGAACATATTTCGGTTTCCCCAAAATTGAATTTAAAAAATGCAAATTAATAAAAACGAGTACACTGTTATCTACAATGAGAAATTTTATCAACTACCCTTTCAAAATATTAGCGTGATATTAAATAGAATTGTATTGTGACTTACGATGCAATAAAATTGACTATAGAAGTTATCGCTACAAAAAATTCCACTTCTAAATTGACGCTACGCAACTCAATGTCAAAGAGAAAAACTAAAACAGCATAAGATACCCTTTTCAGCCGTCTTCATTCAAAATACACTTTATTATTAATCATCTACTTAATAAAAAAGGTCACTGAAACAATTTATTACTCTCGACAATCAATCAACATGTCGAACGTCAAATTAATCTTTAGTTTTCAAATATAGCACTTTTTTATACACTCCATTGCTCATACATTTAAATGTGCCTACTTCATTTTTCGAGGCCTATCATCGAATTTTAACATAGTGTACATACAAAGATACATGTAGTTCTTTGAATTATAAATTCTTCTTAGTAATTTGATAAAGCATCACTCATTTCTTAAGCTTGTTTTGTAAACGTTATATAGTTAAGGTCGGAGCGTGCCTTACATGTTTCTGTTGCTTCTTAAGCACATCTAATACTTCACAAATATAGTGTTGTAACACGCTTGTTTATTCTGTGTTTATTTCAAAAATAACTGCGCTACAAAGTGTGCAACTTTTCGTACTAGTTGTAAAAAGCTTTAACGTGACGTCATACAAGACTATGAGTCATAGACTCACGAGAGGCATAATAATTTATATCTTTTATGTAACAGAATCAAGCCAACTTTACTTATTTTGCGAGAATTCAATTATTCAGATTCAACGTTTTATTATGTTTACATTAAGCTGCATGGTACATTAACTTTGACTTATTTATATCAAGTAGGCCATTAATCTATCAAATAAAGTTTTTTCGAATAAAAAATCATATTAGAACTTTAGTTTAGTCTAGAATACATTTCTAACTAGAAAATAAGAGCTAGGAGATTTTATTACTGACCTCGGATCTAACGACGAATGTAGACCAGATAAAGACATTTTTTACCTGAGAAACAACCCTAGTGGCCACTCACGTCTGTAATACCTCGTTAGCCTTGGCAATGAGGTCATGTCGAGAAAGTTTTAAGGCTTCACAGTAGAGAAAAACCTTACATACAATGAAACTAAATAACGTTATGATACAATTTCAGCGAACAAAGTCCCTACATAAAAATAGTCAAGAACAAATTGTAATAAAACCACAGAAGAACTACGTACAAAAACTAAGTATAAAGTGCATATTTCACAGCGGAAGGCAAACTTCATTACCCGCATTTACATAGAATCACGTTTGATAATCCTGGCTCGCAGATGGCACCGACTCTTCATCCGAGCTAATGTGTCAGCGAGCTAAATTCGAATTAGCGATAGTTAATCGACTTTAGAGATGCGAACTGCCTAATACGGGTAAGCGTTCGGCTAAAACCGTTATTAATAGCGATCGATCTGTGCATCCCAAATGTCGCATCACCAGGGACGGTGACAGGTTTTTATTGAAGCTACGGCAGGAATGTAAATTGGGAACGGTTTTTGCTGTTGCTTTGCGCTTGCTATGAATTTGATCGGCATATGTAGGTAGCGACTAAATAAGATGAATATGCATATTTCGAACGTCACACTTGAGCTACACCAATAAAAACAGATAGGATAAAATAGAACTTTAAAAATAAATAAAAACAAATGATGGTGTTCCGTATTTTTCCGTTGCCGTTAGAAATGTAAATTTATACAAAACAAAAAGCACGTGTTAAATAAAGATAAGGAGGCACTGAAACCCACCTGAAAAATCAACTAAAAATACCAACAAAGGATCGAAAGTATCCATACAAAAATACTGTCACGTCATTTTCGAAACTAATTCAGCAAGAATCCTTGGTCACAGTTATTAAAAAGAAGGGCCATGTACTTCGAGTTGAGTCGGCAACTTGAGCTCTTTTGATACTAGGCAGTCGAGTGTTTAAGTGAGTGCTCAAGAGAGGGCGCGATAGCAGATCACTCGCCGTTGTGGTGTTTCTCAAAGGCGTTACTGTACAAGAGGTTGGCCTCTGTGAAATTCCCGTTTGAACTTCAAACTCTAAGCTTTCAAATCTTGCTTGCCTGTTTCAATCAAAGACACGCTTCAGTATTTTCAAATTTTAGTAATGATTCGCTTTTCAGTCCGCGAACACTTACAATCAAATTGTGTTGCTAAAATTAACTTTGTGTTTTATTGAGTTTCAAGTGTCGTTGTTACTTATAAATATAACATTGTATAGGAGATTGATAAAGAAATATAGGTACAATGATAGACATGAGTATACCGACGCTATATTTTATTAGAATTCATGTATGATGAAATGTTATTTCTTTTTCTGCGAATATCGAAACTTTTAAAATAAACGCTATTACATTCTGAGAAGTCTATGTAATATGTGAGAGATTTGCTTGGGTTTAATTCTCCGAACAACTTCATGTAATAGTTCGTAGTTATTTCGAACAACAACCCATCGAGTATCTCGTGGAGAGTAGCTTCAAGAGTTTATATGTGTTTTGTTTTGTACCTGCAGGCAGTCGGTTCTAGATCATAAAGATTGCATCGAATAGGAGAAATCCTGTTCATAGCAGAATATCTTCAAAAGGTATATTTATCTCTCTGATATGAGATAAAATAAATAAAAATGCTCAATGTTGTCCTTGTTTATGTGTTACTAAGTTCAATGATGAACATATTTCTTACTTCATTTATTGCGCAGGAGTTCAGAACATTAGCCATTGATAAATGAGACGCGCGGAGGATTGCTGCATTAGTTCTTCACACGGTTATTCTACGTGTAGCCAAAACCCAGCCTATACTCACCGACCGTACAAATCGGGCATTGTCACTCGGAAAAACCGAATAAGATATCCGTTAGAGTGAAAGATAATTTGAATTGAATGAAGTCATTGAAAATATTTTAAAGAGTAGGTGTTCGTCCAAACATACCTACTTACATAGTCTTTAACTTAAAGTTATTAATAGAGGTAAAGCTAGAAGAAAAATAATTTCACCTTAAAAGTTTCTTAACTTACCAATTTCTAAGTCAAACTAAATTCAACTTAATATTCTTAAGTTTAGCGAAGGCTAAATTAATTCTGGTACATAACAAAGTTTGTTTCGCGGAATATTCGTTCAAAGTGTTACCGTAAGGAAAACCTAACTTGTGGAAATTTTGAAGTGTTCTTTGATGTCATTGAGCGGGGCTCGTTGAACGGGTTGCAGACAATCCCTTGGCCCGGATTATAGGGAGTTGTAAACCAATATGCCCTTGCGAGTACTGCAAAGCACGTAAACTGCCTACAAAGGCGATGTCTTCGCCTGTCAGCCGATCCGACGGAGAAAAGCTCTATTGTGTTTGGCACTTCTTTTGTGTACATACTCGTTGTTTATCCCGATGTCTGGATTACCGACCGAGTGTGAATCCTTACTATCCTTACTAATATTATAAATCGGAAAGTGAGTTTGTTTGTTTGTTTGTTTGTTTGTTTGTTCCGCTTTCACGCCGTAACTACTGAACCGATTGCTTTGAAATTTTGCAGACGTAAAGTTAGAAGTCCGGGTTAAATAATAGGGTACTTTTTATCCCGAAAAAATAGATATTCCCGAGGGAAAACAAAAATATGGTTTGCTTGATGGATGGATTGTAGATGGCGCTGTGTGTCGAACCGAATTCCACGCGGGCGAAGCCGCGGGCGGAAAGCTAGTAATTTATATATTACGTCTTGTTTTACGTCAACACTTTTATTATTCTGTTGAATTGAAGATTTTGGTCTTGTTATTACTCTTTTCATCGTATTTTTTGTGATAGTAGAATTAACTCTTACAAGGGGAACTTTGACGTCATTATTAATTATTTGACTTTGAATGGTTACCTACTGTCGACTGATAACTGAGCGACTAAAATTGGCTAGACTTAAATACCTTTTGTAAACGATGATATAAACAGTGTATTATTACAAAATCAAAAAAAATATTTATGTCTTTAATAACGGAACTGTCAGAATGGAATGATATCTTATTTGGAATCATGCCCTTAGCCTTAGGTAATCTATTATATGATTGGCAGACGCTTATCCAAAAACCAGGCCGAAAAATAAAAAATACTTTATTCATTTTACACTAAAGAAATTCTTTAAGTGAACAGCGAAATATTTCTAAAAAAATAGAAAAATATTTCTCAAATTATTTAGAAAGCAATTCGAATAAATAATGATATAATTTAAATTAATATTTCACGATAGTGCATTGAACTTTTTCTCATCCTTCTCTTATATTTAACCATATTAGTATGTCCTTAACAAGGCATCAAAAAGTTTTAAGTACACGCTATGTTTTACAATCAATAAATTTATCCTATTTTTTTTTGTTTTCATCGCCACATTTTGACTGGTTTCCTATTCAGAAAACAGAAAGAATAAATAAAATAATGAAGTCATCTTCCCCTCCCTACCACCTAACACATGATGCTATAAATGTAACATAATTAAAGTAATGTAATACATAATAATCTTACGAATTTCATTACCAAAATCAGCTTCGAAATAACACCACCGCAATATGAGTAGGTAATTAGATCAGTAAGATATTAACATTATTAATTGCCGCAAGAAATAAGTAAGGTGTGAGAATATAGATAAGACCTTTTCGGTTTTATTTAAGTACGATAGTAATTAAGATACAATGCTCGATACTGGCTCCCTATAGATCCATTATGGTACTCTAACGGCCTATAATTGCCCGTAGGAGCATTATATAAGCTTTACGGGAAAAATATATCGTTATTTCAAAATATTGCTGTTCTTTTGCTAGTTCTTTTGTGAGATAAACTTAATAGCCACAATACAGTGTTAGTTAATAGGGATGATTTTATTTTATTGAATGAAGATACTCCACCGAGTGTTAAAAAGATTTACTGATAATAGAGTATTGCAACTTTTTTTCTCAGTATTTTGTGATTCCCAATATTTTATCAGAAAGTTTTTTTTTACACAAAGTTAGAATTTTATATACAAAAAGCTCATGATGAATCAGAATGAGGCGCTTTTAGTGTACCTAATGACAAGTACCTATTCTACTACTACTAACAGCAATTCTCTAAATGTATTACAAACTAACAGACCTTATCCCAGGTACGGTGCTTGTATTTTCATTAAAACTTCTCATAATATGACCATTACCTGCGAGGGATCAAGAGGAATATTTGTTCTATATATGGCAACGCGAAGAACGGTATAACAAAGTTGAATAGATGCCCATGTTCCGCAACAAAAATAAAGGCTTATGAAGCAATTTGAATCAGCAATTGAGGTTTCCTTTTTATTTTTTTAAACAGTAAGGATGCTTACAAATGCGTCGGGCGGGAAATGGGAGGAGACAAAAAGAAAAAGAGGCTTTATCCTCCATGGTGGGTGGATTTGGGTTTAGAATGACAATATTATGCTTCAGATACATAAATAAGTCTACATTTTGTTTTATACTTACACCAGCGCTTTATTTATTCAAACACTGAGCAAAATAAAGCGCTTTAATGCTGTGCATAATACAGTGTCGAGTTTAAGTCCGTCAACTTAAATTCAAATACCACGATTACTATCTTTAGTCAGTTAAACATACCACAGTTTACCTGGCACTATGTAGGTCATGGAATTTCTAAGCTGTGACCTCCGCTATTTTTAAATGTATGTGTCTTTGGACAAAATATTAAAATACAAAATGATAAAGATAAAAAAAAGATAAAAAGTCGTTTATTCAAAGTAGGCTGAAAATCAGCACTTTTTGCAGGTCAATTTTACAAAAAGACAGCCCCCAAAACGCCCGCCCTTCACCACTTCCTATGTGTTATTGCTGGGAAGAAGAAGTGGTGGAACAAACTCCCCAGCAACACAATTCTGTCTGTATGGTTTGAAGAACCGGTTTTATACAAAAAAGATAAATTAATACATGAAGTATACTATTTAATTAGATATTTACCCATGTTGGCTAGCACAACCTTTTATACCCATACCTATAACTCAAGCAGCTACAAAAGAAAATGGTTAACCTATTATTTAATTACTATTGTATGTCAATTAAAACTGGTTCGTAATTCACTTCATGCAATCGCGTGGAAAGTTAAGAGCAATCTCTTTGGTTTCATCTCAAAAATTTGAGTTGATACAAAGTGATAATAAATTCTAAAGTGGAAAGCGAGCTGGTAAACATCTGTATCTCAATGATAGCTACAACAAACACCCAGAGGTAAACTTACCACAATCCCCGAAGCCTGACAGATGTATTATCAAAATTTTGACTTTAAGTAATGGTGCAATACTCGAGCTTGGTATGGCTGTTTGCAAAAGTGTTTGCGTAAAATTTACGCCTTCAGAATATGCACATAAGTTTAGTTATGACATAAAAAAATGCATACTGAAACTACAAAAATGATACACATATACATTATATTTATTTTATTTTCATCTACGTCAATGTTTTTGATCGGATAACATACTTTATTACTTTATCACATAAATTGCAAAAGAAATACATATATCCCTTTACAACACCGAGTGTTATAAAATATAAGATTTTTCTTTTAGTTTACTATATTTACCTCGTTGCTTAAAATTACTACACCTACAAACTTTCCTACTCGTGATTTTCCGACACCCAAAATTTGATTTTCCGGCACCCGTAGGTTGATTTTTCTGACACCGCTCTGTATTTTTTTGGAGATTGGAAAGCATCCTACATTTTCTGCAAATATAAAATGAGGTAGGATCTGCTTAGCTTATGTACAGACGACAACACATCAAGTTACCACAATCTGTCAATCGCAATGGTGGTAGGTTAATGTATGATTGGTAAAATTTGACAGATTCGAGTACCGTGACCTGCTGCTATCTGTACCTGTAGTGTCTTTCTGAAGTCTAAAATTTGAGGTTTTGCAGCTAAGTAAACTAAACAGGTTCGTATTATTGAGAAGCTGTTTGCCCCACAGAACGTATCCTACCGTCGGCTTTACAAGCTCATGAATATTCGCTTACATGTATTGTGTTCATTTACATGATAGCAGTGGATGCACGCGGCTGCTTGCATGTCGCAGCTCACACGTTTGCACTACGCTAAATGTTGACTTTTGGAAATATTACGGTTTGTTTTGGGTTACTAAGGCACCTTATGTTTGGAAGCTCTTCAGTTGCGTTTGCATTTCTGATGTGGATCCGATAATTCTTCAGAGGAGACAGGGCTGTGTATTTTTAAATTTGACTTCTTTTAAGTCTTCTTAGAGGTGATGTCGTAAGTGTATTTTACAGAACTTATCTTTGTTTGTTGTATTTCTTTCGGTGATATTTAAGCTAGTTGTTCCTTATAATTATTTCGATAGAATATATCGCAGCAAGTAATTCTGTCATATCCACTAAATAACCTTTAGGATGTCAAAAAGATACAAACTAGATATGCAATCCTGATCGATCATCACATTAAATAAACATTTTTATGTTTGATCCCACATGTCTTATACAGGGAAAAATAAATATAAGTTCACTCTCCAAAACATTTTTCTGGTTCAACTATTCAGTAACTTTCCACGGGCCACATGAGTTAATAATGCGATGTGAATATGTACACGCATACATACGCACACAAACGCACACATATGAACATATAGACAGATGAAGTGCGTACAGGGTAAAGCCCTTAGCGAATAATTATTGGTTCATTAATCGTACCCCAGTGAGTTTAAGAGGCTTTACGATCTGTTATTCACGATAATATACGCACATTGTTATACTAATACCAGTAGCTAAGTATACTTATAGCGGCCCGTCTAGTAAAAATACCTATCCACTCCTAATAGAATTCGTTCGCAGGAATAAAACTTATTGGAACACTGAAATATATACACTTTAATATTACTATCACTGTAGTGATGNAAGACAGCCCCCAAAACGCCCGCCCTTCACCACTTCCTATGTGTTTTTGCTGGGAAAAAGAAGTGGTGGAACAAACTCCCCAGCAACACAATTCTGTCTGTATGGTTTGAAGAACCGGTTTTATACAAAAAAGATAAATTAATACATGAAGTATACTATTTAATTAGATATTTACCCATGTTGGCTAGCACAACCTTTTATACCCATACCTATAACTCAAGCAGCTACAAAAGAAAATGGTTAACCTATTATTTAATTACTATTGTATGTCAATTAAAACTGGTTCGTAATTCACTTCATGCAATCGCGTGGAAAGTTAAGAGCAATCTCTTTGGTTTCATCTCAAAAATTTGAGTTGATACAAAGTGATAATAAATTCTAAAGTGGAAAGCGAGCTGGTAAACATCTGTATCTCAATGATAGCTACAACAAACACCCAGAGGTAAACTTACCACAATCCCCGAAGCCTGACAGATGTATTATCAAAATTTTGACTTTAAGTAATGGTGCAATACTCGAGCTTGGTATGGCTGTTTGCAAAAGTGTTTGCGTAAAATTTACGCCTTCAGAATATGCACATAAGTTTAGTTATGACATAAAAAAATGCATACTGAAACTACAAAAATGATACACATATACATTATATTTATTTTATTTTCATCTACGTCAATGTTTTTGATCGGATAACATACTTTATTACTTTATCACATAAATTGCAAAAGAAATACATATATCCCTTTACAACACCGAGTGTTATAAAATATAAGATTTTTCTTTTAGTTTACTATATTTACCTCGTTGCTTAAAATTACTACACCTACAAACTTTCCTACTCGTGATTTTCCGACACCCAAAATTTGATTTTCCGGCACCCGTAGGTTGATTTTTCTGACACCGCTCTGTATTTTTTTGGAGATTGGAAAGCATCCTACATTTTCTGCAAATATAAAATGAGGTAGGATCTGCTTAGCTTATGTACAGACGACAACACATCAAGTTACCACAATCTGTCAATCGCAATGGTGGTAGGTTAATGTATGATTGGTAAAATTTGACAGATTCGAGTACCGTGACCTGCTGCTATCTGTACCTGTAGTGTCTTTCTGAAGTCTAAAATTTGAGGTTTTGCAGCTAAGTAAACTAAACAGGTTCGTATTATTGAGAAGCTGTTTGCCCCACAGAACGTATCCTACCGTCGGCTTTACAAGCTCATGAATATTCGCTTACATGTATTGTGTTCATTTACATGATAGCAGTGGATGCACGCGGCTGCTTGCATGTCGCAGCTCACACGTTTGCACTACGCTAAATGTTGACTTTTGGAAATATTACGGTTTGTTTTGGGTTACTAAGGCACCTTATGTTTGGAAGCTCTTCAGTTGCGTTTGCATTTCTGATGTGGATCCGATAATTCTTCAGAGGAGACAGGGCTGTGTATTTTTAAATTTGACTTCTTTTAAGTCTTCTTAGAGGTGATGTCGTAAGTGTATTTTACAGAACTTATCTTTGTTTGTTGTATTTCTTTCGGTGATATTTAAGCTAGTTGTTCCTTATAATTATTTCGATAGAATATATCGCAGCAAGTAATTCTGTCATATCCACTAAATAACCTTTAGGATGTCAAAAAGATACAAACTAGATATGCAATCCTGATCGATCATCACATTAAATAAACATTTTTATGTTTGATCCCACATGTCTTATACAGGGAAAAATAAATATAAGTTCACTCTCCAAAACATTTTTCTGGTTCAACTATTCAGTAACTTTCCACGGGCCACATGAGTTAATAATGCGATGTGAATATGTACACGCATACATACGCACACAAACGCACACATATGAACATATAGACAGATGAAGTGCGTACAGGGTAAAGCCCTTAGCGAATAATTATTGGTTCATTAATCGTACCCCAGTGAGTTTAAGAGGCTTTACGATCTGTTATTCACGATAATATACGCACATTGTTATACTAATACCAGTAGCTAAGTATACTTATAGCGGCCCGTCTAGTAAAAATACCTATCCACTCCTAATAGAATTCGTTCGCAGGAATAAAACTTATTGGAACACTGAAATATATACACTTTAATATTACTATCACTGTAGTGATGGTGTCCTGGTACAACAACATATTTATGCATTAGCATTGCACCCGTACGAAGCCGGGGCAGGTCGCTAGTACAAATATAAACAATTCACAACAACGTGGAGATCAGTTTCAAAGTAACATTTTATTAACATGTAAAAAAACTTGTATGTATTCCTGAAACCCGAATTCTGCCAAATTAAAGTCAGACGTAAAATATTGAAATCAATACCAAAAAAATACTTTTTAAGTCCCAAAAGCGTACATCCATAATATTCAACGAACTTAATACCTAAAGATAAATATACTGGTACATTTGATTCCGCATCCAATAATTCTTTGATTAAGCTGCTTAACTTTGATTGATCGACTCATCAAATATACCTCGTTTATCATTAACTTTTCTCTTACATATATTCTCAAATACTTATTATTTTATCAACGTAATTGTACCTCAAGTGGAAAAGGTATATTTCGGCTGAATCTTCTATTATTTTAGGTTTATATCGGTTGATACGTCGTTACATAAATACTTGTTGAAAAGAACAAAGAGTGTCCCACTTACTAAAAGTTATATTTGTGAATATTTTCTTGTTATTGGTCTTGTATTCTTGATTTATATCAAGGCCTAAATAGCTGTCCCATTTTGATACCAATACATCAATACTTTAATTTTATCTTTGTGTTCCACACCCAAAATTAGGTTTCGTAAAAGCTCGTTTTACAATTTAATAATGAAAGGTAACTCTACTCGAATTAAGCTAAAGATACCGTTAGGGCCACTGAATTGACAGTAGCAAGCTCCTGATCGCCGCTCGACCAATGAGCGATTTATGACAGTTAAATCCATTGTACTAGCTTTCTGGAAAATCATGATAAACTATCGCTTTAGAATCACGTCGCTTTCACAACTGAAACAGACTGAAGGTAAAAGGCGAACATCGTATTTACTAAAACCCTTTGTGAAAATGAATCTTGGCTTGGAGCCGAGATGGTTTTATTGGAAAACATTTCTTACGGCACATCCATTTTAATTTCGAATTGAAAATAACGTTTATATAAGACATTTAATATGTATTGTTAAAAAGCAAAGTGGAATATGCAATTTCACAAAGAGCAGCAAAGTTCAACGGCCCTCGGAGCAGCACGGTAGATCTGCCACCCTCGGGCGTCTTATAATATTCTCCAAGAAATTTGTACAGCAAAACTGCAACACTGACGGAACCCTTCGAGCAATTTCGGTACACATTTCCCGACACTCCATTTCTTGAAAGTAGACACCGTTGGCCGTGAAAAGATTTTCAAACGCGGAAAATTGTTTCCTCCTGCTGTAAATTGCTTACAGAAATATATTATTCTTCAACATAAAATAAAATAAGGCCTTTTATAAATTCTCCAAATATTTAACCATATTTTAATAAGCCTGAGGAACCATATGTTTTACGAGTTCATCAAACTGCTTAAAAATTATGTGGAACCATAACAAAGGATGTAAGCCGCGTCAAGTTTTTTCCCTGTGTGCGGAGATAAGGCACTTAAAACGCTGTAGACGCACAAAGTTTATAAAAGCCGAGTTCATAAGGCGGCTTTATTAGACAATTTCCAGGTGAGGAGCAGCTGACGTCTCAAATATTAATTTCTGATGGATCTCGCCCAAATCCCGTCCGATCCCGAATTTTAATGACCGTTTGTCACACCCCAACGGTTTTCATCGGTTGTTACATTCATATTCAGTTCATAATTGATGCTAGAGATTAGTGCGAGTGTGATTCCAACTATACGAATAACTCGTTTAAACTAACCATTCGCATTACTCATTCAGATACCTCGACGATTACTTTGTTCAACTGGAGCGATTCTGTCCCTCGATGATAAGCTGCGAAGTACGTACTTTGCCAAGTTTGGGGATGAATCGTCCTCGTAATTTCGTTATGAGTTATGAGTAGTGTTTGTCATTGTCAGCCGATACTTTATAGATCACTTACTGGAACTATGTCAGTGTTTGATAAACGGTTATTGAAGTAAACCGGGAAAGTACTCGTTCGACCTGGATTCAATTCGTAGATTTAGGTATGTAGGTGTTCGATATAGATAAATAACCTTTTAAATCACTCTGTATATCTTGCTAACAACTCGGTGGTGTTTATCTGTGAATCAGTTTCAGTGTATCTAAGGACTTTGCGACCCAAATAAAAGGGTCGACACAAAGGTGTCCCACTAAGCAGATTGGAGGTTACGTGACGAGACAACCAAGCGATGTTGGGTGCGTTAATCATCACCTCTGGGTACAAGCTGTTTGGTTTTCGACTTTACGATCATTGCTGACACTATTATTGTGGGATGATATACGTGTGACAATAGTAATCTAAATAATTGTAACATTACTCAATTACAATTTTTTGGACAAAAGCCACAAGCCACCAAGTAGGGCGCAACTAATCCTACAAGGAATTCCAAACGTAACATTCAAAAAATACACAAGCAATTTTTGTAACAAAATTACTTACCCAACAACAAAACAAAACATATCAAGCCATGTAATTTGGAAGCCGTATATAATTCACTGAACGTCCAAAACTTTGTAACGTTATTCAATAACTTGTAAAGCAAATTTAGAATAGGTAAGCCTATGTAGACAGCGAAGATATTAAAATTTTGTTTTACAACGCAAACAATCTGACACGGGACCCTCGTCATCTGCGGTCTCATGTGCACACCCGACACCCAGTTAAATGTGGCTCCAACTTAAATGTTATTCTCTCACTAATTTTGGCCAACAACGACCCCGATACTTTGGAACTTAGCAACACAAAATCGTATTGTTAATACCGATACGAACGCATTGAGGGCTGACAAGTTGGTAATTTCAATCAATTAATTAAAAATGTTTTACTTTAAAAACCTATGGGCAACATCCTAGAATTTCTAAAGTAATATGAACTAAAGACACGCCTTTACAAGTGAAGTTTCGAACTAGACTGTGCACACTTATGGAAAATCATAATACCTAATATTAATGTATTATGCTAAAACTGTTCATAAGTTGCACGTGTAGCTACGGTGAGCGCACGTTCTACCAGGGAAACTGAAAAGTCACTCAACTTTCGTTTACGTTGCTAAAGAGAGCAAGGGTCTCCTTATAAAACAGTTTCATGAATATTTATACAGATTTAAGGATAGTGTAGTGCCGTTGTGTAAATAATTGCGGTCGAGTGGGGTCTTGAATTTAAATTGCTTTCGATTGCTCTTTGTTCAAAGATTGTTGAGTGTTTTGAAATAACAATCACTTTGGAGAGACAAAAGCCGTCAGGGGGACACTTTACTTCTCTTATTACAGAACTAAGGTAAGAGCTTTGCTTCGAGATTGATATTAACTTGTTATTAATCTAGGTTAACTCGAGGCTACCCCTATAATCCTTGGGATGTGCAAACATTTTATTATTCATTCCCTTCCCAACGTGTTGAATCTTATTATAGGCTTAATAAGGTTCATACATAATATCCTCATCAAAGCTCATTACATTATTTATTCATTTACTGGGGTGTTGAATTGAAGTTTGCCTGTATGTCTGTTTGTAAATAGCATAAGCTTGTAATAAAAAATGTAAAAATATATTTTTCCTTTATAAATCAACCTAAATCTTATCAATGAGTTAATCCTTCCTCTCGTGAGAAACATTCTTGAATTATCTCCGACATTATAACAACTTTCCTTTGAGTATTTTGTGCTGTCAAATATAATTACTTACAAACATTGTAGAAACAGGAAAACAAAGTTTGTGGCATTTAAGTACAAACTGAGGCTTCTACGAGAACTTGTGACAAATATAATTAAGTAACTGGAAAATTAATAATTCCTTATTTTGAAGAGACCGCTTAATTAATATACAAGAAGTTATGGTTTCGACATAACTCGAGTTCAGAATTTCTGGTTTCATGTCAATTTAAAATTAAGTTGAGATCAATTGAATTGGTTTAATTTCCTTTAACTTTAAGATAATGCTTATCTTACTTGTGTCAATATCCTAAAATAGCTGAAGTACCCAAAAACAACTTATCTATTTCAAGTGAGGTTTCCTAATTCCTTCCTCCGTGGGTTTCCTTGACCGTTTTTGGGTTACGTATACCAAAGCGCAAAACGGGACCCTATTAGGTACTAAGAGTTCGCTGTCCGTATGTCACCAGGCTGGATCTCCAACCATGATAGTTACTACAAATACTGAAAGCTAGAATAAAATAAATATTTTAGGGCCGCCCATACAACAAACGGTTTAAGAATGGTACATGACATCGTGCGCAAGACCGACTCGCACATAGCCGGGGTTTCAAATGTACTAGGTACATACGGTGACAAAACGCAGTAAAAACTACAACACAAACGACTTAGGACGCAACACTCCAACTACAAGAAAACAACCCAATCCAATCAAACTACATAATAAACTACTTTAAGATGAGTGTTTTGACAAGCAGCAATGTAAAGCCGATACAAACAGTACCGTGGAACTGCGTCGCAGGATTAGGGCGGACGGGTCGCGTGCGGGACATCCTGCTTATCTTGTTACCCGCCTGTCCCTGTCACGACATGTCCTACGAAGGCTAGCTAAATGCCGAGCTTTGTTTACTATTGTTCTACTGACAAAATAGACGTTAGTTAGCCTTTACGTGTATATTTCTAAAAACAATGTGAAGGCTTGATGTATGGGGTTTAGAGGTGTTCTGTTAGTGCTAGCTTTTTAATTTAGAATGCAATCGTTTCAGCGTGCTTCTATGTCGATTTGAGAACGTTACGTGAATGTTGGCTTACTATGTAGTTTGTTGTGTAAAACCACAGTTTTTAACTTTTCCCTTCCAATTCTTTATAGGCATTTGGATTACAAATCCAAGCATGCAAAGTACTAACAAAGTCTAAGCAAAGTTAAAATTTGATTACAAACTTTCCCTTCGTTATTTTTATCGTATTTCCCAATTTAGTAGTCTAAATTTCTCTTGAAAATTGAAGTCTGTCTATTTATATTCATTAACAAAGTTTAAAGTGAAGTACATTAGGGAATTGTTAGCCTTTCATCGCTAGACTTGAATTAATTACAAATCAGTTTAAACTAAAAAAAAGTGGAATAAAAAAACTATCGAGTGCAGTTCTATGAATAGTTCTAGTTTAATGTGGAAAACTTCGACTACAAAGTCCAAGTACTTTTAAAAGTGTAACAGAAAACTGGAGCTGCAAAAAAAATCTGTGAGAAAGTAATAAAAGTGAAGGGTGTACGATTTTTCGCGTAAATTGTAGCGAGTGTCAAGTTTGTTCACGTATCAGAGGGGCTTAGGGTGTACCTACTCATGTTTGCGTTGCGTTGTCTACCTTGTCGACAGCTCCTTGTTATTGTGTAAATCGCTTTGTTTTGGGGATATATGTCAATATTGCGTAAGAGGTCCTATCCGATTTCTGGGTGAACTGTGTACACTAGAATGCGTATTAGTATAGTTTGACCTTGGAACCGAGATATCCTTATAGGTACTTTCAATACTTCTGCACATTGCTAAGCTATAGGTAATAAGCACTTTCTGGGAACATGTGAACTCTAATACGTTTTATGACACTTTTTACATAAAAGCATTATATAGGTATCCTTTTCCCAGTAAACTTTAAGCTATATTCTAGGTGAAACAAACTTGTGCCATTACCTTCACAGTGCATAAGCCGCACGTGACCACGACGTCCGACCATCTTGTATGCGATATGCAACGGTAGCTGACCCGTAGCAGTATAATACTTGTAAACAAAGTACTGGACTTTTATAACTTTACCACATATATTTACATTATACTACTGCTCGTTACTTCTTTGTTACATGTTCATTTACTAGTATAGGTAGTACCTACTGTTTTCTAACCACGTGATAGTAAAAATCTATAAATCGCATATAGAAAATATCTGCGACTAGCTTCTGCCAGCGGTTTCACCCGCGTCCCGTAGGAACTACTCGGCGCACTTGGATAAAAAGTAGCATATAACCTTCCTCGATAAATCGGCTATCTAACACTGAAAGAATTTTTCAAATTGGACTAATAAATCCTGAGATTAGCGCGTTCAAACAAACAAACAAACTCTTCAGCTTTATAATATGAGTATAGATTTAAAGCGAAGATGTAAATAAACATCATGACCTTGTTTGGCAAATTACGTTTAATTTCTATAAATAGAAATGCGGAATCATGAATGGCTATGAAATTGACGGAAAACTGAATAATATATCGAGCCTTTTCAGGAAGAAGATCGTAACCGCCATTTTGCATATTTTACAGGAGAAGGTTTTTTTTAAATATTTCTCAAAATATTTATAGTATAAATTTGAAATTTTTACTTGGTATTATTTGGGCACCTCCCTATTAATTCAAATCTTAAGATTTGACTCAGTACTCTTTAATCACATTAATTTGTCGCTTTAGATAAAACTGATGATCGTTATTAGGTAGAGTATGTCGATTACGATAATTCTTAAATACCATAAAACAGTAGATTTTTTTTGTGATTTTTGTTTTAAACTGTTTTTACTAGATACTATGGCAGAGAAAGGGAGGAAAAAAGTCAGAAATACAATAAAGTAAAAAATACAAAGTATTTCTAAGTGAAGTAGCTTTATTAATAAAAAAATAAATACAAAAAGAGACGTCTTCATCAATCTCAAGTAAAACGTCTCTTGTATTTCTATCGCAGGGCAAATCCAGATATTCTTTTGTATAAACTTCTGGTATGATACCTTTTTCGCACATTTTT
>NWSH02000537.1:7441323-7451472 GCA_002382865.2 Heliothis virescens
AAAAAAATATATGTTATAGATCTCAATAAAAACTACCAACCAAAATTGGTTTGAACAAGATACAGTCAGTGGTTTTTGAGATATAGCACTTTTTCAGTAAGCGCAAATTTTAACTTTGTTATTCATATATTTGTATGAAAAACAAAGTTAATTTTTGTTGTCGAGAAAAGTTTGTGTTTTGGCTAATTGTAGGTAATAAGTACGTTTATTTTTCATAGATAATGGAACGGAACCCTTCGTGTGCGAGTCCGACTCGCACTTGGCCGGTTTTAATTGCTGAATTTTAGCAAAGGACCTTTGAATAAGTCTGTATAATTTTTTTTCTACTACTTTTGAGGTATAACCCTTAGCCCTTACTACATATGAAATTTTTGAGTTTATGTCTGATTAAGTGCACTGCCATTGGGTTTTTCTGACCTTAAGTAAGTATCACTAAGCTTTGATTAGTATACAAGTCTTCATTATGACATTAAAGATAAAGGAGCATCTATTCAAAGTAGGCTGAAAATCAGCACTTTTTAAAGGTTTTACAAAAAACAGCCCCTAAAATGCCCGCCCTTCACTACTTTCTATGTGTTTTTGCTGGGAAGAAGAAATGGTGGAACAAACTCCCCCGCAACACAAGTCTGTCTATATGGTTCGAAGAACCGGTTTTATACAAAATTCAAACATTCTACGAAACACAATGTTTGAACAAATGCTTTAAACTATATTCACACATATTGCATATTTTATTTAAACTGTTAATCATAACTCGTTATTAACTATTCATAAAAATGAATACTGATTTACAGTTCCATTTCCTCTATTAATGAAACATGATTCAATATATCCAAATTATGTATTGAAAATTATGGCAAAATAAATACTTTACTCATTGAATACAGTGTAAATGACTATTGCATCGGATTATAAAAGTGGGGGAAGAAAAACAATAATAATATTTCAATGTCAATAAAAATAATATCATGTGTGGGAGATTCTTTACGATTTTAATTGCATTTGTATGAACTTAGACCTAAATATATTTGTTTTGATACATTGTCACTATGCACAATTTTTATATATATACCCATACCAGTAATTATCGATAATTGGACCACGAATCTGAATATTTTTAACACTGTAGCAGTCCAAACAAACATATCTAAGTATATCTACTAGCAAGTGCTCAAAATACAGTAATTACAACACAATCACTTTTAATTATAAAGCGTCGACTTCTGACCATTGGGGTGAAAAAATAAGATAGTTTTATGTACTTGTAATAAGTCGTATATATCTTAGAGCACCCGCACACTGCAGACTTTGAGTCGGCCAATAGCTAGTTCGAGCTCATAAATCAGTATGAAGATGAATAGTAGTATGAACATTACAATGATGAGGTATTTTGCCGGTATACGACGGACTAAAAACTTTGATTGGATTGGCGATATTGTTTAAAAAAAATCTTTTGCCTACCAACGGACCAACTGTCGGCCGACTGTTTGGTCTGCAGTGTGCGGGGACCCTTATTATTATGAGTGGTGGGTGTTAGATATAGCCAGGGTATACAGAACTGCGCAACACACCTCATTATTTAAAGAGGAAAAAGTTACGCACTGACACGGGGCCTCATGTGGCTGTGCAGTGCATTCCATTAATCTTTACGTCTCACCTCGTACCACCATGTGAGTGACAGCAAGCTTAGTAATAACATACCATACAAAATGTATCTGCTGCATGGGAAGTAGTCTATAATAGAAAAAATACTCCCTATTTTTTCTGGACATCCAATCGCGCTTGAACGGCTGGACGGATTTCGATAGTTTTTTTTTGTTGTTTTCATTGTAGTGAGGAGAAGGTGCATGTTATAAAAAAAACTGCCAAGTGCGAGTTGGACTCGCGCATGAAGGGTTCCGTACCCCATCCCCCTTAATTATTTTTATTGTTGTTATAGCGGCAACAGATATACATCATTTGTGAAAATTTCAGCTTTCTAGCTATCACGGTTAGTGAGATACAGCGTGGAGACAGACAGACAGACAGACAAGGAAGTCTTAGTAATAGGGTCCCGTTTTACCCTTTGGGTACGGATCCCTAAAAATGTAGAAAAGAACCTTCGCCAAATCGGACGATGCGGGTGAAACCGTGACGAAGAGCTAGTCTATACTATCTATACTAATATTATAAAGAGGAAAACTTTGTTTGTTTGTTTGTTTGTTTGGTTGTAATGAATAGGCTCAAAAACTACTGGACCGATTTTAAAAATTCTTTCATCATTCGAAAGCTATATTATCCACGAGTGACATAGGCTATATTTTATCCGGGTACGGGCAGTAATTCCCACGGGATGCGAGTGAAACCGCGGGAAAACGGCTAGTCATAAATAAAGTGGAAGTATGTACCTATGCTTGGTTTTCAATCACGCCATTTTTGGATCACAGCTTCAGTCACAATTTTATTATCCGGATAAAGTCAAAGAGTTTGCAAGAACAACATTACACGAGTTATAATTATTGTGAACCTAAGATTACAGACACGTTATCACAGTATTGGAATTGTGATTCAACTATCTTGTAGCTCGCACCACAACGGATGCTATCGAGCGCAGGAAATGGTATGCCATGTCACCGAATGCATCGGCGACATATCTTACATACATCTCCATGTACGACATTCTCTCAGTTCCGAACTCAAATATGAATATAAAGGTCGCTTTATTATTGAAACGTGTCTGGGAAACGACGTTTCGGAACATTTATGACAATGATCTTTACGCTAAGGTCAGAGAACTCAAAGTCCCGTACCAGTCACCCCTCGACCCCTAATACATGAATCAAAATTAATTACGGAACTTCAAAGTTTAGCGACCGTTTTGGGACGATTAGATAATGACGGCCCATAGGAACTGTAACTTAATATCGTCATCAGAAAACTCCAATATATTGGTCTCACGGAAAGTCACGAGACGCCGCTTCTGAAAAATAATATCAGAAATTCAGGAACATTTCAATAAAAGACCAAAGTGAAACATTGGCTTCCTCCGCGATATTAAATGACCTAAAGAAATAAATCTATATCCAGGGCAACCCACAAATAAAAATCAAGGTGAATGGAATGAGGAAACTTTGATCTCGATCAAATAAAGCGATTCTTTAAAATTGCAAGCATAGTCTTCAATACCGACGTGCTCTGCTTGTGAAACGCTTGAAAATGGAAAGATAAAGTACTAAGTTAAAAATATTAGCCTCGTAATAGAAGGGTAATATTTTCTAGCTAGAGGGGATGCGAATACGTCATCATAGCAGCATGAAAAGTATTATGGAGCTTTCTACAGCAATGTTCGTGTTTCTAGGAAGTTGCCATATTGACTAAACTAACAATTCTCTGTTCTCCGAATGAAAATGACTTTCTTTATTTGCCGAACATATTGGAGTGTTTTTACTTGATATATCTACAAAGCTTGGTTTATTAATATGTTTTGAAACTTTCGATATTTTTACTCTGACAGCATATACGTTTAGAATTGTAACCTGCAAGACAATGAACTCACATTCAGTTAAACGTACGTCGGAAAATCTTCTCCAAAAGGATCAACCCAATAGTTAAATAAACATTTAGGAGCGGTGAGAAAAAGGTGTGAAATCTAAGAAGGCTTCAAACAACTTCAATCGGAAACATTTGATATAACTGGCACTTTAAGTTGTGACGTCAAATAGGGCCTCAATATTTGCGGTGTTGAATTTGATATTGTAAATTGATCATTTGCGTAATTTATTAAATTACCCTCAGTTTGGGGGAGACAGTCAATGATAAGGGCTATTTTAGGGTACATAATTGTACAGATTTTTAATAACTTGTTTGGTTATGTGCGTTACAATATAACGTTTTGTTATTTGTGCGTTGTGGCTTATTAATTTAACAAAAAACATCCAATAACTTTAAGTTGAGGCCATAATTTCAATATAAATAATTTTATTTACATGTAACACAAAAAACCTGACAACTTCCAACCAAAACCGATAGGTAAGTATATACCTACTATAAAACAAAATTTATTTCAATCTTGGTACAGCAAGTTTAGTTTTAATTACCCAGTTTAACATTACAAAGAGTAACGCAACAAGCTTGCATATTTCATTCGTGTAAAGGCTCACAGACAACGCTCTCCACGTTCGCTGTCAGTGAAACATTATTCATACTTAATGAAAAAATGTCACCGACAGGGACATGCGTGAATATGGTAGGTACATACAGCGTGCCGGAGCACAACATTATTCCTATGATCTAGAAATAGAAAATCTCACTACAATTCGGGATGATTCAAAAATATATATAAACCACTGTGTGTGAAAGTTCGTACTGATGTTGCTTAAGAAAATAGCTGTAGGCAAGTTACTGTGCGAGATCTGAGACTGTCACTTTCATCGTAATAACTTAAAAAGAACTTATTTTAGCAAACATAAAACATTTATTGAAATAAATAAAGTTGTTTTGTCAATTTCTCTTTACGTAAAAGTGTAAAACAATCACTAAATCGATGCTCTATCAAAACGATTGCTGGTGTATAGTGCTATTATTTCCTTTTGAAACAATTCATCCATTTAATTTTCCAATAGCGATCTAAAGCTGAGTAAAAACTTCTGTCCGATCACCTTAACATTCAAAGCTGTTTAAAACACCTTTATTCGTGTTAGCAATATTGTTTTTTTATTTCGAAACACTTTAGATAACAACGTAAACTAGTCCCTTCGGATAAATAAAACGGTGAAATATTAAATTGTATTGTTACCACAAAGTTAAACCTAAAATACTTTTTTATGTTTGTAATCTTTGTAGAATTAAATAGTTTTCAATAAGTTGATCCAAGCTTATATAATGTTAGGAAAGTAGTACTTAAACGAACTTGGCTTATATAAATTATGTAAATGCACTCCCGCAAAACAGACTTTTGCCGTTAATATAATTACTGTTCAATCTTTTTGTTGGAACTATCTATTATAGAAGTGTTATTTTGGTAGCGTAATGTATTTAAGTACTTAATACCTACAGCAAGCTTTAATTTGCCAGGACATAAAACTAACTAAAATAACGTTGTCTTCTGCTTCTACAGAATTCAAATAAAATACAGAAAAAATAATTATGATTGGTGCCGACTATCTACTTTATAATACGTACCTAGGAAAATACTTTAGCTAACAATGAATATTAACAACAATATCCCTCAAAACACCTCACCAATAAATATTGAGCCAACTAATAAAATACCACTTCAAACATAACAGACAGCATTCAAAACTAGTTAGAAGTGACCAAAGAAAAATACTCATAAAAAGTGCTATAAAAATTGTGCTTCGCGCCAGGCGTATCGAATAAACAAGGCAATAAAATGAAACTTAATAGAAGCTGAAAATTTGTTTCGCTCAAAAAGCAGGTCGGTGTAAAGTGTACAACGATGACTACTTGGTAAGTTAAGCTCCTTTAAAACGGCTAAGGCGATGCTACCGAACGTGCTTGCTACTCCGCGCCGGGCCTTAGGGCACTTCCACACAATATCCTCTATTTTTATCTTGTTTGCTCCTTAGCGAGTGCAATAAAGAGGGTAAGAATGTGTGATAGAACGCGTTATAATGAGGAAAGCGATTCTTGTATGCTGTGCACGTGTATAGAATATAGGGGCGTGTTTTATTAAATATGTGGCAAGTGCTCGGTTTTGTTACTCTCGCGCTCCAGAATAAAATATCGTTCCTTAAACAAAAGCATCTCATAACTAAATCATGTCTTGAATAAATTGCACTAAGTACGTGTTTTCATTTTGTTATTAGAGCTATCCACAAAATTAACAATTCCCAACTTTTAAATAAATTATTTTTCTAGTACTATCTCAATATTCAGTGCCGCCACAACATTGAAAAAATGTTTACAATTTATTAGCTGCATTCATTTTCAGTCCATGATCGAAACAAGAAATAAACGCCATATTTATCGCGCGTTTAGTGCAGATGTAACGTTTCACGAACGCTTCAACAGTAATGATTAATGATTGAATTACAATCAGGACCCCACTTTTGGCGACACGCATGACCTGCCCCAATTCGGAATTCAATCTTCAGCTGTGGATGTGGTGCATCTTCAACCAAGCGAGAAACAGATGGTGCTCGACCTAACAATCGTATACGAGACATCGCGGGCTCGACTATTAGTATCGATTGTATCCGTTTTCCGATATATCGATCCTAAAGCATGTAATTATAGGTAATGTACGATTTAATATAGATATTGCAAATACGTGCAAGTATAATGTACAATTTTAAAAAATGGATTGGAGTTTTAAACTTTGTCGATATCATTGCCACTAACCAAGGTCAAAATCGACGGGAATGGTAAACCGCAAATCTGAATGATGTCTTCTTGAGCGTGGAACTCATCAAAACAGCTAAGTACCAATTGCCGAATGACCTTCCAGTTGTTTACTTACTGGAGCGATCCAGGATAAGTGTGTGCCTAGTCAGTAATCAGTTCGAATAATAATAATAAGCTGCGAATATAATAAACCCACATAATTCATCATTATATTATTAGGTGTCACTTTTACAATAAAAACCGCAACGTTTCTAAATATAACGCCGCTGAAAAATATGAGAAAAGTTTCAAATTAAATTCTATTTTAAGCCGGCTTAATTCTTGAAATCGATGAATGATTTATTAAATTATTTTTCATCTCATTTTTCGATGTCCATGGATTATTTTTATAATACTTGAGTGCTCAAATGAAAATGGCCGCTAAGAAATTATATTAGAAATTTAATTCAATAAAAATGGTTCTATTTAATTTTACGAGTAAAACTTTGTGTGCAAGAGTTGTGAATGTATCAATTGTGTTTAGGTACAATCGAATGCGGCGCTCGAAATGAATCCTGCGGGACATCACTAGTGGCTGCGAAACGTTCTGGTGCGGATCTTTGCGTTCCGCCTTTATTTATCCACAGTCGACGCGACGTTTCTGCTAACTCGAGCTCTCGACATGAATGTTTTGGTAAAGAGTGTGAACTTCTGTTGCTTGGAAGTATTTGCTGCTCGATATGTTTCCGCGTCGGTATAAAACTTTGATACTTTACCGCACAGTTTATGTGTAGTATTTGATTTGTTGGATCTTTGACTATACAGTCGAAGAGTATGGTAGAGATTATTCAAACTTTGTATATTGCGACATCTTAAGATCTTAGATGTTATAAGTAAAAAAAGCAATTAGTTCGTCTACATCAGATATTGTGATTCATTGTCTAGACTAGACCGTTAGTTATCTCCTACACTATTCATAAGTTAGAAGAAGTTAACAAACAGAACTTTTATTTAATTAAACATTTAATTTTTGAGCTAGACATTGTAGTATGCAACGTTATATTTATAAAGTTACGAATAATATAGGTAATATTATTCAGTTTGATAACTTAGAAACCATACCGCTAGGTACTGTTAATACAGTCCTTTTGAAACATATTATTTTTATTATTTTAGATTGAAACCTATCTGCTGCAAAGTACTTTTACAGAATACTGAATTCCTCAGTAACTGTTTCCTAATACCACTTTGCGAATGCGGATCGAGGCAATTTAGCCAAATAAAAACATAGTAAAACTCTTGTCACGGAGTCGCGTGATAGTAAGTAGTGGGCGTGACCAATAAAATGGCTGAACATAAGCAATTCAAGAAAGTCAACACGAGACGCCGAATCTGTGCGTAGTTAATGGACGAGTTAACCTAATAGCCAAAAGCACTCAATGCTTACAAAGTCGCGTCGGCCGCTTTATGGGCCCACTAACTGTTAATTTCCTACATTTCGTTAAAGAAAATTCCTCTCCAAGGAAAATATTACCCCTACTCCGTATAAGCATTGTTTCGTTTACGCTATATTTCCATTTTCATTGTTCGATAGTTGCTTTGTAAGGGTGCCGCGTATTTAATAAGAGGTTTCTGAGCTTTTATTGTTGCTTGTCGGAGGCGTTGCTAACGTTTATTGGAGTAGTCTGCGCTACCTTTTCGCAAGAAATATTAAGTACGAAAGATACAGTTAAGTAGCTCACCCCTGGGAATAAATCCACTCCATATTTAATAAAAACGAGAAAAGTGTAAGGCTTACAAGCATGTAGCTCGCTCCAAAAAATCTACTGTTTGCAATATCTTAACTCCATTTTCCGCGTTCTAAATCCGGCGTTAGCTGAATTGCCTAAATATTTTTATTGACAGCGAATTTGAAATTGTATTTTTTAGGGTTAACAACAAGCCATCTGTTCGGTATATTGGGTAACCTTGGTCCCTATTCGAGAGGCGGAAAATCGAGGCTAGAGCAACAGCAGCCGTGGCGTTGTGTCGGAAAATCGGAAAATCCCCCCAATCCGCTTCGGGCGTGACACTCACTACCGAGAGCACCTCTGCCGATGTTAAGCCTTTCTGGATTTAGAGCATATTCGGCTTCAGAAATTGCTTTTGATGCGTTTTTATTTAACACAAAAGGAAAACGAAGCAATGGAATCTGTTTTACAAGCCTAGTTTGTTTTATGACGCAAACTTCAAACATGCATTTTATACAAATAGCTATTCTAAGTTAGTAAATTTACTATATCATTCTAGATTTTATGTCCAGCTCTCAAACATTCAATCTCTTATTTCTGAAGCCCATAAACTCTCAGAAACATCCATACTCATCGCGTAGCATAAAATAAAATACAAATAAAGCTACAGCTCGTATACCATCTGAGGTCCAATAAAATGAGGCTAGATTTCAATGTAATGAATATGCAATAACTTGTAAATTTATCGCTAAGACCGATATTGGATTACTGAGGACGTTTGCAGTACGTTCTCGCAATATTCCCGCCATCAACTTGTAATGGATATCGTCTATTATTTAATTACAGACTAACAAGACAATTATTATGGACGGGGTACGGTGTCTCATACCAAATTAAGGCTATAGAAATATGAAGCGGTGTTATTATTTTTTTATTGATTAAAGGCTATTCTTGAATTTGGAACGAACCTCAATTTTTTGTGACAACCTAATTCGGGCACATTTTTGAATTATTTTCTTATAAATAAAGTTTATAGGTATGAGGTAGGCAATTTATTTATTCTAGTTTAAACAACGCCTGGAAAATAATCATAAAAGAGCTAATCTTGTTTATGATGGTTAAACTCAGAACCTAGTAAAATAATTTGCTTACAGGATTTGCATAATTAAAAACCGCTTAGCTTTACCATCGTGGTGAAAGGATTAGTTGGCTAGACTACGTTATCGAAGCTCGGTCGTCAAGGGACCGTCTTACGAACCACAAAGGAAGAGTTGAAGATCGTTGGTGTCTGGGAAAAATAGCTGCAATTTAAGAAAAGATAATTATGTCTGTAAATACTTTTCATATTTTCTTATGTAATGAAGAGGAAAAATTTGTAAGTTTGTTTTTTTGTACCCTAAAGACTCCGAAACTACTGAACCGATTTGCAATTACTTCACTTTTGGGTAGCTAGACTGTCCTGGAGTAAAATACGCTATACTTTATCCGGGTACGGGAAGAAGTTCCTTCAGGACACTGGAGAAATCGCTGGAAAACATCTAGTATCTGATACAATTACTCTTTAACTTTTGGTATAGGTACTTGTACTATGTAGTCAAAACTTAAGTTACAAATAGATTAATCTGTGACGTATGTTCGTAACAGTACAAACTAAACATATTTGTTCGACAGTTGCTTACAAGCTCCTTGTTGCAAATTTCACAATATGCGAGAGCCATACGTTTGAAACTTGTGAACGGTAGACGCGTTAGCCTGTTTACGATCTAATATTACATGCAATAATAGGCTTTGTTTTTAAACGGTTTTATTTTTATAGTATTAAAGTGCGTGGTATTAAAAGTGGAGTGTTGTAACTTCATTCAATATCGGAGAAATAAATGCGAACTGTTTTTTTTTATTACGAATTTGGGGGCACGGCAGTGCCCCCGCCAAGTCGAGCGCAACGCAAACACTGCCGTACCATCCTTTACTGGAACCATTTCGACGCATTTTCAGGCCTCTGTTTGAGAACCTCTGGATAATACCAGAACGCCGAAATTTTCATCATCCAGAAAGCTATAATCACATACGTAAAACCCAGAATTTCAAGTCTGTA
>NWSH02000537.1:7451497-7479487 GCA_002382865.2 Heliothis virescens
GTAAGAATCCTTAGACTCAGCACGACTTTGTCTAGATTTCATTACTTTTTAGAGATAAACAAGCAGCTTCAGCGAGAATTGGCTAGTTTTTTACAGAATGTTTTTGGTGGGATAATTATTTTCATGATTGAACTCACACCTCTAGTCAATGGTGTTGGGAATGATGATCACATTTTTCTTATATATTTATTTATTTATCGTACTAGAGATTATTACCGAAAAGGTTTACAAATTTCAAGATAATTAAAACATATAATGGACGACACATTCCAACTCCTTAAATGGAAAAGCTAGCCAAGTCCTATGATATATTACAGTCATATTCTCTATAATTACCTACCTTCAATAACGGAGCGATTTCCAGGAACTGTTAACATTATAGATCGAAAATTTAATAGAATGAAGAAGATAGAGCTATGCAAAGCGGATAGCACCATTCCTTTCTTAAATTGAATTCTAGACCCTCTATAGAACATGTGAACTCTGTTGTCAACCTAAAGCTAAAATACCTTTGTGTGATTTCTAGGAATCCATTCCTTTGCGGTCATTCTACGGACTGCCATAGTCAAGTAATTTATTGCTTTGATCTATTCTGCTTTGGGGGTTTTATTTCAGACTGCTAGGGTAGGCCGAATTATTCTCTGAAAATGTCCATTATGAACAAAGCCCTCCCCAAGCTTGTCTATAGTATTTTGCCCGCGCTGAGCATATGTGTTGTAGAACATAGTCTAGGAGTCATCAGAGATGCTGCTGCCCATCTCTGAGCAAGGCTTTTAATATCCCACCTGATAGTTATAGGTGGTGGTGGCGTCCGTTGGCCACGGCGGCTGTTCTCATATGAGGAGATCAGCCAGCTGCGCAGGACATATTATAGTGCACAAGCATTTGCGCTGACACAAGTGCACTCCCATTTCCTTACTCTCATTGCCCGATGGCACGGAAAATCCGATGCGACCGGAGAGAGATTAGGGCAGGACATGCATGGGTGTATCAATCACCAACTTCAAACTCCGGGCTGCTTTGTGAAAGTTTCTAAAACCCACAAATCGATTTCGGCCCGACCCGGAATTCGAACCCGAGACCTCGTGCACAACAGTCGGCGATGCGACAGCTAGACGAACGGGGTATAGGAGACAGTATAAATAATAACGAATCAGAAAGTAACAATTATTTTTATTTTTTAGTAACAATTTAAGATACTTCGTGGAGATAAAGTATTTACCTTATACAGTGGAAGTATTTTTTTTTAAAAAAAAACGAAGTTTATAAAGACTTTCTATAACCATTAACTAATATATATAGTGATTTATTCATGACTAAAAATAAGCCAGAAGGAAAATAAAATTGTTTGTTCTCATACAAATTGCGAACAATTTAAAAGTTTGCAAGTTCTCGCAATTTCTGCGTAGGTATGTATTCGCGACGACGTGATAACACTTCATGAATATACTATAAAAAGTATTTAATAAAATGTTATCGCATATAACTACTAGGGATATTAAATTGTACGCTTTATTAAAAATGATTTAGAAAAAAGTGAAAATTTTCAAATAAAAAAAAATATAATGAAATGTGTCTAGTGTATTAAATAATCTTTTATTTATAAGTCATCACTTTTTTGGTGCGTTCAAACTTATTTACCTAAATTGAGTCGAATATTTTATTGTAGTTTCACAATAAGTATTTCATTTGTTATCCGACTGCCAAAAAGGGTTATGTTTCTTGAACGTATCGTGTTATATTTTTGTTATCCTTTGTTCAATCTGAAAGTCACGTCTTGATTTTATCATAACTATTACTTTTTATTGCTGCCCTAAGATTATAGCGCTTAGAGTTGTACAAGTACTAATATAAGATTATACCTAAGCACTTACGTCTTGAATGAAAAGCCCTTGTAATTATGTTGAAATTTTAGCAAACCATAAAGGGTTGTTGATGATACTCAGTAAACATTTTAAGTGACAATATATTCTCGTAGTAACAAGCCATAACGATTTTATATCGCGCGAAGAAGCGAGAGCCGAATACGTATTCTAAAAGCCGCGTGCTGAGGCGAGAGTAAGCGGAGGACTTTAATAGTCCTCTATGTACAATCACCTTTGAGACTCCAAAAAGCGTAAAAGACACTATCACTTCACTGACATAAAATATCACATCGTTTATGATTCTTCTGTCGAGCTCTATAAAACAAATGATAACGTCCTCTTTTATTCTTGTTGACACCTTATAAATTAACGAAATTAATGTGTGTTAATTATAGGATTAATACAAATTAGTCATCAGCATGATGATAATGGCGTTCGCGGGTTATGGCTTCAAATTTATTAAGTCAAGAAACAAAATACCGGGAGTGGAGCGCGGTTCAGGGCGTTCAGCAAATTGGTTAATAAATTAAAAGCGGCAGTCTCAGCGCCGTCGCCGACAGATGGCGCCTGAAATACGACAGGTATTTAGCGTGTTGCAACACCGTCCGCCGCGATCCACGTTTTAATTTTATGCTTTACGAGCAATTTTTATATCAATTTTCTCTCGTCGTAGTCTACATAATTCAGCCAGCTCTTTTGACTGCGAAATTCTCGAGGTCGATACGGCAATTTGCGCCGAATGCCGGGACACAAAGTTGCCTGTATAAAGAATACAAAATTGGTTATAACGATAAGCTGGATGGATAATAAAAATAAGAAACCATTGCAAAGAGAACCTGTAGAAATACAGTACGTGCCTTGCATTAGTTCCCCGGAGATTATATTCGCCGTTCGCTATATGTGGCCGCTTACAACAAATACCAAGTAAGCTCTTTTGGCTTCTTACCTGACACAAATGTGGAACACAAAAGGAAATATTTAAATAAACACTGACAATGTGTCTTACACATTGAAAACCCAACCAAATATATTATGAAGCTATTTCATCATATCAATAGATCCTGTATAATATTAAATTAGTCTCCTTTTGTCTGCAAACACAAATTATAGAGCGGCACTCAAAAACAACAAAAATCTTTTAATGTTTGAACCCTTTAAAAATTAACTGGCACAAAAGCTGTCCAAAGTAACTTAAGTCAATGTCTAAACTTCAGCCGTGGCAAGTAAAGTACGCTCTAATAACCCATTTTGTTTTTAACTGAAGTCATTTTACTTGAACTGAATGGCGCTATACTTCTGTTCAAACTCTTACGTCACACTTTAGCTAAAGGTTTTTGAGAGCTCACAAACATTGTTTGTAATAATTACACGAAATCGTTTTCGTTTTTATTTCCATTTTTATAACTGTTTTAACCAGATTTTTTCACGAAACTACACGTAAAGTGATATACTCGTAAGCTCACCTACCTTTCTGCCTCTGGCTATTCTTTCTAAAAGATTTTTTGTAGGTATCAAATTTTGTACGGTGTAAAAGGAAAGTATGACGTCACAAAGTAATTCAGGGGATGTGATGACCTCTATAGATTTATGAGTAAAATACCGCCGCTATAAAGTTTAGAGGTTCGCGCGTATAGGTTCGTCCAGGGAGTAATGGAACGCTGACATGTTGATGTATCTTTGTTACTTAGGTCCCGAGTTAGGCCAAGATAAAGTGGAAACCTGAATTTGACGTTGGTTGCCAAAACTGTGTTATAGAAACTCTAAACTATTATGTCCTACAGCACACATTTTTTTGTGATTGCTACCTATCTAAATAAATGAAGGAGAAAAAACATAGGCACACTCAAAACTTTATCAAATTGGCAAACTGTTACAATAGCAATTAAAGTAGATATTAAATAATACATAATATATTTATTTACGTACATAAAATATTTGTAGCAACGATCCAAACACAACCTACATTTTAGCACCTCATTACTTAAAAACCAGAACAGTAAATCCGGCGAGCTGTGCCGCCTTACACCAGGCTACACCAAAATTACCCATCGTCGGGAAGCCGTGAATAAGGCTGGCGGAAGCCGACTGACGTAGATAGTGTCATTACGCAAAAAATGACGTCGGCCTGGTAAATTGTCGCGCCAGCTCAACGCGACGACAAAACACGTTCACGTCCGTAGCCTCCCTCTAGCCATTTGTAAACCTTAATATTGTATGGCGGATTTTCGTGTACAATCGTAATTATTTTGCTTTCAAAATAACAAATAAATTACAGTTACAAAATACTTAATTAGGTGGATTTTCCATGCAAAAATGCTGTGTACCAATTATTTCACGCACAGCCCTCAAGAACGATATTCAGCAAACTCCAATCTCCCGTCGCGCGTGTTTAAGTGCGCGGATCTCCGTGACTCATTCTCACTCAAAGTTTCATTCGTCCAATAAAGAAAAACAGCACACGTATCCTATATCCGCTGGGGAAACTGTGTTTCCAATGTATATGCACCGACGGGACAAGAGTACGCAAAGTGTTTTGTCACGTCCCTGACCGACACGAGAGAATCGTGACATCACGTGCCTCCGTGATTTATGAAAGGAAAATCGTCGGCCGGCCCTACGAAAAATGTTGCACCCGATAGCCTTTGCAGGGACGTGCGACCACCGAAAAATGAACGGAACTCATTTTATTCTGTTACTAGAGATGGGATCATGGGACATTTATCGTATCCGCTGGCTTTCGGAACAGACCCGAAAAAATAGAGTGTATATCGATTCCGTCGGGGTGATCGTTTTAAGGTTTTATTCTGTCTTGCTATTTTGGGGTGTTAAAAGAGTGCATTCTTGAGGGTTCAACGGGAATTTTTAAAATAAACAATTGAGTATTGAGTACTATTATTACTATTAACTAAGCTAATTATTATCGTGCTTATATGTAGAAATCAATCAAGAGTGCTATTTGATTGTTCGCCATGTTTGCACTTAGATGGAATACGTAATGGAGCCTAACGTTACCCGTGTGGTTCGCCAATTATTGCTGTGACGTTGTTTATGCATATTCCAAATAATGTCGTGGAGCGGAAGATGGAATAATTGACGTAAGTACCTTAATTATATTATGTATTAATTATGTAAATCCCTATTGTGTTGCAGAAGCAATACCTATTCCGTATTACTGAGTAAATTACGTATCAATAATATTAAGTTGTAATTAAGACAATTGTAACAAATGTAGCTATAATAATGGTCAAAGTAATGTTAATCTTGTTTTTACCTGTTGTGTGTGTTAGTACTTTTTCATAAAAGTAGTGACAAAAGTTACGACGGCAAAATATATATTCAATTCCAAGGTATTTTCCTTTTAAATTGAATGAGGGATAACTACTAGCGAAACAGACTTTTGAACAAAAAATGTGACGACATAAAACCATAACAGGTTAGTATTGTAAAGACTGAACCGAATTAGCCAGGCTTACCGCTTAATCTAGATCCAACCAAGACACTCCCGCACAGGAAAAACAATTTACTCAGTTAATGACAAAGGAACTCGGGCAAAATAAGGTTTTCGTTGTGACCGGAGGCATTTCTACCGACTACTACGTCAGATACTATTCCCCCTAAGGATGTTAGTTATGAGTTAATTAAGACTTCTAAGCGTGTGCCGTACGTGTGCCCTTTTAATTTTAAAAGAGATTTTATTTTGTCAACAGACGTGAAAAAATATATCACAACAAAAATTGCATTACGTTTTTGAAACGAGAAAATACAAGCGTTTTTAGTTGCGAAACAAGTTTACGTTGAAATATGTTGAATTATTTTAATCCTATTCCATTCTTACGAAGATTCTTTGTTTCAAATGAAAATTGGATAAAAATGAGGTCTTTCCCACAATGTGATTGTTCCATTCACACAAGCCCGTGATTAACATTCAGCTCGGCGCAGTGGCGACGCTCTTTAATGGTTTCAATTGTGCAGAAAATTTTATTGCATTCAATGAATCTACGGAGGTATTTCGCCACGGGCGGGGCCCTTTCAAACCTCACCTTTATCGATTCGCAGCTCCGAATATAATTCTTGCATTCAAAGAAGGCCGTGACATTTCGATGGCCATTATTTTCTCTTAGCTTGTTTTTTACCTTTCATCCATTGTTTGGTCGGCTAGTTTGCAATAACTTGTAGTATTTCAAATAGGCAAGTTCTTGTGATTATGTTTTAATGCTTATCTGACCTATTTGGTACGAAAAAAGATGAAAGAGATTAACCCTTTCTGACATTGACCCACAATGTTGTGACATTGAATAAAGAACAAACAAAAGTGGAGCATGTGTGCTTTTAGTCGTATGACGAACTTTGTTTCATCAAGGCGTCTTAAACCAAGGCTTATAAAAACTATACGATGAATAAAAGTAGGCTAGATAAATATTTCTATGTTTTAAGCTGTATTCGTCCAAAGAGGCACTTCAATTTATATTGAGATAAGCTGTCTTAACATCCATGTGTAAAGGTTATCAAATAATATAAACGCGTACAACTTTTAAGGAAAGTTTCAGGTAGAAAATCGCAATTCAAGCCTTATTTTCAGTTCAACCTACAGGCCAGCTGTTCGCACTGAGTAGGAGAGATTAGAGGTATTATTTTAAGCAAGCTGGCGCTCGTGGCTTTGTCGTCCGCCTTCCACTTTTGAGTTCAATTTTTAAAATGTTTAGTGTAAGTAAAAATAAATCCTCAGTCGTGGAGAGCCCCAGTTTATAAGTACCTAGTATGCTGTGATATTGTGTAACGAAATTCAGTATCGCAAATTCATGACAAATATATTTCACAACTGTAGTCGAATCAAATAAACTAAACCTGAAAATGAATTAAATAAACAAACAAAACTGAATCGAATAAAACTGAGTTAATTCGATCCGCTGTCTCGTAGTTGGCATTGTGTTACTTTTAATCAAATAGTCGCAATAAAAGCTTTTGGGATAACATGGACGATCAACAGGAAAGAAAAAAAACGTCTGGATTTTCCGTCGTGTCGACGGTGGCGCCACCGCCTGGACCAGCAGTGACCATTACTCTATTGTTTCACAAACTTTAGTTTCATCGCCCCAAACAACGAGGACACTTCCCAACAACACAGACGGTCTGTTAAAAGCCTTACTTGTGATGTGCACCGCGCTTTATTCTATTTTTACTTTAGACGCGCCGTCTTCTGAGGGGAATCGCTTTTTTAGCGAGTTGAATGTAAACGAGCGCATTCAGACTCACTATTTTTTCAAAAGAATTGCGTAAATGAGAAGTTTTTATATTAATGTCTTTTTTATGTTCCATTCTTTTCTTTTAGCGGAATGTTAAATTAACAAAAACAATGATTAACCTTCAATCTTTTGTTGTAACTGAAAAATCATAATGATTTTTTGTCATGTGAACGCATTCAGAAAGCCGATAAACTCGTGAATCATTTGTTTTTTTTTTTCACTATTATTGGCTTCTAATAAAACATTTAGTTTATGTGGTCAATGGCTTCAGTAATATTTACTTCGATAAAAGGAAAATCTCGATATCAAGTAAAGCAGATAGAGCGCAGACGAGTCTTTTATTCAGTCAACTGAATACTTCGAATTAATAGTCGACTTCACTGACTATTTAGGGCATTTGCTTATTGCAAAAAGAAACCAAATTGAATTCTAAAATAAATTCCATAAAGTTCAAAATGGAATATCAATCCGATGTTTCTCGGCGAAAATATTTTCATCTTTATCTCGCCCTTATTCCAGTCCCCGCCACAATATTGTAAAAGAGTATTCAGCACTGCCGCAAAAATTCCGAAACTTGGCGAAGGTTATCAAAGAATGTAACTTAATAACATTCTTGGGTGAGCCACGTACGGAGGCTAGACTGGTACACTGTTTACGGTTCAATGTCAGCACCAGCCTTAGATCCCTTTCTCTCTATTATAAAGACGTGAATACAAGTCCGGCTCAGTTATTTCTATCTCGGATCTAGGGTCTAGGCTTATTAGAATTCGGTTACTCCATTTATTAAAGAGAAGCAAATACCTAAATGTGTACAAACCTTATTTCAGGGTCGATAACAAGGTTTAGGTACTTAATCAAAGTACTGTTTTATCCTAAAATTATACTCAAACCCCTTTATCGTCCAAATAAACAGTCCATAAATTGGGGGCGCTTTGAAATAACAACGTCATATCTATCAGATAGTTTGGTAGAAGTTTCTGCTTTTGCGGAACAATAACGGGTTGGTATTATAAAACGTCACATAAATACTTCAAGCTCTGCGGTCCACGTCTGCCGTAGCGATTCTTCATACGTAGTGACCGGCAAAACGAGTCCCACAACGGATTAAAAAATTCAACCGGCTCAAAATTCTTCCGGAGCCATTGCCCGGAAGCATCTCACTAGTATTAAAGGCCTGTTAATGAGGCTGGGAGCGGCTCTTGAATTTTTTTCCCACTTCCTTAACATCAAAAGTTCCCCTTTGCGAAACGCTAACGAGAATTTCCATGTTAATTGCCCCGCGTTTCCGGAATATATAATTGCATATATTGTTTCTCTTGTTTCAACGACGGGAAGTGGGAAGAGATTTTGCGATTATTTGTGTTCTCTAATTAGAGTGGAGATAAGAAAACTCTTGCGGAACACAATTGGAAGAACTTAATTGAGCGTTACGTGGGACGCGGAAACGACTCCGGCTTTAAACGAGTGTTTGTCCCTTTTAGTGGATTATCTGTCTGACACCTCACCGCCAAACACATGACTCAGCAATTTATTTTACCTTGTCAGTAGAAAATCAAACCTATTACAAATACCAACAACACAATAACAATGCATGTACAATGTAACCTGCAGATAAAGTGCGAAAATACAATATTTTTGTTATAGTAAACCAGTTTAAACAAAACAACAGGCGATTAAAACTGAACGTTGTTATACAAACATATTTGCAATCAATTTACATGGAATGTGACGTAAATAAACTGATTATAAAATATGTTGAAAATAAAATGCTAAAATACTGCTGAGGCATCGACTTCACTCACGTATTTGATGCTCGACAAAATATTTTTTTGACAGATGCTTTACAGCCTAAAATCGATGATCGAAGCGTGTATTTCTAAGCGAAAAAAAATGTGTAAACGTTTACGCGACTCCGCTCTAACATGTGTTCGTGCACAAAGACTGCAATTTTGGGTATATTTTAGAAACATTACTGTTTGCGCAATACTCGACTTTGTAACATTATTAACGGAGAAAGCATTTTTAGAAAGTTAATTTATAACACCTGTCATAATGCAATCACAGTTATACCTAAAGTTTTAGATACCTATAAATATTGGACCTTATACTTTATCCTCCANAACACAGACGGTCTGTTAAAAGCCTTACTTGTGATGTGCACCGCGCTTTATTCTATTTTTACTTTAGACGCGCCGTCTTCTGAGGGGAATCGCTTTTTTAGCGAGTTGAATGTAAACGAGCGCATTCAGACTCACTATTTTTTCAAAAGAATTGCGTAAATGAGAAGTTTTTATATTAATGTCTTTTTTATGTTCCATTCTTTTCTTTTAGCGGAATGTTAAATTAACAAAAACAATGATTAACCTTCAATCTTTTGTTGTAACTGAAAAATCATAATGATTTTTTGTCATGTGAACGCATTCAGAAAGCCGATAAACTCGTGAATCATTTGTTTTTTTTTTTCACTATTATTGGCTTCTAATAAAACATTTAGTTTATGTGGTCAATGGCTTCAGTAATATTTACTTCGATAAAAGGAAAATCTCGATATCAAGTAAAGCAGATAGAGCGCAGACGAGTCTTTTATTCAGTCAACTGAATACTTCGAATTAATAGTCGACTTCACTGACTATTTAGGGCATTTGCTTATTGCAAAAAGAAACCAAATTGAATTCTAAAATAAATTCCATAAAGTTCAAAATGGAATATCAATCCGATGTTTCTCGGCGAAAATATTTTCATCTTTATCTCGCCCTTATTCCAGTCCCCGCCACAATATTGTAAAAGAGTATTCAGCACTGCCGCAAAAATTCCGAAACTTGGCGAAGGTTATCAAAGAATGTAACTTAATAACATTCTTGGGTGAGCCACGTACGGAGGCTAGACTGGTACACTGTTTACGGTTCAATGTCAGCACCAGCCTTAGATCCCTTTCTCTCTATTATAAAGACGTGAATACAAGTCCGGCTCAGTTATTTCTATCTCGGATCTAGGGTCTAGGCTTATTAGAATTCGGTTACTCCATTTATTAAAGAGAAGCAAATACCTAAATGTGTACAAACCTTATTTCAGGGTCGATAACAAGGTTTAGGTACTTAATCAAAGTACTGTTTTATCCTAAAATTATACTCAAACCCCTTTATCGTCCAAATAAACAGTCCATAAATTGGGGGCGCTTTGAAATAACAACGTCATATCTATCAGATAGTTTGGTAGAAGTTTCTGCTTTTGCGGAACAATAACGGGTTGGTATTATAAAACGTCACATAAATACTTCAAGCTCTGCGGTCCACGTCTGCCGTAGCGATTCTTCATACGTAGTGACCGGCAAAACGAGTCCCACAACGGATTAAAAAATTCAACCGGCTCAAAATTCTTCCGGAGCCATTGCCCGGAAGCATCTCACTAGTATTAAAGGCCTGTTAATGAGGCTGGGAGCGGCTCTTGAATTTTTTTCCCACTTCCTTAACATCAAAAGTTCCCCTTTGCGAAACGCTAACGAGAATTTCCATGTTAATTGCCCCGCGTTTCCGGAATATATAATTGCATATATTGTTTCTCTTGTTTCAACGACGGGAAGTGGGAAGAGATTTTGCGATTATTTGTGTTCTCTAATTAGAGTGGAGATAAGAAAACTCTTGCGGAACACAATTGGAAGAACTTAATTGAGCGTTACGTGGGACGCGGAAACGACTCCGGCTTTAAACGAGTGTTTGTCCCTTTTAGTGGATTATCTGTCTGACACCTCACCGCCAAACACATGACTCAGCAATTTATTTTACCTTGTCAGTAGAAAATCAAACCTATTACAAATACCAACAACACAATAACAATGCATGTACAATGTAACCTGCAGATAAAGTGCGAAAATACAATATTTTTGTTATAGTAAACCAGTTTAAACAAAACAACAGGCGATTAAAACTGAACGTTGTTATACAAACATATTTGCAATCAATTTACATGGAATGTGACGTAAATAAACTGATTATAAAATATGTTGAAAATAAAATGCTAAAATACTGCTGAGGCATCGACTTCACTCACGTATTTGATGCTCGACAAAATATTTTTTTGACAGATGCTTTACAGCCTAAAATCGATGATCGAAGCGTGTATTTCTAAGCGAAAAAAAATGTGTAAACGTTTACGCGACTCCGCTCTAACATGTGTTCGTGCACAAAGACTGCAATTTTGGGTATATTTTAGAAACATTACTGTTTGCGCAATACTCGACTTTGTAACATTATTAACGGAGAAAGCATTTTTAGAAAGTTAATTTATAACACCTGTCATAATGCAATCACAGTTATACCTAAAGTTTTAGATACCTATAAATATTGGACCTTATACTTTATCCTCCAGTCAAATCTTCTTATATATAAAAATGAATCGCTAAATGTGTTGGTAAGCGCATAACTCAAGAACGGCTGGACCGATCGGGCTTATTTTGGTCTTAAAATGTTTGTACAGATCGAGGGAAGGTTTAAACGATGAGAAAATATGATTATGTATAAAAAAAAACAGGATCCGCGTACGAAGTCGCGGGCAAAAGCTAGTGTTTCAATATATTAACTATGTTCAAACCCACGACATGACATGCTGAACTTTCCCTCTCATATGAAATACGATACATTCAACCTCTCGTCGTAATTTCTGCTGTGACACTGAACTACACGTGCTTAACATGGTAAACAATCTTTCTTTGTAGATATGTATATCTAATAGTGGAATTCAATAACATATCAATACACTTATAGAGTGAGGGAGTGCACCTGCGTCAGCGCAAATGCTTGTGCACTATATATCCTGCGCAGCTGGCTGATCTCCTTATATGTGAATAGCGACCGTGGCCGACAATGGGCTAGGAAGCCATCATCATCATCACTTATTGATGCCCACTTGGCCCGTGTTTAATAATCGATTTGATTACTAAACGGTTAAGGAGTTCAAAGAAGTACAGATGCCAGAACATAATACTACCACAAACTGTCAAACTACGAAAGAATTTCAACCTTATCACAATAGTGGAACGTTAATGATGGATTGGTAATATTTTATAGATTCAGGTAGGTTGACCTGTCTTCGTCCATTCCATCGGCACTAATAAGTGTTTTTAATCGTACCAACTTGTATCGGATCGCAAATTCTGTCTAATATGAAAAAAACATAATTTAATACATTACTAGATCAGTACACCTCTGCCTTGTCCCTTGGGGAAGTATGTCTAATTTTGTGATATATAACAAGGTGATCCCGCCGTGAGCAATGTTCGTTAGGTCAATGAACTCCCAAGGGTTGAGGTAAGAGATCGCTACAAAGTAACAATATGAACGGTACGTACAAATATTTGGATACAATTAAAGCTGCAATCAAACAATTTTGTTGCCTACCGAATGTTTTTCTCGTCTATTCTTACACAACTGTGCCGAGTCGGACGGAAAAAATATTTTCATTCTTTGCTTTAAAAAATAGTCTAACAGGAAACAGTAGATTCTTCTTCACGCCTAATAAATAATCACGTCCATAAAACTACCAACTAAAACTCTCCAAACAAAAATAAAATATTCAACTTCAAGCCTTTTCATACAAAAATAAAATAAAAAGCCTCAAGAAAACCTTTCTTTTATACAAATCGTATTTTTTAGTATGAAAAACAACATTTTACAAAGGGAATTACTAAGAAGACTTCTATCAGCCATATTTACAAAAACAGCAACCTTGTCAAACGATTTATTATGTACGACTTTGTCGAAGTTTCTTCTCTATTTGCTTCGGTCAATATCTCATCAAAATATTTGTAGCTATATTTTGTAGATGGGACTCAAAGCTGAATGAAAGCCATACTCTACATAAGCCAAAATCTGTCTATTGCAGTTGTTAGAAACTGTAATGTATTGAATATCATAGGAGAAAGTTGTTAATGGGTTTGTCAAATAATTGAATGAATCAGAAAATAAAACTTTTGCAGATTAATTAATCTATGTCTATGTCCACCATCACACTAATTTTACACTGGCCCTCATCTGAATAAATGTACCTACTAACCCCAAACAACGAGAACACAAAAACAAAAGGATTATGACACGTTTTTTTAATCTCGCCGAACTTCAAATTCGTGGAAACCACAAACTTAGCCGCTTACAAAGGGCAAAAGGTAATTATAAAAATACTTTAAAGCCAGACTCGGGGGATAAAGTCATACCGATAAGTCGAAAACTTTAAATCGTTTGTCAAGAAGACATTCGGAATTGTGGCGAAATTACATTTAATTCTACTCGAGTATTTCAAGACGAAATGTTGGCGACCATTTGTATTTATTGTTAGTAATGTCTAACATTTATAGACGATTTTTGGTAATATTTGAAAAGGAACGCTTTTGTTCGAAATTTAATTTATGAACGAGGTTCAAACGATAACTTTTCAAAGTCAGTCGAAGTGATTGCAATCATAGTTACAGCAGACAATATGAATACCTCGATTGTTATTATTACGTAACGTTAAATGCTATTTATATTTTCGTGTATAAGTAAAATTTCTCAGTAGGTATAGTCCGTTGAATGTGCTCTTATTGGATGGCGAAAAACTCACTTCCCATAAATGGTAAAATGTGGATTATACACCTCGGCTTAATCCTTCCAGGAAAACTTACCTAATATCGTACATTTAATACATAGTAACTTTTTTCGGGCAAATATTAACGTGTTGCCTTGACAAAGTTCATATATGTAATGTATATTATGTTCAGTGAAGTATTTGCAATTTATTAAGGCTATCGCTCACTTGACAACAACACAGCTGGTTGGTCTATTTACGATGTGTTGTGCGCTAGTTTTTGTACCTAACTCTGTTCGTAGTATAATATCAAAAATATGTTAAGGCTTAAGTTCATTGACAACATAAACATCAGTTATCTTGAAACAACTGTTTACTGTGAATTTTGAGGTTCAATTTTCAAGTAAACACTTGTTTTAAGAAAAAACCCAGCCAAGTGCGAGTTGGACTCGCGCATGATGGGTTCCGTACCCCATGCCCCATAATATTTTATTTTTCATTTTTAGTATTTGTTGTTATAGCGGCAATAGAACATCATTTGTAAAAAAAATTAGCTTTCTAGCTATCACGGTTAGTGAGATACAGCGTGGAGACAGACAGACAGACAGAGAGACAGACAGACAACGAAGTCTTAGTAATAGGGTCCCGTTTTACCCTTTGGGTACGGAACCCTAAAAAGACCATTATGTTTTCGATGAACTTAGGCCTTAACGTAATACAATATTTGTGTGATCTGTTTATTAATATTTAACTTATTTTATTTGGTGACTCTAGGCGGTACGTATGCCGCTATCAGATAATATATGTGTTGCCATGTCAGTGAAGGGCCTTAGAAACGGTTGCGGAGTTGGGCCACTATCGAGTTGTCAAGTAAGAGATATATTTAATGCCAGCAATGGTCCAACAATCACGACAGGATTGTTGTACCGAGGACGATCGCGGAAATAAGATTAGATGGACGAACAACTCTCTCTTTTGTATTACGCTTCCTTGTTTCTTCTCTGTCTATAAGTTTTAAAGGTTTTTTTACTACCTGTACCGAATGTTGGCTGAAAATACAAAGAGGATTCTCATGAAGTCTAAATAGGCTCATTAGGAATAAATGTTACTGACGATTGGTTTGAATTTCGTTTATTTGTTTTGTAGGTATTTTAAGTGCTACTAGGTACTCTGACTTTATAGGTAGTCCAGGTTTCCTCAAGAAGTTCTCAGCCTTAGCCGTCAACACTGCCTACATTCAGACTAGAAAAACTAAAATCTCTGAAGTATTCAATCAACAACTAACACAACGAGATCTGAAAACAACTTACACAAAGAATACAACTCTTAGAACTTTCGAAAGGATAGTAATGATGAATGGATAATGTTCCTTCTGAGAAAAAAGGTAAAACTTTAAATGAAAAGAAAATAGTACAGACAACAGCACATCAAGTTACCACAATCTGTCAAATTTCTGCAATAGATTTTCAACCTTATCACAATAGCGGAAGGTTAATATTCGATTGGTAAAATTTGACAGATTCGTATACATTGACCTGCTGTTGTCTGTACAATAAGATTTTGTACATTTCATTGTGACAGAAACAACTTATCTTTAAAGAGTTAGATAGATACCTTTCTCCTACTTTCTCATCATCAGCCTTTTTGTCCCACTGCAGGACAGAAGCCTTTTCTTATAAAAAGGAGGCACCTTTATTTATTGAATATTGTTATTTAATTTAATTGTGTTTTGTGAAGGACAATAAGAATGCAATGAAAAAAGGAAAAAAAAGACAAAAGGAAAAAAAGAAAAAAGGAAGCACTACATTGATATAAATACAATATCTTCCTTAGCTACAGAGCCATATAAACAAATTACCTATAACCTACGTTGTGAAGGATTTACCTTTACCTCGACATAAATTATTAAATTACAGCACAATTTCTTGTAATAAAAATTCAACATACATCATATTATTCTGCACAGTTCCTAATGATCTCGATTATAAATACTAATCTCATTAGATAATGAGAGAAGCGTTCCCGGAATACATCACACACCTAGAATAGTGAAGTAGGTACAGCTCGCACAGTTGATAATACTCTGAGGTACTTCAATTTCACACCTGTCTGGCATTAATCAAAATGTATTACATACCCGTCGATAACATTAGATAGATTACCCATTTACATATATATGGTATTTAGATATCGAATTAATGTTGCGTAGCTACACATTTGAACGTATACAAATCTCGATTTAGACATTGTCTAATATTTTGAATTCAATAAGACAATTTAAACAAAAGTGAAGCGTAAACGATCAATCTATTTAAAGGGCTTGGAGGGTTAACAACGTAATTGTAATCTGTTAATAAAAGTTATTTAAAGTTTGCACAATTGAGTGATCTGGTGGAAATCTGGTCTACCGGTGGAAGACAGATTGATAAGAAACCTCTCGATGTAAAGTCTCACTAAAAGTTTGTTAATTAATTACTTTCCCTCGCCCACCTTCAACTAATAAACGTTGTTTTGGATTCAAGATGTGATGAATGACTTAAGTATAAATTAAACCAATTAGAGAATTTCCGAAACCTCTTGAAGTTGTCAAAGTGTTCGAATTAATTAATAAATCTTGAAATCTGATTAAGGAACGTTCGCGATGGTGCTTAAGGCAAGACATTGATAAACAAACCTTTTATTAATTCGTTACGTTCAGCGGCGCTACTTATCTTGTTGGCGCAATTTCGCGTTCTAATTAACAATAAATAATTATTTCGGCAGCATCCTCAATCTCAAAATGAGCACATATATTTATTAAAATTTAGGAGCTTAATCACAGTTTTCGGATTTCATTATTTTTTTCTAGACAATTAATGGAGATTACAATTCTTTTATTTGTTCTGTTTCTTAAGATATCTGTGTCAAAGATATCCAAGACTGAAAGGTCATCGCACCCAGCGATTAAGTGCTGCTTGAAGCGCTATTCTCTGTGAAGGAAAACTTGCCAAAATTTATTGTAGTGTTGGCGAAGCGGCTTTTGTGCTTACAGTGTTAGTGGCTACGTTTTCCGGATTATGAGAAATATTGTAAGACATGAAACTGTAAATAAAGTTTTCTTACAATAAATACAATAGTTTCCAACTCTCGCTCGTCGTTTTGTGACAAAAATTAATCCTGAAATTGTACATCATTTGTAAGAAGAACTTTATGTTCGAAAAATAATTGCTTTTCCAATTAACTTTAGTTTGTCATTAACTAACTGGCAGACAGATATAATTAAAGTAATATAATCATTAAAATCGCAGCATAAGATCTTAAGATATGTTATGTAGGCCTTCTAAAATATACATAGGTACAAACAAATAACAATTGAACATATTTATAACTAAGGATGCCAACACAAACACCTACAAGTAAATCCTTCGCCCAGCCCACCTCGTCACCTTGCAAACAATGAAACAAATCTAAGTAACGCCGCACAGTAATCGTCATGGCGCGTATTTAAATAAGCATGCGTTACGCTCTGGGTAAACACATTTTTCCTAATAAATGTTATTCTGGCTGCGGCTTACGGGGCAATGTTTTGTAAAGCCAGCGCTGGCTAAATGGCCCATTGCGGCCCGAATGCGGATTTCTGCTGTATTAGCCTAATAGCATTCTACTTCTTCAATTCTCATTTATTGCCTGGTTCTTAGCAATTAATTTGGTTTTCATTACGTTTACAGCTTACGTCATTATGATGGCTGGTTATGATGATCTTGTTCTGTGAAGATTCTTGATGAGCTTAATTATAATTATTTTTAGTAAAAAAAAAACATCTGCAGTGACCTGCTAAATATGATATTATGCTCCTCTAAACGAATCAAAATATAAACACATTCATCTTTGATATCTTTTTTTTTTTATTCTATATGAGCAACTACTGCTACCTTGAGATGGCTTAATAAGTACACGTGATTACACTCGTGTACTACATTAATGTAATACACGTAATACAGTGCTCATATGAAGCCTATGTAAATTGACATTGTATACACAATTCAATTGCAGAAGCCATCAAAGGGCGCGTCCCTTCGCCGAAGTAAACATTGAACGCCCTCGTGTAAGTGTATCTTCCTCCAGAACGCTGTTTTGTACAACACAATAATACTTCACACAACTCCTTTAAATATATTTTGTGAACAAACGCTACAGAAATAAAAGGAAAATGGAAGCGTGGGAATAAATGATTTATCATAATGACGATACAATTGCTTACACAGTCGCATTTTCGTAAATATGAACAAAATGTTATACTCATGCTGTTATTTTTTAATACGTGTTCAAACTCGTGAAATACGTTCAGGTTTTGTTTTCATTACTACACCGTTTAAGTTGGCAGCCATATTGAAAAGGTTTCGACAGCGAGAATAGAGAATAACAGGTTTTTTTTTTCTGTTTTAGCAATATGCTAGCGGTATTTCAATAATAGCGCAGTGAAATTCGTTACGTTTTATTTAAAACGTTTAATGGGTTTTTCAAAGAAAATTAAATACGTGAAAGTTGTCCGCTGTAATTTATGTAAAATAAAATAAAACTATAATGTAACATTATATATATATTTTTTTAATTGTATTGATACATTTCCGCAACGATATATCTTGACATAATATATCTCATGTACTTTCACCACACACACAAAAAAAAGGCTTGACACGTCACAAAAGCATTACCGCCCTTCTTCTTTCTTATCTGATATAAAGGGGGATACAAGTCACTAATTACACGATGACCGGCTCGTACTTGACCGTTTTTTTGTGCACGAGGCGTTCCGACAAGACGGCTAACAAGCGAGTGCATCATTAGGCTCCAGTTCTTAATGAGCGCTGCCTGACCTGAACAGGGCACGACCGGTTTATGATGCAGCCATATGTTACATATGTGCTCATACAGACTAATTTGTCATTTTGTTCCTTAACAAGCGAAAAGGCGGTAAGTTGCTCTAACTAAACTTTGGGCTACGTAGTTAGTGCACGGTGCATTCGTTTGAACAAAGTTCTACGGCGTAGCAAGATGTAGATGCTACGCTTACTACGGTGTAGCAGTCGCTACGCAAGAAACGTTCTTTGTTTTCGAATTCGAATTATTTAATTCTATGATAGTAATTTCAGATCCTAATATCAAAAATATATCAGTTGCGATTCAGAAAATAATATTATCTCAAATACTTTATAAAACACCGCCAATATACAAAAAGAAGATTATATCGCATATTTATTTTTCTATCTATCTAAACTCGGTTTAGCTTATATGAAATCATATACTTATTGAAAGTAATATATTTATATACTTATTTAAATCTGAACCCAATCTCACTACATTCATAGCGTTATCGAAATCTTATTTCATAAAGTTTATCACGCCCCAAATATATCGTATTATAAATAAAAATCTTACAAACGTGTGAACGTAAAATGTCACTGCGATTAGGATAAATAATACGAATTAACCTCGACAGCCGAAGATCCTTGACAAATGATATTATCTATGTGGATATAATTAAAGAAGGTTGCTTCTGAAATATTTTTTGTTGGAACTTGAGAAGAGGGCAGTAATTAACACCTCATCATTTAATGTCCGACGGGCTTTTAGTCACAGTTATTGATCGGGAGACATTTTTTGCTGACAAAATCAAAGTGGAACTGAGAAAATTGTGATGAAGATGTGGAATGTTGATTAGAATTATAGTCACAACCGATAATTTGATAGATAACTTTGTATTATAGCATTTATAAAGGGTTATTATTAATGTTAGCAAACCAGATCAAGTGATTATGCAAATATTGGGATTCCCAACAAAAAGCTGCAGTGCAGACGATTTTGTATGCAAGAGTTACAAAAATACTTTCCATGACGCCCACATTCAAAACAAAAACATACATTTTTAAACAAAATTATAATTAAAAAGATTATTGAAATGTGTTATACTAAAAAGCGGACTTACTCTTGCGCTACAATAAACCTGAATAGGCTTAACACCTTATTAAGACCTCCTTTGGTCTAGTCCCAAACATTACATTAACATTACGTTTGTCCATCTAATGTCTCCCAAACCCACTGTACTACAACTTCGTGGGACCCGCTATAATCATAGCCTTAATGTCTAACCTAGTCTACAAATTACGTCTACAAATTAGACAAAAAACGGCACTAGCGTCTTAACAAAAAGTATTTTAGCATTCCCAAATATTCGCAGCTGTGAGGGATTACAGCTCCATGCAAAGTCAGTTATTAATTAACATCATTTGGGGCACATTATGAAAGTTTGACACGAGGCGGGAACGGATGCTCGAATTAAAAAACTTTTTCTCTGCTTAAAACATGCAACAGCGTTGAATAATTCATGATTTGGCTCGTGTGTGAAAGGCCAAATTGGAAGAATAAAAATATACTTGACAGCGTCCAGCTGTTGCGGCCGTTTTAATGCTGTATTTATAAATTAGCTTTTTCAGCTTATTTATATTGAATTTATTTTGAGATTTTATCTAATTGGGTATACAAATTTGAAACCGTATGACCTAAATACATCGGTCTAAGTTTTTATCTTACAATGTGTTTGAATGCCAGTTTTCAGGATATAATGCTTTCTAATTCACAAAGAGGTCATATATGACAAATAAAAGTCACTATTTCACTTACCTACTCACTATTCCACTTCAGAGCTTCATGCCGACCAACTGCAGCCACGATTCTTTTCAAAAAACCTAGAATTTATTTGAACAGTATATCTAGAATATAAACAATATTTTAGTATAACTTCAAATAAATTATGTAAACAGTGAGTAATCCACATAATGTAAGAATATGTATTATCATACAAAACATGTCATTAAAGATTTGTCATATTACATCGCATGTTCCTCCGCCTACAACATCAATCGAACAATCCGCTCACTTGTTATAACAGATGTAATGGCCGGCTATCAGGGACATTTAGACGAACTAAGTGTTAGACATTTTATGTTCCCATATTATATTAATATTAGATATTTACCCAGTGAATATAACTAATTACAAAGAAACTTAAAAAGGCTTTTAGTAATCTTTGTTTTATTTCTCATATTCTCGCAGAAATATTATACAAACCTTAATATAAAAGGAATAACAATCTGTTATGAATCACACCTCATTCACCTACAAATGTTTCAGATATTGTTCCAGTGAATTAGAGCTGTTTGTATTACATATTTGAGTGTGCTATTCGAATGTAGGGTCATATGTAAACTACGTACTTACGCGGTTAATTGGGACATCACTATGCTTCATGGTATTAAGTGCCCAAGGCGTTTGCTAACCTTTGTGTGGCCCATGACAACACGCTAATTCAACTATAAGTATATAACGTACTTACTACCGCCGCTTTGTGTGCGGCTACCAAGTTAATTTTGACGGGAACATAATTCATTATTATCGCTGTAAGTCGTAAACTTGGTTTTCTATCCGTGTTTTTCCTGAATTATAACACGACTTCTCCGCTGTTATCAAAGGCAACATAAACATAAATCTGAATAAATGTAAATATTTATTTATATTATTTACATTTATATTGTTTCGAGAATTCTAGCTACTTTGGTTACGGAATTCCTACTCTCTAAAGGTCAGAGCTTACTCTATAAATATTTTTGAATAATATTCTGACATAACTGGAAAGACAACGTCTCAAAATGTTCCGAGAAAAGTCCGAAGAATTCTTCATTATAAAGACTATTTAGTTGTAACGAAAAATCCAATATTGTACACACGCCAGTCGGGAGTTAAGAGCAGATTTTGTATTTCACAAGACCGACCCCCCGCCGAAACTACCACTTTGGTAGGGGGTCGGCTCGAAAAATTTATGAAGTAGACCATTTTTTCCCCGAAATCATGTTATAATGAAAGACAAATGTCCATAATCTTGATAAACTATGTGCTCGGGCACCAGCTTAATTGAATTACAAATTTGGGCCGGAGGTAGGTGAGATATTATGCAAATTGCTAAGTCTTGCCGACTACAAACATGACATTACGAGACGTTGACGCAATGTTTACTGCGCTCAGGAACTCACTGCTATAAGAATTGGCATTTATGCCAGGTTTGTGTTATCTTTAATTTGGTATTCAAAAATATTATGTTAGTGGAACAGGCTACTTAAAGAATGAATTCACCAGCTGCATTTGTATTAAATTTTCTATTACGGAGATGGTTATTTTATAAATATCAGTTATCATAATAACAAAACGCAAAACCTGACCAAAAGTCTTGCCATCTACAGATTTTTTAGAAGCTGTAAAGTTAAAATTAATGAGCAGTTTCTATAATGCCCCTTAGCCAGGACGGAGTACCATACCCGTGGAGTGTCCTTAACATTTAATAAGAACTGAAATATAAATTAATTGTGCACAATTATTAACCCACGCTACACACTGTAGCTTACAATAAATCATTTTAATGAAACGAGTAAAATTTTGTTCTTTCTCGTAATATTTTGCGAAAATTCTTCTAATAAATATTAGGATCAGCGACGAAATATTACGTCCATAATCACTCGGCGCTAGTATAATATCTTTAGGTTGAATAACTAATGATAGGTGCATTTATCTTAGAGGGGCTGGCCGGGGTCACTGGGAAACGTTGGGCGCTCTTCAAATCGCCACAGATTAAGCGGCCCCAGAGGAGACGGCAAATTCGTTAAATAAATTGTTAAGATTTCTTTTGTAAAAGTAGATTAATTATGCCATCCCTACGGAATATTAATTAATTAGGAGAACGTTAATTTATTCGTCCTATCGGTTGCCTCGTCAGAGATCATTTTAGTGTTGCTCGGGCAATTTTTGTAAAGTTTAATTAACTCCCAAAATAACTGTTTAATAAACACAAAAGCTATGTTTATTTGGACAAATACGTGTAATTAACGTGTGATGCAAATATTTGTTAACTAACCCACCGCAGTCGGGAAACACGCTCGAATTAAAATGTGAATTTCCCTGAGTTGGTCACCACATGCAGTATCGTGTATCGATCACCGAGTTCGACCACTATGTTAATACTTTAGCACGTAATTACAGACATACGATCCATTAATTTACGCTCATTATACATTGCAAGTTGTGTATAATACTTGATGAATCGCTTACGTTTCATCTCCAGGGATTGTTTATTTGTTCTCGCGTTGAGGAAAATATTGCAGTTACTCGTATTCATTTCGGTCGGGAATAATTTTGGTTATTGAACTCAAAATAACATAGGGAACTACTTATTACATAATAACGAACAAAAATGTTAAGTTTCAAAGACCGATTCTAATACTTTGATTTTATTTGTTTTGATGTTCTATAACTTTCGAGCTTGCTGTGTAAATCCTTTTAAAACATTATTGAACAAATAAATAAATGAATAAACGATATAAATTCCAAGTTTATTATCTAAATAAAATACAGAATACAAATGCATGTAAATGCATGATTTAGGATAAGTACAATACATGCGCAAAATAATCCTTTAGATAATTTCTTTGTATATATAAAGTGAACTTTTGTATATCAACTAATTTAACTCAGTCTATCTGTCTAATTGTTTACAATATGACAGTAAAAAGGCTAAAAGGCTAAAAAAGTTAAAAAAATAAAATATTTTAAGTAAAACGAACCACATAGTTGATTAAAGCTGACTCAAGCGAGCGTTATTTCGGAGTAATATCTCATTATTTGCGTCTCAAAATTCTTTTTATTTTTTATGATTTACTCCATGTTTTGTACGGTAACATTCGCGTACAGAGTGATTTAATACTGAGACAAAAATAAACATATTTATTTCCATATTGGAATCAATTACCTCTATATCCCATTCATACCACGTTTCACACACGCATTCCAACAACGTAGTTATAAAATATATGCTGTTTAATATTATTTATTGAGCCAAAGTAATCTGACTCATTTAACGATACTCAAAGTACGCCTAGTAAAGCTCACCGCTCCCTCTTAATGAAGTATAAATATGAAGTCCCACCATAATAAAGGTTAGAATTATGGGCAATATTGAGAGCGATTAATTTGACACGAGTCTGCCTCCCGGCCGTTTTGACCAATAAATTGAGGTTAAACCCCATTGATCTAGTGAATCCTCGGCCATTCACTACGCTTTAGATCCTCCCTGTCCGTATGTCTTAGGACGATCGGGCCTTGAATGGGAATTTGTTAAGCTGGAATGTATGTGTATGCACTATGGTAACTTAGGCGTAAGTCTAAGCTATGATTGCGAGCCATGTTGCGTAATTTGTATGCAGGTATGAACTAAGCAATTGTGTCGTCACAGAGCAATTGTTACTCACAAGTTTCATAAGCCACTTGTAAAAGTATTGCTCGCATCAATCAGACAGAAAAAACAATCTACAAGCCATTAGAATAAGCAGATGACAGCAGGTCAACCTAGCCAAATCTGTCAAATTTTACCTATCGAAAATTAAACTCCCACTATTTTTATAAGGTTGAAAATTTTTGTCAGATTGAGGAAGGTTGATGTGCTGGCGTTTATGCTTATAAGTACTTATAAAAAACTGAACTAACTAGTTTTATCAAGCTATCAATATACCACAGCTATAACGAATTTGCAACTACAATACAATACTATAACCAGTGTTTAACTCAGCCATACCTTGACTACGCCAATTAGCGTAGCATGTTCTACGTGAAGTGCTACGAAGCTATTGTAGCTGAGGTACTACGAGCTACGATTGTGCTACGTCATTTAACCAACTATAGTTGAGGCTGAATTGGTGAGCAACTTGAGGCTTCTGAGACAAACTTCTTGGTCTAATAATTGCTATTTACTTCATATGTGTAGTCACAACACATTGTAAAAGAAAATTCTATAGCCGCACCTGTCTGAATAAAGTATGATATGAGAAAGACAAACTAAGTGACTGATCGTCAACATAGATTCTAAAACCATAACATTTTGTAGAAATACCTAATTCTAGAATGATTTTAATGTAAACTACAAAAAATACTTTTACAAATCCCTAAGGCATTCGAGAAGCACTTCGTACATTTACAATCACCTCTAAAAACTTTACCGCGTTCAAATAAAAAGAGGTTCTGTACTCTCATATTCTATAGATGTGGCGTCCATACATCTCCCTTACTATCAGATATGAATGTCGAAACGTCTCTGTTATCGGCCGCGAGTAATGTACGATATTTGTCTGGCTCGTCCCTCGTGGCGTTCTTCTCTATATCAACTTCATTAGAAAATATATTAAGTAAGATGTTACTTAGTGGCTTTAGGTTACTGAAAATAAACGACAAGTCTTCTTAAGGCTTCTGGCGAATCCCTGTGGAAATGAAAGGCTGGAGATTCTTTAGATATTGTGACTTTGTGTCTGCTTTATCGAAAATTAGATAACCAGTGAGAGACTAATTGAACTGGTTACTACTCTTCTTTGGAGTTATATTTATTGCTAGTTAGATGTAATTAGAAGTATTCTGTACTTAATAAGTTTTTAAAAAACTAGAAATTTGTTTTATTTGCACACGGTTACGCTTAAATATTCTAATTATTTTATTAAAATTTAATATGAATGTGTTATAAATATAACTAAAATTAAGCCTATATTTACATTAGAAATACATAACTTAAAACTATAATATTAATTGGTCCTGCAATAAGTATTAAGTACCTATACCCAATAGGCTGGCCGCATTGCCACGTTATTATTAAACATTTTAATAAAATCGTGATGATCTTATAACATCCACAACGGAACTATCACAAAACCGCAATGAAACAGAAGCCACCCGAATCACGACACTAAAACTAATTAATGTTTCGTTAACTACCTAAATTAGGTAATAAAATGCCTGTTATAATAACATTGCGTTTTATAGATACAATAACACTTAATCAAACTTTAAAGTAGGTACATAACACTTATATTACACCGCTAATTGCCACGAAAGACCACACAGACATAAAGCATTAAATTTAACGTATAATTACGCGTATTTCTAACATTAAGTTGCCCATAATGAGTCTCCTTGTGTCACCTTCAAATATGTCCTCTAGATCGATTTAATTTATTTATGTGAATCATAATAAGGTTGTAGTTACACAATGTCAGATACGACAAAAGAAATCATGCAAAAGCAAAACTGCTGAATATAAAATTAATATATTTAATTCATTTATGTTTTGGCTGTTAATAAAATAAATATGTTTTAATAACTTTGAAAACTTGAGTGTCGATAAACGTTGATCAGATTTAAATAATGAAAGTATTCACTGACACCAAGCCACATTCAACCTGAGTATTAAGAGCTTTGCAGAATGAATGAAGGTATTGAATCTTTAGGTATGACGTAAAATAAAAATAGGCTACCCTCATTTTCAGTTGATTAAATTCCCGTGACGTGGCAGCTTATTTTTTCTTTCATTTCTTTCCTGTGCATAACGTATGAATCATTCATAAGGATCAATATGCACTGACCTTTATGTAACTGTTTTAAAGATGAACGTTCATGCAGACATGTAGGTATCTACTCATTGAACTTTCAAAGACAAAATCATATTTGTGGTTATAAAGACACTGCACGCGATATCGCGCTAACAAATACTATGTATAATCGATAGCATTGATGCTGATTGTGAACGGAATATTAATTTTAAATAACTTTAATGACTATCAACTGATAGCTGTTACGAGTTGGTGTATAATTTAATTAATAATTAAAAGTACATACATGTGATATTTTAATGTCTTAATTAGTAATTGGTGTAGGAGGTATAGTTATGTTTAGTTTGCGAACTCGACCCCCAATTATATTGGTCTCGCTGCAGTGCTTGAATCATTTAATAGACTAACAACTGAACATGCGCGTCGATGCGAGAATACATCCATCGATGCGAAAGCGAGAATTAGAGATATAACAGTACTCTGCTTTTCCACATAATATCAAACTAAGTCCAAATATTACAGTTCAATGATTTAAAGCAAAGTTTGGTCCGCAACGTGAACTACATTCAGTCTCAATATTAACCAATGAACAATATAATTCCACTGCGGTAACAGAAACCGCTAGGATTACACTACGTGCAAGTAAACTGGGCAAACAAAGTTAACGTGCAACAGAACAAACCAACTTTGTTCATGTACAATTCCTTCATATTTGAGCTTGCTAATATAGAAAAAGTTTCTTATAATTAAGTCCAATTAAGTTAAAATGTAATTAAGTATTATAAAGAAAAGCATTTTAACGAATTATTTTTCTAGACTAAAATACAATGTGAAACAAAAAAAGTCAAAAGAGACACTGACTTATTTTAAGTTAATTAAAAAGAAACATTGAATCAGCCAAGCAGGTTTATTAAGGTTAACGTGTTGGACAAAAACTCCTAATCTTATAAATGAAGTAAGCTAAATAAAAAAGTAAGAACAAAAAGACATAGAATAACATATTATTACATAATTACTTAGACAGCAGTCACATACAGATATATAAATTAATCGTTGAAATACGTGAAACTGAGGTGCACCTAGACATCTGAGTCGTGTTACTAGTGTTAATTTACCTCTTGATCCTTGTTATTTCGCCGCAGTCATACATGCATAAGTGGCTCATAGGTTTAGCGTCGAATAGCATAAGTGGTTACCGAATTAGGAGCAAATGCGTTCCAAAGATAACTCTAACAGCACTTACACACTAGCGGATTTTCCGACATATTGCGAGCAGTGAATTTTATCGCGTGATTTCAACTGTCATCTTTCGCACCTTTACTAGTCAATTGTTTAGTGTCACCCGTATCAACGCCTGGAAAAGCCGAGCTTTGTTGCTAGGCAAGACGGAGTAGAAAATCTACTAGTGTGAATGTGCTGTGATATTTATTAGGCTAGGATTAAAATTTACTTTTGCTTCCAATATTATCCATAAAGCGCAAAAGTCCATTGTCATTATTCAACGCAATCCATTTTCAGCCAAATGACGTAGTACCAGGAGAAGTATTGAGTTAATTTCAATGCCATCAAAAACAGAGTATCCGGAAGGACTCTGGTGAGGAATTAAGTTGCTGGCCCGTCGTGCTGTGTAGTGTGATACATACTAATAACCAAATCATGCGATGGCCAAGTCAATCTATTTGTTAAAAACGTAACATATTTTTAATATTGGCATGATAATAACTTATGTAATAACTTAAGACAGAAGGTCCTTTAAGTACAGACTAAAAAGATTAACTGACTTGGTATTACATGGATCTCACAACTTTTTACGATAGAGAGACTGAGCTGCGGCCTGCGAGACTTGGGTTTTTTACAGGATGTTTTTGATGGCAT
>NWSH02000537.1:7482405-7492518 GCA_002382865.2 Heliothis virescens
TAACCAAATAGCGATGGCCAAGTCAATCATTGTTAAAAACGTAACATATTTTTAATATTGCATGATAATAACTTATGTAATAATTAAGACAGAAGGTCCTTTAAGTACAGACATAAAAAGATTAACTGACTTGGTATTACAGATCTCACAACTTTTTACGATAGAGAGACTGAGCTGCGCCTGCGAGACTTGGGTTTTTACAGAGTTTTTTGATGGCATCTCACTTCTTTTGTAGAGTTTATCTTTACATAATACAAGAGACACGTAAAGGTGTGTTCAGCCCAGGAAACTGAACAATTTTCACTTGGAATATAAGTAGAATTTGTTAATGTAAGGAAAGACTTTTATTCATAATTCAACATATTTCCCACGGGTATGTTGTTCAGTTCATGGACTAAACACACCCTACCACTCTATACCCCCCCCGTTATGCTCATATAGTAGTATCTATCTACACCTAATTATTTCTATTGTACAGTAATAATTCATTAACTGCAAATGTAACCTTTAATCTATACATTATATAGGATTACAAAGTTATTCATGCAGTTAGTGTATTAGAAAACTGGACCGACAATTACAATCTTTGAATTTTCCATATAATAAGGACACTGAACTCTATATATATTCAAAATTTGAAGCTTTTATGTCTGCTAGAAGTGCCTTATACTTTTGATGATCGGTGAGTCAGTCAGTGAGTGACAAAATTCAGAAACTTTACCAAGTTGTCATTCTTAAACTACTGGTTCAAATTGTCTGAAATTTTAAATACACCGTATTTATACAATGCCTGATTAGTTGCTGAAAATTCAGGCTTCTAGTTTTATCCACAACGAAATTATAGGGAGTCGAAAATGGCCTGAATTGCTTCGAAAAAAGTATGGTACGGCCGTGCCGCTTTTTTCTGCTTGACTTGGTGGGGCCACTGCCGTGCCCCCTGATACTGCACTTTCATCTTCAAAAATAAACTTTTCAAATGGTCAGTTATGACGATAGCCCAAGCAGCTTATGTGATCCTAAACCGGAATTATTTCGACATGTTTATACCAGAACAACAACACCTGAATATATTTTATTCTCCCAATTCCAAGATTACACTGAATAAATAAAACTTTAAAAGCTTCTCGGTCCCACAATGGCCCACCATAGATACATAAGTATAAATAAAGGTGAACAGGAAAAACGTTATGTAAATATAATGAAACCACCATACATTTGCTCGTCGGTACGCTGTTAACATTGGAAATAAGCATATAAAGACTGAGTACAGGCAGCCGACGAATAAATGGTACATAATGAAAATATATTACAGGCCCTGCCCTCGTAAACGGGCGATGGACTTGAATGTTATTCAAATAAACATTACCCTGATCGAACGTCGTCACGGAGTTTCAGAAATCGTAAAATTTATAACTGTGCTCATGCGAACATTTACATGTATGTATAGGTAAAACCTCGGCTGACTATACGCGAAATCAATGAGTTATATAAAAATCAATGGTGCGTTCTATAACGCCGTTAATTCTTCGTATATATTTTAGCTTTTTGTCGTTTTCGGGAAAATGCTTGTGCCGTTTTTCTTCAATAAACATTAATGATTTCGTAACCTTTGTATATTTGAACAAACCGATTTATGTATAAACAGTATTGGTTTATTTTAGTATTGAACATCGGTTTATTGATTTTTTTACGCTGCAGCACTTATTAGATTTTTGTATCTTCACTCAAAATGAAGTGGAATTTGCACTTATAATCACATTAATTATAAGGGACTAAGCGCTTTTGTTCCGATCAGTGCCATGATACCTACAATGTGAATGTATGTACAGACGACAGCACATCAAGTTACCACAATCTGTCAAATTTCTGCTATCGATTTTCAACCTTATCGCAATGGTATGGTAATGGTAGGTTAATGTTTGATTGGTGAAATTTGACAGATTCGTATACGTTGACCTGCTGTCGTGTGCACTTATACTCTCTGATTTTATCACTCTGCTTTTATTAACAACAGAAACATCTTGGACAATAACGGAAATAAAACTGTCGGGACAAGAGCAAGAGCAACATGAAATATCTCAGAAAACTCTGGCATTTCGAAACAAAGCGTTCTTTGATCTAAACGTTTTAAAAAATAAAATAAAATAAAGTAAAACTTGAAACAATGAACTAGCAGTACGGTTCAGAGCGGTGGCAATCCGGACTACATACCGTCCAATTTTCTGTCGGATCACTCACAATCCAGATGCCTTCACTTCCATCTTCTTAAATTGTAAGCTAATTTTATTTTCTAGACCTTAAAAAAAACCGGCCGGGTGCGAGTTGGAGTCGCGCACGAAGGTTTCCGTACCATTATCTATGAAAAATGAACGTATCTATTACCTACAACTAGCCAAAATACAATCATTTTTCGGACCGCAAAAAATAACTTTGTTTTTCATACAAATGTATGAATAACAAAGTTATAATTTGTTTTCACACGTATATTTTAATTTTTAGTATTTGTTGTTATAGCGGCAACGAAAATACATCATTTGTGAAAATTTCAGCTTTCTAGCTATCACGGTTAATGAGATACAGCGTGGAGATAGGGAGACAGACAGACAACGAAGTCTTAGTAATAGGGTCCCGTTTTACCCTTTGGGTACGGAACCCTAAAAAACGGTGCTAAAATTTCAGTGCCTATATATCCTACAGCTTAGATAAAACTCTTCTTCAGATTATGCATCACGATTTTGTTGTTCATTACTTGATAGGTTGCTTACAGATGAGCACTAAAGCAAATTTGGTCGCAGCCCCGGGAAAGAGCAAATGATTGATCGTGAGTAGAGAGCCTGCGGTGATCCATCAGTTGGCCGGCCCAGTCCGCCCGATTATCGTTATAACTACATCACATTTTACTAATTCGTCGACGAAGCAGGAAAATAAAATTTAGCTGAAACTTAAAAGAATGAGTAAAAAATCTGATGTTGCTGTATTTACTAAGAAAGCTAATCAATTTTAGGCGTACTAAAGAATGAAATCACTATTATAATTAAAATCTATTACAAAATGAAGAGCAATATCTAGAGTTTCTATTTTTAAATCAATTAGTGCTCGAACTGCGTCTAGAGTGTAGCTGGAGAACTCAAACAAAAAAATTTAAAAAGCGCAACTCTAATAAAGTACGTCTCGCCACTTAAGAAATTACTCCATTATTTTAATAAAAAGATTTAATTTATTCGCAGCCGTTTACAGTTACGAGCACCTGATTTTGATATTCAAGATGATAAAGGTCGAGAGTTATGTACCTACATAGTCATTACGTAGACTTTATTCGTTTATTCTTATCGTGGCCATTATTATGACTGTTTCAGAAGTCATAAACTCGAAGTAATTCTTAATTAGTTCAACAAAAAATCATGTTCATCTTTTTAATGCGAAGTACGCTCTGAGGTTTATTTCGTATTTTGGCAAGTGATGTGCGATGACGACCACTGACGTTCTGATGACGGCTATTACGAGAATTTGACTAGCGCGTGGCCTCACCCCTTTATGACGTGACCCGACGCTCAAGAGGCGCGTGAGCTGCATAACTCGACCCGAGACATTTAAACTTACGTAGAAAAATGGAGGTCCATCCTGCGTTTTAAACTACACCTAAATCCGTCCGTAACACGTAGTTAGACTCAACTAGGCAGAGTTTGCGTCAGTTCAGTAGCGAGCCAACGGTTATGCTAAAATAGTTAGTGAGGCCGACATCACAAAGTGGTGTTGGGGCAAGGTGCCCGATTAGTTAGTCAACATCCGTTCAACATCCGAAACTGCAGCAAAAGGAAAACTTCAACAACGTTGGCGGGAATTCAAGGGTTAATAAACTAGGTTTCCCTGACACCGCAATATTTATTTAGGGGTACATTTAAATAGACGTTACACGTGATTGATCGGCAGTTAGAGAGGCGGAGGGTTACGTTTTAGTAGCGTATGGCTTAAATGGCTGGATCGGGTAGTACGGTTGAGCTGTAGTTGATACATCCCGATGGATGACCGATCACAGGCGCGTCTGAATCCCTCCATTACTCGCTTGGTATCCGGACTGATGCTTGTAGTTAGTATATAAAGTTACAACGTCATCACAGATCGAAAATCCATCTAGGTAAGAGGAAAAGAGAGAAAAGACTGTAAATCCCTACTAATATTATAAATGCGAAAGTAACTCTGTCTGTCTGTCTGTCTGTTATGCTTTCACGCCTAAACTAGTGAGCCGATTTTGATGAAATTTGGTACAGAGATAGAATAGACCCTGAGGAACAACATAGGCTACTTTTTATCTGGGTACGGGAAATAGTTCCCTCGGGAAGCGGGCGAAGCCGCTGGCAGAAGCTAGTACTTCAATAAAACCACATTCAACATTTTTAGTAAAGAGTCAAAAGATATATAGATAAATTGGTATTTTAGGTTCCTTTGCTAAGGTAAAGTTAAGCGCATATAGCAGCAGCCTTCTGCTACTTACGGTTTTCAGATTCAAAAATTATGTCCTAAGAATTTCTATTTGCTTAAGGCCTCAAGCTTAAGCATATCCAAGTCCTGATTTCGGCTACATAATTTAAGTAAGACGCATTTAATGATGCCCAAAATAGTTAACTAAGACACTCTCCAGTGGAACGTATTCGCATAGCACGTAATGAGAACTACGTGAGTTCCGTCATTATATAGCCGAACTTGTTATTCAGGAAACATCGGTGTTCGCTACATAATTAGAAATTCGTTGACCTGTAAATTTCCGTTTTCCGTTGTGGATTATTCTGTTTACGATACAAGCAGCTGTGCCTACATTTGTAATAATTTCGTCATTAATTTCTATCGCTCGAGTGACCAAAGTACAAATTGAGTACTTCATGCCACTCGCTGGGTTTGTTAAACACGTTTTAAATAGACACACGTATACTATTATTAGGCATTGTATATGAGCCCAATTAAGGAGAAATTAGCCTTTGTTAATTTTCATTGTATAAATGTATAATAATACATTATTTATAGAGCTAATTACATTACTACGGCGGTCTTTTGTACAGATTTTTAACTAGATAATGTGTACTTAAATCAGCCCTCATTTTGTGTTATCCCATTTTATATTTAAATAAAAATAATGCGAAAACAAAAAGGACGGGGTACTTCTAAATACACGAAAATTGCTCTTCCCGACCTGCTTCCATCAGTCTTCTTCCCACATGCCACTGGTAGGATTATGCTCTTAATTGCGATAAAGATATAGCCGAAAACCCAATGAACCTTATACCCAAAAACTTTTGTTTCAATCAATCCTTTAAACCCTTAACCCTTGACAAGACTAAACCTTTTAAAGGACTTTTACAGTCCCCTCTTATCAGAACGGTTGAAACTGAACCTATTAAATTAATTATCATTTTGAAATGTAGACGTTTTTAGTATTAATATTCAAGCTCAGTATACGTCAACATGTTATCGGATTAGCTGCCAATCCGAGCTTATCACGTTGAGATAATACAAGTCGTAATTCCGCTTAAAACCGCATTCAGCGGTAATTCTATGAAGTATGAGCTTCAAGAGTATTAAGTGAGCAGTAGTACTTTATATTAAACTGACGTCCTTTTATCATACTCTCACTTATGCTTGTTTGTTTTGTGTGCCACGTGTTCTCAGTAACACGCTTTCTAGATTCTGGGTCTACACAATTTGAAGAACAATACAATTGTAATATGTGAACTTTACGAAACATTACTCTTAGTAAAACAGTCAGTATTTAATGTAAACTAAACCAACTAATTATTATTTGTCGAATGTATACAGATGTAGCAAGGAGTTTATATGTATAGTTAATTCCTAAGTTTAATCACGTCATTTCAAACGACCCTGTTAGTCGTAGTGTTTGCAAGCGCTACTGCCGCGCACAGGGTCCCAAGTTCAATACCTGTATCGTACCGAAATAGTTTTGTGGATTTTTGAAACTTTTACAAAGCAGCCCGGAGTCTGAAAGTTGGCGGCGTTAGACCCGCGGGATTGGATGCATGCGTCCCCGAATGCTACTTGGTAGTAGTCGTTGTTACAATTCCGGAGAGGCCGTCAGGTGGATTTAAGAAAAGTCTGAAACTACCTGCACTCTTGCATACCCTATTACATACAACGCTTAATTGACGTAGACAAGAAGTGACTAGGTTCGATTGGAAATACCTACGCATTGACGACGACCAAAATAGTCTGAGCTACCTCATCCTTCCAGGTATTACAAACACAATATTTTGTCCTAAAATTAAAATTAATCACAACATTAACACCGTTTAATGTACCTACCTACTTCAATTACTCCCCGAACCTAAATCAGAAATTCCCAAACGCTTCCATTATATTTTTACGCTCAATTTATTAGATTCCAATGCAAATGGACGACATCAGAGAGCGCGGGTACCCGCCGCACCTATATTGAACTTCGAATAAATTAATAGGATACTTCCACGAAAAATGGCCTGTTTTATTATGCCTCGGTGAGTTCCCATCAAATCTGTTTTAATGTTGAGTAAGTTGAATAGTCCCTACTGTGTGGTTCGCTGAATAGCGACGGACCTGCTTCTTTGCTTCAGGTTCCAAATTAGAGTTCCAAGTTATTGGATGGCTTAGCTGGGATTTTTCTATACAGTCTATCTCATGTCTCAGTATTCATAAAATAGTATTGGGACACGAGCAGGTACTACTTATAAAAAAATCTCTGGATTTCAGCACAGTAACATCAGTAGGCTCGCTCTTTAAAATACTTACATTTGGATGGATACTTCTTCTATATATATAATTTTTCAATTCCTTCAATAAATTAATGTTAATAAGTCAATCAAGATAAATAAATCAGTTTCACAAGCTATTGATCTATCAACATGTCCCGATGTCTAGTGGAACGCTTTATTCGCATTCATGCGGTTGACGGGTCAACACATTTTGATTGCTCCAAGAAGGGACGAAACAAACCCCAACCCTCATTTTCAAATTAAATATCACTTTATTAATGATGGATTTTTTTGACCAAACCTACTGTAACCCAACAAAGTTAACAAAAATTTAGTTATTCCGAATTTTTGTTTTTATTTCATTTTCGCAGTAAACTTAACAACTTATTTGAACGCTCGATGTTTGAATTGTAAAACTCTAGCTTGTACTAAAAATTGCAACAGTTTTGTAAATAACAGTTACTGTTATACTCGTACCTATCCATTTCAAAATGTTTGCGATTAATTAAAACTATATTCATGCATGCTATCGTTATTTTACAGACGACAGCAGGTCGACACGAATCGGTCAAATTTTACCAATCGAATATTAACCTTCCGCTATTGTGATAAGGTTGAAAATCTGTTGCAGAAATTTGACAGATTGTGGTAACTTGGTATGCTGTTGTCTGTACAGAACGGGGGCCAAGTGGAATGGCTACTTATAAGCTACGGTTTTCAAGATTCCAAGAAGCATATTTAATTTATCCAAAATAAATTTCCACTTCCTTAAAATTTTATATTTATAACATCATCGGAACATTAAAATTATTGAATACCGAACTGAAAATAGAATTTAATCCATTTCACCGTAAATTCGTAATCTTTCGTAAATAATATAATTTGTGGTATTTATTGTCTTCTCGGTATCCTAACAACAATTAATGGCGGTGTTTATTACAAGCAAGTAATAAACAAAAATGGGAATTAAGGTAATGGCACACATGAACGACACGGCATAGCTGTTGTAGCTCCAAGCTCTGTCACGCCGTCGTTGGATTTTTACAATGACGTTATGAATGTAATTTATATAAGACTAACTTCCGCCAGCGGATTCACCCATGTCCCGTGGGAAATACTCCGTGGGTGCATACAATGCCTATAGCCTAAATTCTTCCTGACTAAATGGGCTATCCGATACTTCAAGGATTTCTCAAATTGGACCAGTAGATCTTGAGACTAGCGCATTCAAACAAAAAAACTCTTTAGCTTTATATTATTAATATAGTAGGTTTGGATACAATTCAAATGACAAGTTGATTGCTGGGTTGGAGCTGCGCCGTATCGTGCCGTTTCTGTGTACCATGACCTTTAATGTGACGTACGAATAATTGTTTTCACAAGCTTTTATTCAAGTTAAGAATAGAACATCGCAAAAGGGAGACTACAGGTACACGACCTCTTATCTTCACTGTTCCAAAAATATGAACAGTATTTCTGGATATACAGAAAGACTTCATTAGAAATCTGTTAATACAGTAAAATCTTACTTATTACTTTTTTACTCCAAACAGCGTCAGAGGCCATCAGGCGGATTTGAGAAAACTCTGACACTAGAGCTTGTCAGGTGATTAAAACCTGCAGCTCCCTCGATAAGATACTTCAATCACCTTAACTTTCGTATTTTCAAAGTAATAAATAACCTGAATTCATGTCTCCTCAGTGTATACCGCTCAAAAAATAAGCCTACATCATAAACTTCTAAATCAACAAAACTCACATAAACATCAATTGTGAGAGGCCACTTAATAAATTCATGAAACTTAAGTCACGTACGGCCATCATTCCTTACAACATAATGTAAAATCTGATGGTCTAAATGAAGTCGTTTAACTAAGTAATGCGTCGGGTAAGGTGGAGGGTAATAACATAACTACAAACAATTACAGAGCGCCACGTCACAGCTTTCACTCTCCGACTGTACGTCTGAACCCGTAATACATTACAATTTGTACAACTCGACTCATACAGAACACTCCCGTCAAAGTTAAACCACACAACTTCGTACTAATGAATGAAGACTTTGCAAACTAATTTGCCACCACGCCGCAATGACAGCGCTCCTTAAAACTATTAATATTGTCGTACGTACCTCAGGACCGTATGTGTGAGTTCAGCGGAGCACCGACATGCTTGCTTGCATTTTAATACTAATAACATGGTTTTGTAAAAGGCACTCATCTGCAGAAATTACTTCAGTTCTTAGTAGTTCTATTTTGTTTAATTTTTGTTCATTTGGTAATTTTTAAGGCTCAGGCCTAGAGTAAACCATTAGATGACCATACGTTTGCATAGTCATCACTACCGTCATCACTACCAGTTCTTTTGCCTAGCCTTTTTACAACTACGTTGGGGTCGGCTTCCAGTCTAACTGGATGCAGCTGAGAACCAGTGTTTTACCCGCTTCCCGATACCCCCTGGTAAGACTGCGGTTGACTTACTGGCTTCTGACTATCCGTAACGACTGCCTAAGATGTTCAAATGACATCCAGAACTCACCAATTTATCGTGCCTCCCGAAACACGGAAGAAAATAATATTATGGCATCATTACCAGTTCCTGAAACTGAAAAGTTTTTATTATCGCTTACCGAATAAATATTTCTTTACGATATTTTATATCTGCAAACCTTGATTATACAAACCAACCAGAGATAGCCAAAATAAATAGGTACCATTCAAAGAAGAGGTCGACTTGTAGTAAAGGATGACTAATATTATACAGAATTGACCTATAACATTTACATAAGCAATAAATAACAAGCATAATCGTTGCTAAGAACATGCATAAGTATAAATGAATGAGGGCCGGAGGGCGTCCCTTATGCGAATTATATCGGACTGATCTCAAAGGGTAACTCGATTCGATGTAGATAGTAGGGTGGGTCGAAATTTTTTTTTTTTAGTTATTGATTTGTAATAGCGAAAATATGTTGTAGTTAGGTATCGTTATGAACCCTTTAGAATATTATTGAATTATTTTAAGTGGAACAGCCCGCGCAACGCCATTGAAGTTTTGAAAAAAATGTTCAAGTACCCACTTTTACACCTTAAGTTACAAGTTTGGCATTGGGTATAGTTTAGTGTTTCAATTAGTATCCAGTGAAATACACGTTACTTTTGTTATATAGACTGTGTTTTTGTTAAAAAAAGATTAATTGAGGTAAGTACATTAAGAGACTTCATGTGTCAAAGTGGCTAGTTACTTGTGAAATTGTAAATTAAGAAATTTTTGTTTTAAAACCTGGGAGTATTTTTTTTCCATCATGTCAAATAGTAGTCAGTCGTACAAGTGCCCTATATTTGGCACTATAGAAGATATAAAAGAAAATATGTCACCA
>NWSH02000537.1:7496249-7544413 GCA_002382865.2 Heliothis virescens
ACCATACACAAGCGGTTGAACGAAGTGTAAAGATAGTGATCGAAACTACAATGTCCGCATGTAAAATAAAAAACAAGAGACGGCATGATTCATGGAAAACTTGCTTCGAGGAAAATTATGCCGAAATTCGATAGTAGGCAGGATTTTTTGTATAAAAATAAGTAATTTTTTATAGCTTTTTATAAGTATTTCTTTAAGTTTTTTTGTTTCAAATGTTAATATATGTCTTTCTCTTAATATTTGTTACGTTTTAATATTTTTTAAGTAATTTCTAATAAAGAACTATGACATTTAGTAATACGTGTCTTTTTTGAAAAATGAATAATTTTGAAGCGCATGCGCGGGCTGAAGATGTATGTTCAATTATCCGTTTTTTAGCTAAAACGACTTTTTATAGTACACTACAACATAATATTACTATTACAATTTGATTCACAAACTTTTATTTTTTTCCATACTAGAGTGACCCACCCTAGTAGATAGTCTGTCACGGAGCCTGGGTCACATAACTTCACACTAATGAATGACAACTTCACGGTTGTCGCCTCGCGATGGAGCTCTTTGCGACTAATGAAATTGCGCTCCCACGAATACTCCGTAGAAGCGAAGTGTATTACGCCATGACAGTTTTAGAGGAACGAAGAAATCTCGTGTGACTTAGTCTCAATGTTTGTACAGTCAAAGCTTGCTAATTTTGTAGAGAGTTTCTTTTAGTTGTGCAGTGAAAGAGGTACACTATTTACATAATTATAAAAGTTACTACTGATAAATTATTACTGAACCGAAATTAAAAGCACTATATTTTTTAACACGATAAACCATCCATAAACAAATTGCTATAAAAGCACCTTAAATAAAACGTTTTTTCACAATTCTGGTCGACTCTATATTCATCAATAACCCAATAAAGCTTATCAAAACCCACTTCAATCATATTAGCCTTTTAAAAAACCACACGCGAAAGTCAATCGGGGAAAATCTCGCTTATCTATTTATACCCACAGCAAAGAGTGAATGGAACGGTTCAAATGAAAAATAAGGATTAGACCTCAAATTTGCATGCAGCACATCGATGGTAAATTATCGGGGTGTTTGGCGAACAGCCAGGCGACATTTACCAACGGTATTAAGGACACCGAATGCTCTGTTACCGAAGAGGGAGCGCGTGATCCTAATCTAAATTTTGTGGAACGATAATATAATCGAAAGGTCAGCACTGATCGCGGTGACGGCTCATTCGTTGAAAAGCTGAAAGATAAAACGCCCCATAATGGAAGAGGACAACATTTTCTTATCTTGTTATTCTAATAATTGGGCAAGTTTATATTTTACCTAGAAGCAATATCTTCTAAATTGAGTTAGCTGTAACTTCAGAAAAAATAAGCTAAAACAATACTGGGATCTTAAATCATTACATCAAAAACATGAACTTTGTTAAAGCACTTAAACACGTCAAACTCTTACACAGCCATTGTTTGTGGATCACTAAAGAACTTAAAGTCAATCAAGTATATTTACCTGTAATCCCATTCCATTACAAGTACACAGCAGACATCTAAAGACAATCTCAACAAGCCATCCACTTTGCACGTCCTTACGTTTAAGGAGCGTAAAATTTATCTAGTTGAAATAATCGCGGCCAAACAGCCAAGTCGGCCCATTATGTCTGGCCAAGTGCCAGACATGGAGCAAGCGAACCACTGCCGACTATTAGTTATTGCGTTTATTTATTTAAAAATACTATTGCACGCTGTGCACTAACGAAAAACTGAAAAAAAACGCGCTAAAATACGGTGCGCGGAAAAGTCTGTTGTCAATGTGTACCTATGTGTAGGCAAAGGGTGTAACCATATAGTTGGTGCGTGAATAGTTAAGAAATATTACCGTAGTATTGGCAAATATTTATAAAATTGGCTGCGAGGTAGTGGCTTAATTATTTTTTTTCACACATATCCATTTCAAGAATGTTTAAATCCCTAGTGTCATACTCAACATCATGCATTTCGGGAAACACTTCCACTGTAAGCACCAGCACATTTCTTGTGATTGTGAAGCAGCTAGTTCTCGAGACTGCTAACTATAATATCGCATAGGTATTGTATTTTTAAATGCAACGAGCAGACAATGCGTCTACTAAGTTTCCTCGCAAACAAAGCTCGGTCCGAGGGATATTGGATGTACTGAAAAACGTTTAAAATGTCTCGCCGGCTTTATCTTTCTTGTTGTACAAAGATTTGTAGCTGTTCACAATATATGGCTCGTTAAAACAAGATACAAATGAATTTTATCACCTAGGTTATCCTAAGTACATTTAAAATATAATCTAAGGTTTTAATACGAACAATAAAAAACAGATTATTATTCATGAACAGGATTTTACAGGATTCATAAAAATAGACATGCGAAAAACGAAACGTAGATGTTTTCCCAACGTATGTATATATTTTCCCTGGAATTCCCAGTCCCACGATAATTTACTTAATTGAAGTCGGAATCTAATGTAATTAGGTCTAACGCACTTATCGATATATAGCATTAATTGCTATTAATTGAATGATTTTGATTATGTTTATACGCATCGCGTGCTTCGGCGTAATATATTAAGAGTGTTTATGATGTGAATCGTTCGATGTATCATTATCATAATTCAAAATGTTTTGAATAAAGAATGTGAAACGCCCTTTATGAAATTATTCCGTAGATATCCATAAATGGTCACTTAATTGGATAAAAGCATGGTCGAATTATCCGAAGATCAGATATAGGAACGGTGACCTTTCACCCGAAAAGCACTTTCCTTAACCTATAGTAATATATGTATGTTGTAACTAGAATCGACAGTACAAGTTAGAACTTAATTCAGTTATGTAGAAGTACGCACACACAAGTCATAGTGATGAAGCGGTCCCAATATTCCGACCAGTTACCCAATATTCCCCGCGTTGGATCGGAGCCAGTTAGCGTTACTTATTCCTACAAATTCCGGATTAACTACGACTTGGCCGCCACCTGCCGTTAATTTACTCTGTAGCTAATACAATATTACGCTTACTTCAATGTTGCACGTAAACAAAGTAGGAGCACAAAACTTTAAATCAAAATTTTCATATTTTTTTAGTCTCTGAAATTGTTTTGCGACAGGTTTCGGAGCCTTGAAAATAGTTAATACCTCCCTCCTCTAGTATTTACAGATGCGTGGGCAATTTGAGCACTCTTAGATTTTATCAGTGCTGACTTCAAGACTGTTATAAGTATTTTACTAGAGAAAAACGTAGCCAAATAAAAGTATTTTAGACAAACATTTCGACAGATTGGTCGATGGTCTTAATTTAATAAGATTTTTTTCGTGTTTACGAAGTAACGCAGACATATCAATTCGAACCACGCCTAAAACTCTATCATACCCTAAAGTTATTGCCCAATTTCATGAACTAGGGATATTTCGGGCAGTTTAATCTTGAGTAAAAATGGGTTCGAAGAAAAATCCATTTGGGGGAAAAACGGTCCATTCTCTTTGTTGAAGTACTACATAGATAGACGAAATAAATTCAGTAAGTGTGGGATCGCCACTATCATCTCGTAACATTATATTGTCTAAATCGGTTTTCTCGTAAGTCCGAGCTAAATGATGATTTATTAGTACCAAAAATGTTTTTGTTGAGGTCGAGAAAATAATGTAATATTGTGTTACAGGGATAATTACTTCAGCCGCTACCAAGTCTAATTAAGCTCCAACGTTTATTTGTTTGGACAAAAGAAATCTCGAAAAAGATCACTGACTCATTACAATGATTGCAAGATTTGATAATAAGTATTTATGTGTATTAGTGTATAGTGTATTTTATTTTAACAAGTAAACTATAATTATTTGTTTGCAGTTTTTGGAAGTTGAAACTGCCTATGCCTATAAAACTTCTAACGACATATACATATTCTAGCGAATATAGGTATACACCTATTTAAAAAGTCACTCAAAGTCCATTATTTTGAGAACCTTTTCAAGCTTAAGCAAAACATAAATAAATTCATTAATAATTCTTATATTTACTCGTTGAATTTTATTATATAACCTGAGATCTTTCGAGAATTTCTGAGCCTAATATTTTGTTCGAGCGTGGCCTGAAATCTTGGAAGCTTAATACAAACTAAAGTATAGTAGGTACGCACTTTAGCAATTTCGTACGGCTTTTCATAAAGATGAAAAAGAGATTTTCTATATATTATAAAAGTGACCACTTGCTGATATTGTATATATTTTTGGATATACACTTACTATGTATCTTTTTAGGAGCGAGTATTTATTAAATAAGTCTTTTTTTGGTTCCACACCGACTATTTATAGAATTGTCAATACCTTACCATATTTAGTTTAACGACTCGATTTATTTATCACAATATGATGTACAGACGACAGCAGGTCAACCTATCCGAATTTGACAATTTTTTCCAATGTATTGCAGAAATTTGACAGATTGTGGTAACTTGATATGCTGTCGTCTGTACATAAAAGTCTCTCACGACCGAATAAACGTAATCATTGGAGCGTACATTGTTTTCTTACGCACACGGTCATTCATTCCTAATGTGGACATTCGCGTATAACTATGAGTGTCCAGATGCTACACTGGCTTGCAGAGAAACAGCTTGGCTTACTGCCAGCTGGTCACGAGCTGGACAATGGACATACGCTGCAAAATTACAGCCCAATATTTTTATTCGTTTATTGCGTTGAACATTTTGTCTTATTGGTGCTGTAGTGCTAATGTTTCTTGCAGTGCAGTGGAAAGTGTGTTTTATTATGGTTTTCGATTTTTGCTAAGTATCCTTACACCTCGTGCATCCATCTCATATGAGAAGTTAAAGAGTGAAGAAGAAGTGAGAGTTTAAAGTACAGACGACAGTAGGTCAACCTATACGAATCTGTCAAATTTTACCAATAAAATATTAACCTACCCCCCTTGTGATAAGGTTGAAAATCGATTGCAGAAATTTTACAGATTGTAGTAACTTGATGTGCTGTCGACTGTACCTACAGTCTACACAAACAAAATAACGAACCCTTGTAACCATCTCGGAAAACATGTGTTCCTTTACGTATAACAATATCAAACATTACAATAAGATTTGTATTCTAAAGTTATACATGACACAAAATACAAAACGTAAATAAAACTCCAACAATACACAATACTACGTCACAGCAATCAAACAGAATTGTATTATAATAAGAGTATAACAGTTGTGGCTAATCAATATCCATTTCAAGTGATTACGTGACATATCCTTCATATAATTACCTATATGTTATTTTGATAATGTAGATGTTCTTTTTTTTACACTCACAATACACGGAAACTAAGNAAGTACTACATAGATAGACGAAATAAATTCAGTAAGTGTGGGATCGCCACTATCATCTCGTAACATTATATTGTCTAAATCGGTTTTCTCGTAAGTCCGAGCTAAATGATGATTTATTAGTACCAAAAATGTTTTTGTTGAGGTCGAGAAAATAATGTAATATTGTGTTACAGGGATAATTACTTCAGCCGCTACCAAGTCTAATTAAGCTCCAACGTTTATTTGTTTGGACAAAAGAAATCTCGAAAAAGATCACTGACTCATTACAATGATTGCAAGATTTGATAATAAGTATTTATGTGTATTAGTGTATAGTGTATTTTATTTTAACAAGTAAACTATAATTATTTGTTTGCAGTTTTTGGAAGTTGAAACTGCCTATGCCTATAAAACTTCTAACGACATATACATATTCTAGCGAATATAGGTATACACCTATTTAAAAAGTCACTCAAAGTCCATTATTTTGAGAACCTTTTCAAGCTTAAGCAAAACATAAATAAATTCATTAATAATTCTTATATTTACTCGTTGAATTTTATTATATAACCTGAGATCTTTCGAGAATTTCTGAGCCTAATATTTTGTTCGAGCGTGGCCTGAAATCTTGGAAGCTTAATACAAACTAAAGTATAGTAGGTACGCACTTTAGCAATTTCGTACGGCTTTTCATAAAGATGAAAAAGAGATTTTCTATATATTATAAAAGTGACCACTTGCTGATATTGTATATATTTTTGGATATACACTTACTATGTATCTTTTTAGGAGCGAGTATTTATTAAATAAGTCTTTTTTTGGTTCCACACCGACTATTTATAGAATTGTCAATACCTTACCATATTTAGTTTAACGACTCGATTTATTTATCACAATATGATGTACAGACGACAGCAGGTCAACCTATCCGAATTTGACAATTTTTTCCAATGTATTGCAGAAATTTGACAGATTGTGGTAACTTGATATGCTGTCGTCTGTACATAAAAGTCTCTCACGACCGAATAAACGTAATCATTGGAGCGTACATTGTTTTCTTACGCACACGGTCATTCATTCCTAATGTGGACATTCGCGTATAACTATGAGTGTCCAGATGCTACACTGGCTTGCAGAGAAACAGCTTGGCTTACTGCCAGCTGGTCACGAGCTGGACAATGGACATACGCTGCAAAATTACAGCCCAATATTTTTATTCGTTTATTGCGTTGAACATTTTGTCTTATTGGTGCTGTAGTGCTAATGTTTCTTGCAGTGCAGTGGAAAGTGTGTTTTATTATGGTTTTCGATTTTTGCTAAGTATCCTTACACCTCGTGCATCCATCTCATATGAGAAGTTAAAGAGTGAAGAAGAAGTGAGAGTTTAAAGTACAGACGACAGTAGGTCAACCTATACGAATCTGTCAAATTTTACCAATAAAATATTAACCTACCCCCCTTGTGATAAGGTTGAAAATCGATTGCAGAAATTTTACAGATTGTAGTAACTTGATGTGCTGTCGACTGTACCTACAGTCTACACAAACAAAATAACGAACCCTTGTAACCATCTCGGAAAACATGTGTTCCTTTACGTATAACAATATCAAACATTACAATAAGATTTGTATTCTAAAGTTATACATGACACAAAATACAAAACGTAAATAAAACTCCAACAATACACAATACTACGTCACAGCAATCAAACAGAATTGTATTATAATAAGAGTATAACAGTTGTGGCTAATCAATATCCATTTCAAGTGATTACGTGACATATCCTTCATATAATTACCTATATGTTATTTTGATAATGTAGATGTTCTTTTTTTTACACTCACAATACACGGAAACTAAGTCATCATCATCATCATCCTCCGAGCGTTGTCCCGGTTGCAGACCTTTCGGGCCCGGGGTCCGCTTTCCTACACCTTCTTCTCCACTTCGCACGGTCTTCGGCATCTCTGGTGGACAGTCCATTGGCACGCGCACACGGAAACTAAGTATTAGTCTAATTTATCAACAAACTGTGATAGGTACTTTGTATGTGATATAACGACTAAACTATATCAATAATAAAGAGAATAAATCCTATCTTAAACCCGTAATACCTATGTCTATCAGCCAGCCTATATACCATAATATGTGGTAGTATGGTTATTTTCCCCAAATCCTTACTGTAGGTACTTCTTTGAGACAAATACTTCTCCCTCCATTTTAATTAAGGTATACATCGTCATTATATGATCACCCAAAAACTCAACAACAATAGGTACATACTCGTAAATCACTAAATCTCGTTCAATAATTAACTCCTATTTCCACTTTGCAAGCTCTATTCTATTACGAACAGTTAATTTCATTCACTCGTGAATAAACTAGTTTTAGACTCAGCGCTAATCATTGAACTGGGCATTCCATTCCAACATTATGTACGCAAACTAAAACACTAGAAATGCACAATTCAGGACAGAAGCAATATATAGGTATGCCAAACTAATCTGCTGCCTAGTGGAACATTCGCGTCTGCCCGACTTTTCCTACTAGGCTACATTCAATTAGACTTGCACCAATTTGTTGGGACACGTTCGAACCGACTACGGCCAGAACACACTTTGTCCAGCCAGCGCAACAAAACTTTTGTTGTTCAATGAAAGCCAAAAAAATGCTTCACAAAAAAGGCCTCTTGCCATCACATCTGTTAGAAGTATTCCACTTCGAGTTCTGTTTTTTGAGAACCCTTGAATCACGTTAATTAAAATGGTATGCACAATATTTGTGGAGCCATATTTTTAGCTTTTATTGAATTTAATCAATTTATCGACGCTCGAGTGTTGCCACCGTTCATGACTTCAAAAACTAAAAAAACATTTAGGCACGTGCTTCGAAAATTCAGATACCTAACTAAAATTTTACAGCAATTAACAAAATTCTGAATTTTAAACGACTTTAATTTCTACTTTTGTCGAGAGGTTGAAAAATAGTCATTGAACTTTAATAAAAACTTAAGAAAGAATGAAAATACGATAAGCGATAAAAACTTTGCGAAAATTAATAATTTGAGTGTAGCTTAACATAACCATATCCAGCGTAGGTTGGATGGCGGCCAACTCGTTATGAAGCGAATTATCCACACGATCGGCTGCGAGCGGGGACAAGCCGAGCACACCCATCCCGCACATATGCCGCTTTCATTCCAATCCCACTAAATATCATGGACATCTCAGAAGCGCGAGTTAATTATCGCAATTAATGGCAGCCTGAATATCCAATACCATCATTATTACTACGGCTTTGATATTTGATATTATGGCTCTATTAAGTGTATTCTGCGTTGAGTTAAGTGGACTAATATGTCTGTGAAATACAAATAACCCACAACATGTGTCAGCGGAGCCTAAACTTATATAAGTACGATCGCAAACAATGACATGTAAATGATAGCTAAGGTATCTATATATCCCTTACCAGAACCCAACCAATCCTTAAACATTCCGAAATTTATTATAACCACTGTTATATCCATCAAACAAACGTTCGTCAAAGCTCCCTGATCCATTCAGGGACCCATAGTTTGTTTAAATTAATGACATCCATATCTCACGATCCTTGGGAATTGTCCTTACTATTTATCACAAAGATTATCTACTTTTTCTGTTTCCGACTCGTGATATATGTTATATTCCTCCCCTTGTCTTCTTCCCAAATATCGTCAAGTAAGGGTTATAAAAATGTCGGTACATCACCGCAGGTATGAAAAGATGAAAACAAAATTGATAAATTGGTGAAATACTTCAAAGTGTTTGCACACAGTCATTTATTTCCACAGCGGGAACTGCCGATATTTTAAAACATATCGGTAAAGGTGCCAATGTAAAATGAGCTGTATGTCACGGAGATTAAGATGATTCGAGAATAATTTCACTTAATCGGAGCGTGGCGGGAGTTCGCGTGACGTCATGAAAAAAATTATTCCCGAATTATAGAGAGGTTAACGAGCTGTGGGTGTTCGACGTTAAAGCTTCCATAAACTGTGCTAATGTGACGTGAGGTCACACCTACAGGGATTTAGGTGAACATAAAAAAATATAACCATTATTTTCGTATCGGAATATGGAATTATATTTATTGGAATATACTATGTTGGTATCTGAAGACTGAAGCAAACAAAATAATGTTTTTATTTATCTCTGTATTCTGTGCGTCAACAGTAATCAATTAACAGCCGCTGAATGTGACTCCAATAAATAAATTAATATCTGCTAATGGATAAAAATCATTACTTTCCACATAAAATGTGACTTTCATTTATTGAACAGCAAAAGTAATTATGAAAGTCATAGAAGATATATCACTGGAGGCTTTTAATTAGATTAACGTAGATTGCAAGAAGGTTTTTTTTCAGCGCTAAAATATAACTATTACATCAAACTAAAATACTTACGCCAAGTTCTAGATAGTACAGACGACAGTACATCAAGTTACCAAATTTTNACTAGAAATGCACAATTCAGGACAGAAGCAATATATAGGTATGCCAAACTAATCTGCTGCCTAGTGGAACATTCGCGTCTGCCCGACTTTTCCTACTAGGCTACATTCAATTAGACTTGCACCAATTTGTTGGGACACGTTCGAACCGACTACGGCCAGAACACACTTTGTCCAGCCAGCGCAACAAAACTTTTGTTGTTCAATGAAAGCCAAAAAAATGCTTCACAAAAAAGGCCTCTTGCCATCACATCTGTTAGAAGTATTCCACTTCGAGTTCTGTTTTTTGAGAACCCTTGAATCACGTTAATTAAAATGGTATGCACAATATTTGTGGAGCCATATTTTTAGCTTTTATTGAATTTAATCAATTTATCGACGCTCGAGTGTTGCCACCGTTCATGACTTCAAAAACTAAAAAAACATTTAGGCACGTGCTTCGAAAATTCAGATACCTAACTAAAATTTTACAGCAATTAACAAAATTCTGAATTTTAAACGACTTTAATTTCTACTTTTGTCGAGAGGTTGAAAAATAGTCATTGAACTTTAATAAAAACTTAAGAAAGAATGAAAATACGATAAGCGATAAAAACTTTGCGAAAATTAATAATTTGAGTGTAGCTTAACATAACCATATCCAGCGTAGGTTGGATGGCGGCCAACTCGTTATGAAGCGAATTATCCACACGATCGGCTGCGAGCGGGGACAAGCCGAGCACACCCATCCCGCACATATGCCGCTTTCATTCCAATCCCACTAAATATCATGGACATCTCAGAAGCGCGAGTTAATTATCGCAATTAATGGCAGCCTGAATATCCAATACCATCATTATTACTACGGCTTTGATATTTGATATTATGGCTCTATTAAGTGTATTCTGCGTTGAGTTAAGTGGACTAATATGTCTGTGAAATACAAATAACCCACAACATGTGTCAGCGGAGCCTAAACTTATATAAGTACGATCGCAAACAATGACATGTAAATGATAGCTAAGGTATCTATATATCCCTTACCAGAACCCAACCAATCCTTAAACATTCCGAAATTTATTATAACCACTGTTATATCCATCAAACAAACGTTCGTCAAAGCTCCCTGATCCATTCAGGGACCCATAGTTTGTTTAAATTAATGACATCCATATCTCACGATCCTTGGGAATTGTCCTTACTATTTATCACAAAGATTATCTACTTTTTCTGTTTCCGACTCGTGATATATGTTATATTCCTCCCCTTGTCTTCTTCCCAAATATCGTCAAGTAAGGGTTATAAAAATGTCGGTACATCACCGCAGGTATGAAAAGATGAAAACAAAATTGATAAATTGGTGAAATACTTCAAAGTGTTTGCACACAGTCATTTATTTCCACAGCGGGAACTGCCGATATTTTAAAACATATCGGTAAAGGTGCCAATGTAAAATGAGCTGTATGTCACGGAGATTAAGATGATTCGAGAATAATTTCACTTAATCGGAGCGTGGCGGGAGTTCGCGTGACGTCATGAAAAAAATTATTCCCGAATTATAGAGAGGTTAACGAGCTGTGGGTGTTCGACGTTAAAGCTTCCATAAACTGTGCTAATGTGACGTGAGGTCACACCTACAGGGATTTAGGTGAACATAAAAAAATATAACCATTATTTTCGTATCGGAATATGGAATTATATTTATTGGAATATACTATGTTGGTATCTGAAGACTGAAGCAAACAAAATAATGTTTTTATTTATCTCTGTATTCTGTGCGTCAACAGTAATCAATTAACAGCCGCTGAATGTGACTCCAATAAATAAATTAATATCTGCTAATGGATAAAAATCATTACTTTCCACATAAAATGTGACTTTCATTTATTGAACAGCAAAAGTAATTATGAAAGTCATAGAAGATATATCACTGGAGGCTTTTAATTAGATTAACGTAGATTGCAAGAAGGTTTTTTTTCAGCGCTAAAATATAACTATTACATCAAACTAAAATACTTACGCCAAGTTCTAGATAGTACAGACGACAGTACATCAAGTTACCAAATTTTTCAAATTTCTGCAATCGATTTTCAACCTTATCGCAATGGGGGTAAGTTAATATTTGATTGGTAAAATTTGACAGATTCGTATACGTTGACATGATGTACCTACCATGTAAATGTTTTTAATTTTGAGAACTTTTCTATAGCAAGATCCGTCAGATTGCCGTTAATCAGCTGGCCGTTAATCAACTTACAGTGTTGGTATTACACGAAACTATTTCTAATCTAAATATCAGGTTTCGCAATCTGCTCAAGTAAGTATTTTGCAAGCGACGTGCATTCTTAAGCGCGCAACATAAAGTCTCGGTGTCAAGGCCTCAAGCTAATTAATTTTAAGCGCAGCACTTCCCAAGTAGAAAATTATCTCCAGAATAAAATTTTAAAGTAACAATATAAACACAAAACGCTCATAAACTCACTTGGATGGAACTAAAATTCCGGGTGGCGTTCGCAAACTGCTTTGCCACCGTCAGTATTAATCCCGCAGGGAACGCAACTTTTTAATAGGTTTAAGACCAAAAATCCCCGGATAAATTGTACGAAAACAAGCTTTGGATTCACCTGAGTAATTAGTTTGGAGCGTAATGAGTTTATTTTTAATGGTAACCTACGCAAGTTGTAAATATTTGTCGCCCTCAGTGTAATGTGATTTGAAACAAATATTACTCGTGCGTTAATGAGAATTTGTATTATACCGACACGAATGGTTAACATAATAGTTTGTAAATGTTTACGTTATTCCCGTTGCCATTCAATCTTTTCATGTTTGTATTTGTATATGTTTGTGTCTGAAGATTTTTAATTAATTATCGTTTGTTAATCTTTGAAAAAGGCTTTGTGACTGGGTATACTTATTATGAAAAATATAGCTTTTCGTGTTTAAAATAAATTAGTCAAAACTAAGTTTATGAAAGCAAACCCCTATTGTTTTTTTTTCTTCTACTCTTATTTATACACTCAAGTATAAGTAATAGTAGAAGAAAAAAATCCTTTATATAAAAAAATACAAAATGAAAAAAATATTAAGGTATATACCACACAAACAACAGTAGTACATGCGTGCGTTGTCAGTATGACATTTTCAGTATTTACAAAGCAATTTGAAGTATATGTATAAATATACAAATATGTATAGTAGCGAGCAGACAGGCTAGCAATATTGCAATGCCGAACAGACAACGCTGGGTCAAGCCATCTGAACGTTATGAACGAAACATTCCGCAAATAAAAATGCGTAAACTAGACTTCTTTCAACACATAGCCATGTGCAATATGCATACATGTTACTTACATACCAAAAATAATGTTTTTGACAAATCTTTGTAAATAAGAAAATATGTAGGTATTCTGCTAATTTTGATGACATTAAGTATAACAATATATTATTTGGTATTTGTGTAAGTTAAATTGCAAATATACAATTTTATTTTCTAGTTGCTAATTGTATAGTTGTCTTTTAGTTAAAAGCTTAGACCAACGCGCCGTATAATATTTGGATTCCTAGAAATTACCCAATCCCATTCTAAAAGTGTCCAATACCTCACTAATTGAATATTACATAATAATTTGCCAACATTATTATAACATCACCAATGTTAAACATTTTCAAATCAACCCAATAATTATGTTTGTAACCAAATGTTGGCTTTGTTAAATATTAAATATTTCTAAGAATACGAAGTACTAGACGTTTATATAGCTGAAGTAGAATTATGGTTACTCGCGAAGAAAGTCGCTCCTAATGTATCTTAATAACCCTTAAGCTAGAAAAAGGAGCCAAAATGAAGAAGAATTTACCTTCACAACATGTCTTTTTATTACTTTGCCACAAATAAACCTCTATTTCTACTAAGAGTTATCTAATAAACCATTTGTTTGGCTTTCCTGAGCTGAGTAACGGCCAAAGATAACTTTCTTATATATTCTGTTACTGTAATAGTAACAAAAACAAAACTCTAGTTTGCGAATGCTATTCATCATTCTAAAGATTTGGTGAAGGCGATCCATCAATTAGGCATGTTCAAAACACAAACCTGAAAAAATAACCATCTATCATTCTTTGTCTCTGGTTGGTTTTATCTATACTTGTTGCTATACGTTAAACAGAACTGCCAAGCCTCGGTGCCAAATTTGCCAACAGCCAAGCTCGATCCAAAGCCCGCGGGGTTTGACCAAAGTATACATTCAATGCGGCGCAATAACAGTCGATAATGATATTCATTGGTAGTTCCGATCTCCCAATCTGTTGACAAGTACTTTTGAACAATTTCAGGCGAACATTGAATCATTGCCAGATTCCAACTCGCTAGTGACCAAAACATTGTTTTGGACTGGAAATTATGTCAAAGGACTGATTAAAGTCGAATTAATCGGTTTATTTGGCGACTTAAACGATGTTTACTTACATATTGCTTGGAACGTACGGAAAATTCCTAATTTCCAACAATCAATAATTCAATCAATGATAATTGCATGATATTGTAATTGAGTATAATCTAAACTCAAAATAACTTTTATTTCTTCTTGGTGTGTGGAACGAAGTTTCCTAGTGCCCGTAGTCTTAACAAAAATAAAAAAGCAATTTCATTAATATTCATAAAAATCACCGTCAGAGTAAAGCAAAAAAAAACAGAAAAAATAAAACTGCTCTCACGATTTTAATCAAAATATATTTTTGTCGTATTTACGATAAAAATGTGCAATAAAAATACACTCACGAAAAATGCGTATACATTTTTCAAGTAATACCGGTGCTGATTTTCGCCCGCGTTCGTTGGTCGTGGTCGCCCAATTTTCAGCGCTGTAACCATACGCCCATACAGCGTAAAAGCGCCTAAAGGTAAGCAATAAACAGAACATTTCGACTTGGTCGTTAATCACAGTAACAAACGCGATGTCTGTCAACGTAATCACATACTTTTCGAAGTACGCACTTGTATAGGAATCGGTCTCCATGATTTATAACTCTTAACCACTTATGAGAGTTTTCATTTTATAAGCAACAACAGGAGCAATTAATAAATGTTTTTATTAACTTTTAGATATATTATTTCGAAGTCAGAGGGATATCGTAATCTTGCGTTACAGACGTTGCAACTACGGCAAGATTTAAACACGAGTAAGTAGGCAGTATTTACATGGATAGTAAATGAAGTTTCTTATTTTACGACGAAAAATCGATACTGTGGGAAATGAAGACTATTCTAATTAGTAGGTATAAAGATTTAATATAAGAAGAGTCTCCAATCATAAAGTTGTGATGTATATTCAAGCGGTAACAATCTGAATGGTATTGTTCGCTCAAAGCATATTGATTTAGGTGGAAAGTGGTACTCAATAACCGCTCTATCTAAAACTGAGGTCCCAATGAGGCGAAGTTAGCTATCTATTGCAAAACTTTAGCGTAAAATTACATCTTTACCGGCGATATTAAATTTCTGTTGTCTCATATGATTTACGATGTCGTTGTTCGCTTATTAACGATTCCGTCTATAACATATTGATTTTAGAAAATTTTATAGTCATTACTTCTTGGCGTACACTTTTTTGGGCTCATTTTTCAATCATCAGTTAACTTCTGTCTGAGGAATAAATATAGAAATTTGACATATTTTGTATACAAAAGCTGTCAAAACGTCAAACATATTCTTCAGATAAAATGAATTAATTTGAAACTAATTAAGAGAACCCCTATAAATCATATGACAAGTTATACGACATGTTACGGTACCTACTCATTGACTTTCCAATAAAACAAAGTCAAGGAATACTTACTTACCGATATGTCATTCAGCTTTATACTCTTCACAAAAGATATTACCAAATATGCCCGTAGCCATTAATTTCAGCATTGAATATTAAATATATCTTCCAGGAATTATATTGCGTTGTAATTTATAAGCTGTTTTAAACTGTTTACGGTATCTTCGACAGGTGCCTGAGAACTTTATTAATAAAACTCATATTGAACGTCACTCAAGCCTTGCATTTGATTTATAGACAACAGGTGAAGTCTTATTTAATTCGATTACTTTGCAATTTCAACTTATTTTATTTACAGATTGTATTCAATATTTTTTGTAAATAAACACAATCATGCGGTCGACACCCCTAGTGATGATGATACTGAAAAAAGTATCTGAATACATCACTATATCTTTACTTATATTATAAAGCTGAAGAGTTTGTTTGTTTGTTTGAACGCGCTAATCTCAGGTCTCCGATTTGAAAAGTCAATTTATCGAGGAAGGCCATAGGTTACTTTTTATCCGGGTGCGCTGAGTAGTTCCCACGGGACGTGGGTGAAACCGCTGGCAGAAGCTAGTAGTAAATATTTTTAAACTTTAATTACGTAGTAAAAATTCACAATAATTACGTAAAAGGTCCTTTACAAACCATGCCACTTTCATAATTCAACCGGTTTGATAAATACGAGATATTTTCATTTCACTTCAGTTCCACATGGAAATGATTTGTGTTACGCCAAACGCATAAACGGCCATTTATTAATTTAATGACAATTTGGATTCAATGTTATATGGCGAGTCAGTAATTTAATTGCGATTACAAAACATTTATCACTTTAGTATGTATTGTTAACTTTGCTATTACTTCAGTACCTTTTATCATGAATTTACATGATTGCAATAAACGACTATGACTATAAAGCAATAGTTTTGTCGATACCAATTACGTAATCTATACTAATATTATAAAGCTGAAGAGTTTGTTTGTTTGAACTCGCTAATCTCAGGAACTACTGGCCCGATTTGAAAATTTCTTTCAGTATTAGATAGCCCATTTATCGAGGAAGGCTATGGGCTACTTTTTATACGGGTGTGCCGAGTAGTTTCTACGGGACGCGAGTGAAACCGCAGGCAGAAGCTAGTTTTTTATATGGAAAATAGTTCTGTAAGCGACCACTGGAGGCGCTATAAAGTTTTCCATACGAAAAAATACATAGTCGGTATCGACTCATGGTAGATTTACCGGTTACATTTATTCTCATATTTTCAAACAAAAAAAATATTAAGGTTAAAAACCGAATGGAATTTTTAGTATCTTAAATACATTGGGTACGTGACCTTTTTATACCTACCCAAGTCCACGTCGACTGTCGTTAGAAACGCCTAAAGGTCCATGTGAGGATTTATCAAAACTTTCTACGACGCATAATGTGGACCCTTTGAGAAGGGAATACTAATTTTCAAGCTCCGTAACGCCCTCTAACATGTTTAATAGTCAGTTTAAGGCCGTGACTATTTGTTTCCATTACGTAATGAACAGAATAGAGTTAACGACTGCTTGTTTCAGTTATTTGACTTTCACGAAGACTTAATTAAAATAAATAAATTAAAAAGTATAGCAAATAAATATACTTTATTTTGACCAACAATACAATTCCTTGATTATAACACAACGTAAATAAAAAGAATGTGTTCGAAAATAAGAACAAAGCGCACGTTTTCTGACGGTATCATGTATTTTCCTTATGCTTAAAATAATATTACTCACCTCTTTGGTAAAACACAGCGAATATTGAGTACGTCATTCTTGCTACCTGCAATTTGAAAATGTGAAATTTTGAAGGTATTTCTAGGAAATATCTCATAATTTTACTCCTCTTTTGAACCTTAAAATAATATATTATAATATATTTCAACGTGAGATTTATCTTTCAAAAGCTCGGCAAATATTAAATACTACATGTTTCTCGCGGTTTCACCCACTAGCGAAATAAAAAGAAGCCTGTAGTCTGTCTGTCTGTAGGTATGTCTTCAGACTTCCAGCTTACATCATAATTAGTTAAGTCGTTCTATGTAGGAAGCGTAACAAATATTAATGTTATTAGACGGTAATATGTTCTACGTAGAATACAGTATTTCCATTCATGTGACATCTTAATACTTACAGATACGAATGTTTCGTATGACAAATCCTGGATTCCAAAGGCTTTGAGTATAAGTGGCTTCTGCGCCTGCGTGCAGCCAATTAGAACCAGTCTTCGAATATCTCGGTGATTGTCCTTCTCCAACTCGCAGAGATGCCAGCCACATTGAAACATAGCATTTGATAGCAGGGACGCCTAGACAGAAAACATGTAGGTACAGACGACAGCGGGTCAACGTATACGAATCTGTCAAATTTTACCAATCAAATATTAACCTACCCCCATTGCGATAAGGTTGAAAATCGATTGCAGAAATTTGACAGATTGTGGTAACTTGATGTGCTGTCGTCTGTACCTCGTGATGACGTCCTAGCCGATTGTCGGCCACGGTGGCTATTCTCATATAAAGAGATCAGCCAGCTGCGCAGGACATATAAAAGTGCACAAGCGTTTGCACGCCTCACTCTCATAACCCGATGGGACGGCAATCAGACACGACTGGAGAGAGATCAGATGCAGGACCGCCATTAACGTGCTCTCCGATGCACGGCTGTATTAATCACCAACTTCCAACTCCGGGTTGTTTTGTGAAAGTTTCTAAAACCCACAAAACGATTTCGGCCTGACCCAGGAATCGAACCCGAGACCTCGTGCACAGCAGTCGGCTATGCGACAACTACACCAACGAGGCAGTTAAAGAAACCTTATAAACCTTGGCAAACGTTAGCAGTGCATTTGATGAAACGGTATGAACAAAAGTATGTAGCTCACGTGCAGTGCCAAAAGACGGCACTGAGTGGGCCATGAGTTCCCAAGACGTTAACACTACATTGCGTTGTATATTTGAAACAAGTCAACCATTCCAGACTGGAAAATGCAGCGCGATTTTATGAAATCATTTCTATTCTTAGAAGCAATAGTATTAATTTATAAAATGTAAATATGTTCACAAATAAAATACATTTACTTGAGGCAACTTGAGTTACAGACCAAATTATATTTAGGTTTATGAAAAACGAAACAAAGATATAAAATACCGTAATAAGGCCACAGTTAAAATTACTAAAATATGAACCCAAAACCTAGAACTGAATATTGTGAGCTAGAATATTTTTTTGCCAAATAGAATAAAAATGTATTTATAAAAAAACGTGTATAATAGACTGTCCCAAATAAATGTCTCCACACATATTTAATGAAGGACACATAACTGAGACCGCTTGAGACTCGTTTCAACGAAACTTTTCTATTCCAAAAGCTGTTTCTAATACATATAATATTCAAGGCATGAATTCTCGTGCCTATTTCGTATAGAGTCAATAGTCTGGCTAAAAACGACAAGATTAAATCTTTGTGAGCTTGGAAATAAATCTTTTTGTGTGTTGAGTTTAGTGGTGCCCAATATAGGGCCCTGGGGAACGCCTTCATATAGCGAATTTATTTTAGACTCGACCTCAGTCTAATTAGTTTTTGTGACTTGTTTCTTTTGTACAGTGACTTTAAGACAATTATTTACCTGATAAGTAACTTCTCCAGCATTCCATAAATTCAAGGCCAGCAATAGGAAGAGCGAACAGACAAACGTATACGTCATGAACGCATTAGTTAGATCAAGATGAGGTGACAGCTGAAATTATCAACATGTATTATACCGAAGCTCAGAGTAAGTGATTAGTGTGTACACTAGCAAAGATTAATTACTATCAAATAGGTATTTCAAGGGTGAGTAATTTACATTAGTAACCAAATATTGTATTAGGTGAATTTAAACTACTTATTTAGTGATCATTAAGACCATATGGAATTAAAAATAAAACTGTGAAGAATAACTAAAATAAAAGACACACTAAAAAGGATTTACGTACCGCTAAACGCAACAAAAGTAACACGGCAACGGCGGAACTTTCGCACACTTGGAGTGACATTATTATTCCGAAAACACGATGTATCTCGTCTGCTAAACTAAACAAAGTACATTAACATGAACGTTTCTTCTTTGTAAACTAAAAAGCAAATTAAAAATCCTACTTTTGTTAGCAAAAAGCTAAAAGGATCTTAATAAACGAAACATATTTTAAAAAAGCATCATGTACCTAGAATTAATGAAAATCTTCATCCTACGTTTCAACATTTGAAGTAACAAGAATACAAAATATTACAGTATCAAATCAGCTTTTATTTTGGCCTTTTACACTTATTTACTTTGTCAATAAAATCTACGCTCGAGAACATAAAAACAACGATACAATCTTTCCATTGAATCACATTCATTACGTCGCCGGTAAATCCTGTTTATTTGTTGTTGGCTAACACAATACAATAGTGCAAACAAAAGTAAATAAGAGAACTTACCGCAAAAGTTTCTGATGCATCCTAATACCGTCCAAACATCCAGCTCTAAGTTTGCCGATAGCTTCTCTTTTGTTCATTATTTTTATGTCCTCATCAAATTCAACCCGTATTCGATCGAAATGATGGCAAAGAGTAATAAACTTGTAAGTCATGGTAATCAAATGCGTGATTGGCATGCAGTCAGCAGACATCATCGGCAACATCATGTAAAGCCAGGTTATGTAGAAAAATATTCGGAAAATCAATGCCACGACTGAATTGTCATCGTAAAACGGTAAATATGTGACCACGGTATAAAAAGGGGCTCCTGGAAGGGAACAGATAAAATGGTGAATTTATGATTATTGCTGATCTGGTTACCCGGATGATATTATGAACATGGCTTCAAGTTGGTTGCATCGTAGTAATAATAAAGATGATTAAGTGCAGGGACTATTAAATATCCATTTGTTACAAAACTAAACACAGGGGGAAAATATAATAGTAGAAAAAAATGCATATGATATTTTGGTAACAAGCTGATAAAATAAGGAAATAAAGTTGTGGATGAATTGACGAGCGGTTCTCGTATGTACTAACCTTCCACGATCGACCTCCTCGCGCTCTCGACCCCATACGCTCCGAGAGACAGGTAGACGGAGATGACGTACAACCATATACCTACTGTCGTTTTCAGGTATTGTTTCCTCATGACATGATCTTCTTCGAAACTCGAGCCCACGCTAGACATGTCGTAGTTTAATTTCCTTATAGATTGCTTATGGTACAAAAGAAGAAACATTTTTGTGAGAACAATATCATGTATGGCCGAAAACATGACAGCTGAGTTCTTTTCGACTTCAGGGAATTTTCCGATCAAAGCGGCGACGTTTTCAAGGAAAATCATGATGGTATAGATGGAGAATGATACTATACTGTACAGTTTGTAAGGTTTCGTTTCATGGTAAATGTCTTCGTACCAACAATTGCCGGCACCAGCGTAGTACACATACCTACAAATCTTCCTGAGTAAAGACCTCGTATTTGGTGCCATGATTTTAAACAAAACGGTATTGGATACTAGGTGGATTTTTTTTTCAAATTCAACACAAGTTCATTGGTTGAAATTACAACGCTAAATGTGAAAAATGTGTAATATCATAACTCCAAATTGATTCGACCTTCCAAAGAAGTAATTAAATTGCAAAGGTGTAATAAAGAAACAAAAAATATTTTAACTCAAGTAATATTTTATGTGAAAACAATAGAACAGAAACTGTTAAAGTTACCTTTAATTAGTATCGTCACGCTATATTGAACAAAAATATTCATTGTTATTAATGAGCTTTCTCGCTAGCATTTAAGTCGAAAATTGAGAAAGTTTGCCGACGTTAATAACATATTGTGTATGTATTAATTAATTACCAGGGTAATTAATGCTGAAGAGTGCTGTAGTTGTATCTTTTACAATAAACGTCAATTAGGTAGAATGTTGAAAAGGATAACATGGAAAAAATAACTATTCTTTGTGCCTTTGAAAATGATGATGAAACTGCCAAATAAAACGCTGTATCTAAAAGATTATGCCATCTATACTAATATTATAAAGAGGAAAACTTTGTTTGTTTGTTTGGTTGTAATGAATAGGCTCAAAAACTACTGGACCGATTTTAAAAATTCTTTCACCATTCGAAAGCTACATTATCCACGAGTGACATAGGCTATATTTTATCCGGGTACGGGCAGTAATTCCCACGGGATGCGAGTGAAACCGCGGGAAAACGGCTAGTAATCTGATAAAGATACAAAATTTTGCAACATAACCGTACATTTACGTAATTTATACTTCTATCAATACCAGATAGAAGATCGTGTTCTGTACATATATTCCGTGGAGATCAAAAATTCAGAATGTCAGCTGTCTTGTTAACACGACAGTCGGCAAAGGGAAAAAATATATCATTTGCGTACGATAACACTTTTACAAAATGTAGGTTACATAAATAAATGTGTATTTCTTTAGGGTTCGTATTGTATCCATTGTTTTCTTACACTCAATTGAATCAATTTTAGGTTGACTTTATTTCATAACTTGTTTCACTCTGTTGCTCGCTTGAATGAAATATGATGCTTTTATTAATATATAACAACATTCCCACGTAATCTGTTTCTTTACTATGTGTTTACAACAACAAATTATTTCTTATTAGTCGATTATGTTTAAAAAATTAAATCACAAACATGTTTTGTTTCAACGGACCACCTCCTACTCATACTTTTTAAGAATAATAAATTCGGAATAGAATAAAACCAGTAGTAAAAGACAATTGTTGAAACAGCTGGCAACTAGGCACACTTTCCTTAATTTAATTTCCTTTCGCTAGCTTTAAACACTTTAACGTGCATATAATATCAGCTTCGCAATTACAATCCTCTACACTCACTGTTACTTAGGCTCAAGACGCACTGACGCTTCGTAGACCGTAGGAAGTTTACATTATTTTACGTAACATTAAACTCTGGATTAATCGCATCAGATCTCAGAACAGAACTCAAATTATTCCAGGTTCACAACTTATACACGATGTCTGTTCTATCGTATGTTGCACACAATACAACAAACGACTATATTCTTTACCATTCACAATGCACTTGTACCATTCCATAAAATTAATACCCAAAACAGTTAAACGGATATTTTGATAGAAAATTAACATATAAATATACAGAGAAACGCAGTAGAGAGTCAAAAAATACACGTGTAAGAAATAAAACGAAGTATATCAACGCTATCTTCGACCAACTTAAGTTCCTTCATATTCATATACGGGAGAAAACCCCTATCTGGCAGAATAAAGGGACTGAGTGTCTCAGTGTTGGTCGAACTTTCATATCATCACGTCTATATAGCTCTTGAATGCCAACGTTAGGCATACGACCTCATTACGTTCTAACTCGACGTGAGTGTGCCTAAAGCCTAAGGCCTAAGGGTAATTCAACTAAACAGAAAATGTAAAACGACCCTTTAAATACAACGAGATGTTTTCCTACTGTAAAATGAATTTATCCACTTAAATAAAGCAAGTAACGACCTTCGCAAGCGACCTACGTTTAACATTTGCAGTAAAGGGTCTTTTAATTGACCCGTTACGAAACCCCTAAGTATCCCAGGTATAGTACACTCACATGGAAAAACACTTAGTATTCGACACTATATTAAGGTACCTGATCACGTAGGCGGAAATCTGCCTGACCAATAATACACCTTTACCCTTTACCTAATTTGTATTCAGGGCGAGCACACGAACCCGGCAAGGATTACAAAACTGTGTTCGGGAAGAGACTGTAAACAGCTTCGGCGCCTTTATTGGTGTTAGGCCCAGTTTTCGAGTGGTGCTATATTGAAAACTATGTACGCCTTCAACGAGACTTGCTTTTATAAGGATAATCTTGAGATGTTCACAGCTAAGCAGGATCTTCATAATGTGGTTGGCCTAGATGTCGCATAGTGCGACCGCTCTGCACAGGATCTCAAATTCGATACCCGGGTCGAAGTAGCTTTGAGAAACTTTCACAAAGCAGCCCGAAATCTGAAAGTTAGTGAATTGGTACAGCCATTCCTCGGAGACATGTAAATGAGGGCTATAAGGGTAAGTGAATAGAGAGTGCACCTGTGTTTGTGCAAATCATTATAACAATTATATCGCAACTGGATGACCTCCTTAGAGAGAACAGCCGCCGTGGCCGACAATCAGTCTGGGCGCCATTATTATTTAGAGTCCATTTCAATCTTTATTTTTCATCGACATAACTATGAACAACAAAAACAAAATTATCATTTATATATTTGTTATCAACGCCCACGCTTTATCTCTAGTCAAATATTGTTTTCAATTTGCATCGAACGCTGAAAATAACATTATTTTTATATAATTATTTCGAGGTAAACACTATCGTATTCTTTGGACCGTTATAGTCTTTAACAATGTAAACAAATTAGTTTTAAAGCCAACATTCCTGCTGTCAACAAAAGAAGTTAAATTTTTCATATTTAAAAAAAATACGTAAGTATGTAATAAATAAAAAACCGGCCAAGTGCGAGTTGGACTCGCGCGCGAAGTTTTCCGTACCAAGCTGTAGTTCCACGCTTGAGTAACAGATGGCGTTGTATTCAAATTGCACTGTCTTTATAATTTATTGTATGGGGACCCCCCTTAATATATAACTTTTTTTTATTTTCAGTATTTGTTGTTATAGCGGCAACGAAAATACATCATTTGTGAAAATTTCAGCTTTCTAGCTATCACGGTTAATGAGATATAGCGTGCAGACAGACAGACAGACAGACAGACAACGAAGTCTTAGTAATAGGGTTCCGTTTTTACCCTTTGGGTACGGAACCCTAAAAAACGAGAAATTGTGTTATCGTATAGTTTTGTCCCGATACTGCCACTCCTATCGCTAACCGTGCACATTGCCCTATTGAGCAATAATAAAGAGGTTAAAAAAACTGCATTTAAAATTCGCTTACTAAACCACGCACCGAAATTCTATTGGGGCTATTGGAATTCCTCTATATTTTATCTATTACTGCGACTATCGAACGAGGCTAAGCCGCCTACGTACGCCATCTGCACTGGCACTATTCGGAGCTGTGCGGATCAAACAGGACGGAAAATAAACCTATTTGGATATTTATACCAACATGCGTTTTCAATGGATTTTACTGCACACTGTGGCGGGTCTAATCGATTGAAACAAACAATTATTCATGTCGATCTTTCATTAGCAAATTCCTATGGATTTGTGTAATTTGAGCTTGCAGGTATTTCTGGATTTCTGAGTTTCTCGTATTAAAACGTTATTCCATTTATTCGAAGAAAATAGTGGGATGAATATTTGGACGATATTTTTCAGTTTTCTGTTTATTGTGGACACTAAAACTGTTTATATCACGCTTACAAATTTCTGACAAAAATATCCATTTCCTTTTTTGGAAAAATGCCGAACCTAAATAATAAATCCCACCTAAAATCCATACAAAAGAAAATACAATGAATTATATACTAAATTTCGCTCCGAATAAACCACGTAAACAAGCTTGACAAGGACTAAGTCTCAGCCAATTTTGCTTCGCCAACGTGTTGTTTTAATAAAATCATCTAGATTTTTATATGGCTATGCTGTTTATATAATTTACACAGTTGTTTGTATAAGATCTTAGTATACAGAGGCGTAGTGTTAGAATTCGAGCGTTGTCGGCTAGGGATTTCAATTGTGAGATATTTAGCGGCGCTCCGCCGACATATCCCAGTCGGGCGCCTATTCATTGTAAAGTTATAAATCACCGCGCACACCTACGGGATACAGGTTTAATTCAACCGGTGTATACAGCCACTACCTATTGGTCAGACGATTGATTGCGAAATGTACCACAAAAGAAAATATTTATCACGCCTGAAAGGAACAACTATACAATGTAGACTAGCCTGCTATTTGTTACCTATTTTTCTTTTCAAAAATAATACTGCAAAGAGATTTAATAATAGACAACGGACTATTTTTTATGAACAAATTAACTGTAGATGTTCAAAATGAGATTACAAGATTTAGCAAGCACTTAAAATAAAATTAAAGGCTTTAAAAACAATTTATTTAAATAACATTTGAAACACATAAATTAGCATTATTGCCAGCGCGAATACTTAAGGACTAAAGTCGTTTGTTTAGCATATTAGACTTTCAATGTAATCCCTAAGTTAAGTGGGTATTTATTTTGTAAAATATTTAAACGACTCACCGTGGAGTGTATGTTTAAGTTTGAGAGAAGGAATTTTAATTTCGCTCGCAGTGAAGATTCCTTTTAGTTGTACGACTTCAGTGACAACAACATTGTATGAAAAATAATACAAACTAAATTCAGAAAAGCAAAACAAAAGAAGGTGTAACCACAACACAGCCATCAAAAACCCAGAAACGAGCAAAACAAGGCCTTAAAACCTTCCAAATAGGTTTAATGAGCGATAATTCTCCGTACCGCTAAGATTTACACACTCCGCAAGAATAGTTAGGTGAGATAGGCCCCACGGCTCCATCCGATACTATACAATATATCAATGAGAGGTTCCCGAAGGATACAGTGTTGGGTCACGTTTCAGAAGTGTTTTTCTACGAACCCAGCATTATCTCGAGGTGAGAAAAGTTCAACGTCTGAAACTTATAGCGATATATTCGACATTATTAGGATTAGATGATGTTAGGGATCTTAACGGTTTATGGTGAGGGGAGGTTGCGTGATCCCTTTTTATATGCTGCACACAAACATGGGAAACTTAATAATGGTTAGATATAATAATTTTCGGTTAGGTATAATTAAATCGCTGAATGATACTCAATCTTACTTAATTCAATTAGTAGTCGGTTCTGAGGTTTCAAGAATCTTTGTGATAAAAATACAAATAGAACAGGCATATAACTATGTAAATCAAACCTAAGAATTTTAATCGCACTATAATAAATAATGATATAACACAGAAACCATTTATAACCATGATGGGAATTAATATCGATTAGCTTGAGCAAACGGCATGGAAAATTAACAGATATTGGTTCTAATTGCATTACTATTGAATGAACGAGACAAAGCAAACAAACCGATGTGGCCAGCCAGTCGGGATTCCAGGAACAATTCGCTTTAATAAAACTACTACAACTGCTAACACTCCTGATAATGATACCAATTGAACGCAAATTAATCATTAAATTGAAGTAATTAATTAATTGTTCAATGCTAAGTTGAACTTATCATCGTTTTGCCCTCCCAATTCCAAGAACTTAGTTCTCCTTGATACTGACGCCTCTTGTCTATATATTCGATGATAGCTATCAATCTCACACTTCCAAGAACTGAGATGATTGATATTGATACTAACACCTCTTGTGTATAATCTTGGATAGCTATCAATGTTTATCGGTTTGTTTTCAGAACGATCTTGAATTTAGAGAAAAGGTTTTTTGGCCCTGCACTTCTCAGTAACTCTTTTCTTTTTCAGAGCCTTTGGTTACTGCTAGTTTAACCAGACATTGAAGGAAAATGTAATGACTTAAATGACGTCATGACCAAAAGGCTGTATAACCTTGTTCAAATTGGCATTGCCATCCAGCGTGACAATGCTGCAAGGCTATTGGGCACGCTCCTGGTCGGCAGCGATGGGCAGCATTTTTTTGACGCTTTTTAGTTTAAGTTTCTTAATTAGAGTATTAAAATAAATTGACCAAATAAATAATTTGAAAAGTAATAAAATTTACTTTAAAACTAACTTATTATAGCCGTCAAAACTTAGTTTCGCTTTTCCCGTGGCTATACTTACAACTTCTTCAATAACCGATCTCATTGTTACCATCGACAAGATATGTTCAGAACAAACAAACGCAAAAGTTGCGTTTAACTATGTATATCTAGAGCGGGAACTTTTTCCCAGTTAATTCAAACTTGCACAATTATGCTTGTTATTGTAGAAGTTTCGAGAATGAACAACACCTACTTTAGATTTTACAAACTTAATAGTTCTGTTGTTGGTGTTTCGGGTGTTGTGGAGTAAGATCATGACGTCATATGCACTCTCTACTTGCAATTCCGAACTAAACTGACTATTGCACTATCACGTTATTGCTGCATTTAAAAATAGTGATGTTATTGAAATTTGGTCATAACTTTTGCTCTCATTTCCTTGTTTGGTTCTTTTTTTCTTGATATTCTTTTTCTACCCAGTACTTCTTAAAACATAAAATATATTTCCCAGGGTAGGTACCTTCCTTATCTTATCTTACATATCGTTAAATAGTTTAAAGTACAGACAACAGCAGGTCAACGTATACGAATCTGTCAAATTTTACCAATTAAACATTACCTACCTTCATTGTGATAAGGTTGAAAATCGAGTGCAGAAATTTGACAGATTGTGGTAACTTGATGTGCTATTTTCTGTACCTATTTCCCTGATTTTTTATGCAAATTCGAAGACATTAAACATAGGTACTGTGAAAATAGATACTGAGAAAATCAACCGTAACAGGCATTTTCCAGCACAATACTTACCATAATGTCTATTACAATGCTTTTACACCAGAAGTCTTATTCGCGACGGCAAAATATTGACAACTACCGATGTGAAAGACGACTTTTAACAGCATTTTCACACAAGCAGATTTTTGTCACGCGTGGCAAAAATATCGCTAATATGAAAGTGCTGTTATACGGCAATAAGTGGGAATGACATGTCAAGCTTATTATATTATTCCCTATTCCTGTTTCCACTGAAAGAAACGTCGATACACGTGTTCCAATGTGAATGGAATTATACGTATAAAAATAACGTATGGCAAAATCAAAATGTGATCTGGCTACAGTCGCAGTCGGTTTGAACTATATTTAATATGCAAATCTCTGCGGATAATATATCCTGTTAAATCTAGATAAAATAATAGCTAGATGTAGGTACATAACTTAAATTCCCTTTAAAATATCTCACTTCCAAACCATCAGCTGAAATAGATTGTACACACAACAGCACATCAAGTTACCACAATCTGTCAAATTTCTGCAATCGATTTTCAACCTTTTGTGATAAGGTTTTTGTGGAGGTAGGTTAATATTCGATGGGTAAAATTTGACTGATTCGGATACGTTGATCTGCTGTCGTCTGTACCAATACAGAGCAACAAAATTACCATTCATTTTACAATTCGCATCAGCTTTTTTCGAGAAAAAAAACCTGACATGCCCAAAAGGGTTGCTTACATATCCCAGCTCTAACCATATATGAAGTATCACTGTAAGCCCAAACTGACTGATTACTCCAGTGATTGCGAATTGTTTTCTGAGTAATTGCTAAGTTAATGAACATGTTCAATATTGCTCAATTCATCTGCCGAACGCAGTTATTGCTAATGGCAATGCTGCCAATAATGCTAAATTCTTATAATTGGTTTACAAACTTTGATATTTTAGACATTAAAATTAAAGGATTTTATACTAAAAACTAGCTTTCGCCAGCGGTTTCACCCGTTTCCCGTGGTTACTTCTCCACGCACCCGAATAAAAAGCAGCCTATAGCTTTCTTCGATAAATGGGCTATCTAACACTGAAATATTTTATCCAAATCGGACTGGTAGTTTCTAAAATTAGCGTTCAACCACAAAAACAAACAAACTCTTCAGCATTATAATATTAGTATAGATAGCTACTTATCATTACCGAAAAGACTCGTTATAGGTCTCTATCGAGCTTGAGTATAATCTGAAGTAAAATTTTCAAGCATTTTGACATTTTGTGGCTCAATGTGTCTATCGCTTAGAGTATACATTAGTAACCTATAGAGTGATAATGTCATCTTAATTCCCTTGTGCCGAACGGGAGCAGTTGTGTTATCTGTGGTAAAACGCTTTGATAGTGATGTTCTTAAGATGCAGCAAGAATATCGATAGTTAGAATTATAACATTAACGTAACTTAATTATTGTTTTGGTTTAATAATAATTGTAAAATAATATAGTGAGTTGAGTAATGATACCTATAGTCCATTTTAGTAGGAACTTAAATAAAGGTAATTAATCTTGATAGGACTTTTTACAGAAATACCAGACAAATACCTACCTATACATTAGTATTAGTACAGGCTATAATGGAATTATTTTTTACTATTTAACCTTATCACTTTTGTGGTAAGGTTGAAAATCTATTGATGAAATATGACAGATTGAGGTAGGTTGATGTGCTGGCGTCTGCACCTAAAACCTTCTCCTTAGTCTAAACACACTATGCTGAATACCATCAAATCAGCATCAAAATCGGTTCAGCCAAACGTGAGGTAATCGCGTACATACATACAGTCAAACTCTTAATGTAAGAACCGCCTTTTCTAAATTCGGTTGAAAATGTGAACAACTTTTGAAGTCACGATAAAAACATATCGTATCCAATAATCGACTTAGTACAACGCTATGTTCCAATGAAATTTGAAATTTGAAAAATGGCCGCTGACAACGCGTGATGCTGACCCGCCCCGCGTCCCTCGCAACCCCCTTTCAGACCCCAGATCTAAGATCATAAATGAGGAGAAATCAAGAACAATAGTAGTACAAAACCAACGTATGGTCAATGTGTGGGTCGCTTTAGTTAATATAAGAATAGCTGTGTTATGTAAACTGTGGATTGTGTTATTTGCCTTTGTATTTTGTTTTTCTTTTTTATCTTATTATTTGCAACGTGAATACTGTTTTTTTGTTCTATTTTGTTTTGAATGTTGCAGTGCACGTCTGTAATTGACGTAAAACACCAGCTATATGTCTCTGTCCTATATTCTTGCAAATTTTTGTGTTTAATGTTGTTGATGTGCCTATTAATAAATAAATAAATAAATGTTTAGCATATTCACGTCATAATATGTGTATGGTGTAAATACCCCTACCAGTCGGTCGCCAGAGCCTCGTTCGTTTTTCAGTAGGGTGCACAACAAGCAAGTGAAATTAGCAAGGTCAGATAATGTTCGTTTGTCTCCTTTCCCTTTACTCTTTGTTTATTCCCTTTGATTTAGTCGGGAACATAATTACTGATTTGATGGTAGCTAGAAACAGTCCAATAGTAATACAAATTAACGTTCCGTACTAGGTAAAAATAATTTATATATAAAAACAAATATGTATAAATAAAAATAATTGAGAGATAGTTTAGTCCAGAATTAAGATCACAAACGAAGCGCAAAGTTTTTTATTTGGCGCTAAGAGCGCTTGAAGGCGTGAAATATTCAGGGCGAGTGCATATTCAGTGCACATTTTGCTGGGAATGTGCAATAACTGGCGGAATAAATCTGTGCCGTTCTTGCTTTCGGCACTAGATTGGCGTCGGCTATCCAATACCGAGCCCATTCCGCATCGCAGCTTCCACTCTGTAACGTAATTCCCACATTTGTGTTATACAGATCCAATTTGACGAGAGCAAATGAATAATAAAATTGTTTTATATTGAAAGCTAATATTGAAATAATACTAAGTTACGGGTTACGGCGCTTATATTTCTTAAAGTTGAACAGCTATAAGTATAAAAATGCAGTAACTTGTACTGCGGTTTTACGTGCCCACAATTGATAGTTATTATATTTACATCTAGCCCGTATAAAGCTTGTAGATAGGGATGAAAGCATGATGGACGAAATAGCTACCCGAATAAATATCGTAATCGTAAGCGACGATCTTTACGGTATCGTAAGGAAAAATTTACTATCTTCTGATAGTCGTGGTTGCCATAGGAGGGTATAAGAGCTTCAGAATTCCAAAGTTATTAAACAACACATATAACCTACCTTTACTACTGGTACCTTGAATGTGTTTTTTTGTAAGACTGTATGCTACCTAAAATCATTTACCGCGTATTTGACTTTGGATTTCAACTGTTAAAGGCAAAAAGAAGAACAATAACACCAATTTATAGTAATAACTACAAAAATTATGTCACTCGCTGTTAGAGAGAAAATCGGCAAAAACATTTTATTTTATCAACCTGACATACAATGCTACGCATTCGTAGCGTTGACGCTACGAACGCTACGAATGTCAAACAATATCGTAGCATTTTCGTAGTACTCATACTCTGGAGTCTTAGAACGACAAATAAAGTAATAGCTACTTTAGAAGCGCCTTTAATATTTTCGTCCGAAGTGTGTACGAGCCATTTACGCGTTTATGTTTCGGCCACACATTCGGCTCCGCGTTGATATACGGCCGAAGCTTGGCCAAATCCCTTGTCATAAACAAAACACGATCGCGTAAAGGACCGCGGATGAAAACAATGAAAAGTCGCATTTTGTGTGATCAAGAAAAATACTTCGACAGAAATATTAAAGCGTTCTAAAGTAGCTGATTTACTTATTGTCGATTCTAAGACTCCAGAGTATGAGTACTACGAAATGCTACGAATGTTTGACATTCGTTAGCGTTTCGTAGCGTCAACGCTACGAAATGCGTAGCATTGTATGTCAGGTTTTGATACAAAATAAAAATGTTTTGCCGAGTTTCTCTCTAACAGCGAGTTGACATAATTTTGTAGTTATTACTATAAATTGTGTTATTGTTCTTCTTTGTTGGCCTTTAACAGTTTGAAATCCAAGTCAAATACGCGATAAATGATTTTAGGTAGCATACAGTCTTACAAAAAACAACACATTCAAGTACCAGTAGTAAAGGGTATTATATGTGTGGTTAATAACTTTTGGAATTCTGAAGGTTTATACCCTCCTAAAGTGGCAACCACGACTATCCAGAAGATAGGTAAATTTATCCTACGATACCGTAAAGATCGTCGCTTACGCATACGATATTTTTATTCGGTAGCTATTTCGTCCATCATGCTGTTCATCCCTATCTACAAGCTTCTAAGGGCTAGATGTAAATATAATAACTATCAATTGTGGGCACGTAAACCGGCAGTACAAGTTCACTGCATTTTATACTTTATAGCTGTCAAACTTTAAAAATATAAGCGCCGTAACCCTATAAGCTTGATGTGTATATATATTTGTTCGATAGTATAGCTTTGCACAGCTATTAAAACAACTTTATTTTATCATTTGTTCGTAATGTCGTATCTGTGGTATAGTGATTGCGTAATATGTTTTTTGGTGTAATGAGCGTTATCATGGAGTGCAGGACTGCAGTGATAATTATGCGAGTAATATGGGCGTTGTTCTATCAGTTTATGTGTTGTTATAGTCGAAGTGATTTTACTGTGCGATAGCTCGATTCGCCAGATCTAGGCCGTAAACTAAAGAACGCTACATGATTTATTCTGCAGTGTAGTTGCATGCTATTGCTCCAGTCATATATGTAGCACTGTAATATGCACTTCGTCCTTTCTTGATATTATTTCACGCCTTCAAGCGCTCTAGCGCCAAATAATAAAACTTGCGGGCTTTCCTGTGTTGTGATCTCTAAGATTGTCTTGACTAAACAGCTGTCTCTCATATTTATTTTATTGTCTTAGTAGCATTAATTTGATTGGCGCATTTTGTATTATATATAATTGTTCGTATTTTTTATCTCTTAGTAGCTTATACTTATTTTGTATAGTTGTTTTTTATTACTATGGACTGTTTCTAGCTAGCTCATTCAAATGCATTTAATTTATACTTGTTCCAACGCTAAATCAATAGAGGGAATAAAGCAAATGCAGTAAAAGTTGAAAGAACAAACGAACATCATCCTTGACCTTTGCTAATTCTCACTTCGTTGTGCCACTCCTGACTGAACAAACCAAATCGAGGCTTCTGGCTGCGACCCGTACTGGTAGGTGGGATATTTACACCATATCATCAGTATATTGACGTTGACATATGCTAATACATTTATGTTACTTTATTATTAATTAGGCACATCAACAATACCATAAACACAGAAAAATTGCAAGAATATTAGCGACAGAGACATATAGCTCGTTAGATGTGTATTGATGTGTTACGTCAATTATCAGACGTGCACTGCGTACATTACATTCAATACAGAAACATAGATAACAAAAAAAACATATTCACGTGCAAAATTAATAATTAAAAAAGTATAAAACAAATATACAAAAGGCATAATAAAACCGACAATCCACCAGTTTACATAAACACGACTATGCTTAATTAACTATATCAGCGACCCACAATTGACCCAACGTTGGTTTGTGACTACTATCTGCTTCTGATTTTTCTCCGTTCATTTATGATCTTAGATTCTGAAACGCGTCTAGTGTGGTCGTGGATAAGATGATCCAGAGTTTATAGATTATTTGCGACTCATTTATTTGTACGTTGACGTTTAGTCTAAACACGGTAGTAATTCAACCTAAATCTAGTTCTATCATGAATGGGACATTGAAAAAGTCAGCGTTTTGTTCTCCGAGCATTAAGTTTAGTGACGCTGTTATTTCAATTGCGCTCAGAGTATAACCTTCGAGCATAACAGGAATCCGCCGACAATATTGTTCTGCATAGCTCACGCCAGCAGTACTACCATGCGTGCGGTCGCGCAACCGTAAGTCTTGACATATGAATGAAACTCATGTTTCTTTTCATCATACAGCTCCTGGCACTGATTCCAGTCGCACAAGAAAAGGGTTCAATGTTTGACGAGTAAGAATAAATTGCTAAAAATGTATACCATTATGGTAATGGTATATTTTTAGTAAGGCATCCCAACACGCGATGTCCCAGCGCGGTTGGAGTTGTTGGTATGGTTTGTTCCAGCAGAAAAGAACGTTTTCGGTCTTCGGAAGAAATCGCAAATATTGAACCAAGAACAATAATAAATTAAAACTGGGTTGTACAGAAGTTATAGTTATTAGTCAGTGAATAAACGCTATTCTTGGGTAGGTTACAAACAAAAACAGTAAAGCATATACACACCATTACGTGTTATTGTTCTATTATTCTATGTGAAATATCGTATTATAACAGTCAGAAACTCTGGAATGCATCTTATGTAATCCCAATAAGACCAGTTTATTTCGCTATGGTAAGCTATATATTGATATCACGTGACTGATTAGTTTTTTACATAGTCTCGTTTTCCCGCGTGCTATCTCGACGTCCCTGGTGGATGCATAATTAGCCTTGCGCGTACCGCGAGATTAATGTTGGTATCAGTTATATGTCCATTGATCGTCGCTGTGGGAGTTGAGTTTGTTTACGCTTTCGAATCCGTTGGTCGACAAATGTGTTTTAAAACGGTCGAGCTAGTATTGTAGCCCTATCATTTACAACCAAACAAACAAACAAAACAAAGTTTTCTCTTACTTTGATAATATTAGTCAGCGTAGAATCGATAAACATAATCTGAAGATTAATATTAAACACACACACAACACGTATAAAAATTAAGCCAAACAAAGCAAATCGATCTGATTGATTCGTTGGACATGTTTTTTCTTGCTGTGAAGATGATAGATTACGAGATAGATTTATTTTTTCATTTTAATCAGAACTCTGTATCATTTTTATTTCTGTTGGCTATTCGCATGTTGGATGATATGGACTGTAGTCTTGTTTGGTACGTAACTGAAAATTCATATTTCATTAAATTATTGCAAGCATTTCAGTATAATAAATATTACTTGATACCCAAATTTTAAAAAAGTACCTAATCAAAAAACTTTACCAGTCTTTGTAAATTAGGTAAATTACACATAGTCTTTCCGCCACAATATCCTGAGATTAACCTTAACAAAGAAAATTTACTATTTATACGAGTATATTGCAGGATAGTGGGTAAAACATGAGATTATTTCCTCAGTCTTCTTGAAAAAGAACCATAACTGCCTAATCCAATAAGGTCTTATATTATAATGAACCTAAACGAAATAATTCCAAAAACATAATCGTTCGCTCTTTATAAAAACACCACTGTTAAAAGTTTTTGCATTACTGCACCAAATCTGAAAACACAAGATAAGACACGAACAAACATTTAGTGACAACAGGGTGACTTTGAATAAGCCTTCAATCGGCTGTCGAATAAACAAATGCACACGTCAAAAAGCCGCAATCCAGTTTATTAGATCGGTATGATTCCAAACAAAATAAATTATACTACACATATTTACATTTTGGTGGTCACTCAATATTGAAAACGAGTGTCACGAATACTCGGTCCGCAAAATTGAACGTGAGTTGCCTCAAATATTACCCATTCATATAACAGTTTTGATTTACAAAAAATCTACATATTTAGCAGTCCAATAAAATTATTTTGTTTACATAATGAGCTTTTAAATTAATATTATTGGCGATTAAAAGTGAAATCAGGATAAAACTATTAAATTGTTGATGAAATACAAGCAATCTTTAACGTGATAAAATAAAGGTGAGCTTCGACTGTTTTCAATTAGGCGGAAATCAACATTAATTAAAACAAACGAGGCGTGTTATCCGAGGACCTATCGACGAAGGTAGTTAATTACAAGCCAGTAAACAAGGTCACGTGTAAACTTCGATGTCGAGATTCCGATAGCTGAGCAATGAAAGTTTGCACCCCCCACGGCAGAAGTGCTAAACTGAATCCTAATTTAAACGAATTTCGACGAGTTAAAACCTCATTTAAAAGCTTTAAAGCCAGTTGGTATTCATTGAGCAGATTTTGTGTATAATGTAAAACTACTTAAAATGTAAAATAAATCGATTCGCAAAATAGTCGGAGTTTATCTGTTCGTTTCAGTAAATTCCTCGCCATTTTCGAATATACAGGATATTTGGAGTAATGTTCAAAGGATTATTATGAAACTGCTCCCATCTGTAGTTAAAAAATGTCTAACATCCGACCATCATTGATTTAGGGAAAAGATAAGCCAATCAAATATTTTAAACAAAACTAAATAGTAATTAAACGTCAACTTTCTGTCTTAAATTAACAAGTCTATCAGCTGCTCTGATACCAATCAGCTAAAGCTGTAAACGACGCTAAACAGATATGGTTTCACTTCATAAACTATACATGATACAAGCAAATTTACTATTAAAGCGCTATAGCCTCACACGGCAATACGAGACGACAAATCCCTAGTAATCTGGGATCCAATTACATAAAACCAATCCCTTTAAGGTTTACAAACACTCAATGTAACGCCGAAATGCAAAATCAGTTACAGTGCCATCTTTCTAAATTAATTCATTCAATAAATGTTACCCAAACACGATAAATGTTTAAGGTTCAGAAATAGGTGTTTTTGTAAACAGCCACCAATAAATAAAAATGCTAATTTCTTTTGAAAGACCTTTGCGAAATAAGTCGGCGGCTGAAAATACTTTATGAAATAACATCGAGTTTTATTAAATAGATTAATGAGTAAATACTCCTCGTTTACCTTCACAAAGTCGTTGGGTATCAAAAGGTTGTATTATCTAAGGTTGTTTCACATGTGAACATGTAAATGAAGTCTTTGTTTGCTTTTGTCGTTAGCGAAAGCAAACAAACAAGTATTTGAGATCTCTCACACAGAAACGTGTAAACTTATCTCCAATTAAGTTAAAAATATTACTTTCTTCATCAAAATAGACTAAATATCAAAAAGTATGTTAACTTCTACCATTGAAAATATTCAGCCGCAAAATAAGGTCATATTTTCATGTTATCTTAACCATTTATATTATCAGAGAGATCTAAGGATCACCCCAACTTGGTAAACTGGTAACTTTAATGTATGATTTGAAAATAACAATCAGTTTTATCTACTGTTAGATAAAAAATCTAACCTATAAATTCAAAAGTGGCAAGTATAGAAGTTAAAAGTTGGCCTCCTGGCCAAGCCAAATACTATTTGTGATAAAATTACGTGCTTGCCAAAGCTCTTTTCAACCGTGAAACTTGGTAAAAACTTCATCTTTTCTCATACAATCTTCTTTAAATAAATTCTGAGCACGTTATAGTGGTTTGCTACTTGTATATATTCTTGAACAATTATGTATGTTTTCTATGCATATCTATTAAAAAAAACATATGCCTATTTAACCTACATCTACCCTATATTTATATCGTAATGAGAACACAACTAAAAAAGGAGCAAACCAAATTCAAAGGAAATTTACTTAAACCCAGCCATTTATATAATTGAAATGACATTTACCATTTACAAACGTAATCAACCAATCTTGACTAAACCGGTCTGCATTAAAAGACGAGCCTACCAACAGTGTTGGCAATTCTTATTTAAATAGTTTAAATAGGTTCGCATGCAGCAATGCCACGTTAGAGCTCGGGACCGAGATTGAGCCCGGATCGCCAGGTGACGATCCGGCAACTTTGACAAAGAGTAATTCATTCCGACACGGGATCGGACCGACCAACCCCCGCACGTAACTGTACACAGGGCTCACGATTTACCACAAAAATGAATGTTTTCTAGATAAAAAACCCCAAATTTCCTGACCTGTCTTTTGTACTTCTTCAATCATTCTAAGAACAGGAAAAACTTCTGGAAACATTTTCTGGAAATTATCTGATCTTCGCCAAAAGAGAGGTTTCGGAGAAAATTCTAATACACCAAAGATAGTTATCTTAAAAGTAATGAGGCTATATATATACCTACTCTAGTCGAGACTAAGTATTGTTAGTAGGGCAAGAACGAAGGACGGCGCCATTTTATCGTCGATAGGCGTACCATTGTATCGCCATCTCGAAACGAAGTTGTTATCTTGGCGGCTCTCACTTTTGTGATATTAGTAAGAGGTACAGGACAAATGGCATGTAAGAAACACGGAACGATCTCCGACTCGGGCTGAAAGCGATAGGCATCCACTAGTTACATAATAAATAGGGCTTAACGCTAGGCAAATGCCGATTAGGCATTCTGACTACAACACGCGCATTCTGATAAAGTTAGCGTTTGCTTTGCAACGAGTCTCGTGGGTTTTATGGCTAAACAAATAGATTGCTCTGCCATTAAAACTCACTTCACTTGCCACGCTGCTTATACCATAGGCAAATAGACCGGAATTTAAAAATCTTCCCCTTTTTTAGAGCAGTTGAAAATAAAAATTCCTAATTTTAACAAATTCCCCCTCCCATAATTTATACCTTACCTACCTTCATTAAACCACTTGAAACCTACTTCAAACAGAAGAAACAGTTTAATAAAGTACTAATGCCAAATCATTCAATTGTTTAAATAACGCTAGTACTACGTGAAATACTTTGCTAAAATTAATTCAACGCATTTTAACCGAATTCAACCAATTTATACCTACCTTTTATTAAGGCCAATTCGACAAATTGAAAGCTTAAGGTTTTAATTAAGTTAAGTCTAAGTCCATTATGTCTCATCGCTTATTTCGATCGCGGTGTTTGATATTTTATTTAATTTTTCAGACAAAAAGTACCAAAGTTCTAAAACATAGACTTGTGGAGACTTCGAGGAAAAACGTAGTTTGTCACTTATTTTCTCTCGAACATTTTAGTATTATTTTTCCTTAACGTCAACAGTAAACAATAATGAGGAGCCATTATAAGGCATTAGTATACTCAATTGCGCTATACATTATAAATTATGTCAACGCTATTGTAAGGACTATTATACAGGATCACTACAATAGAGCACTATTCTTTGGTTAACAAAGCATTACAATTTGTACACCACAACAACAAGTTCCTTAAAAAACAAAAAAAACCCACCCCTGTCTATAACCATCTACCACATCAACACTAAAGTACCAATAGCGTAACATCACCTAGATAAATACCACATCTTAAAGGCATTTTCATGTATAATAAAAACTTCATAGTAGACACCGTGCCGCCTGGTTAAATATATCTACTTGTAGGTACGGGTACCTAAAAGGTAAACCTAATAATCTGAACACAAGTATAGGAAATTGATTCCGGACAAAATATCTACAAAATCTTACAAAATATCATTATTAAAACACAGAATACGGACCTGGTAGAGATAGGTACTTAAATAGTTTTAATCAACTTCGAGTTAATACCAATAATCACACAGATTCATGTTCAAATTAATCTCAACATATAACTAAGTTGGTTTCAAAAAATCATGACACGCCAACTGAATTGCAGTAGACAAACACAGCATTCCTCGATACCTAACAATTTCTTACCTAGTGAATGTAATCCGTTAAACAATGAACAGTGAATTTATCCTCTCTTAAAGCATCCTAAAAATGTGTTTCCAAATTCTTCTAGTTAAGGTATGAGACTCTAACCTGCCATATTTGTGAAAGCCCAGTCAGAAAATCACAAACTTTTCCCAAGTTACAAGCAGGGGGGGCTTTCTTAACCTTTAATTTGGTTTTAAAAAACCCCCCAAACATTATGTAAACAGGACTTAAGGACACATTTTATAACCCTAATATTCTTCTCGCCTGTTTTCCACGATAATAAAGTAGGAAGAAACCAAAGAGAAAACATGGTGGTTACTACCCATTTATTATAAAGACTGCTTTTATAAAAAATTAGTACGAAAAAATTATTGAAAAACTAGCTTTTGGCCAGCACCTCGTCCGCGGATACATGTCGCTTATTCAGTGACAATGGTCTGGACACTGCTCTGCTTCCTATTGAATTAGAACTGATGAAAAAATATATTATAACAGCTCAGGAATACTGAATAATAATTGTACCAAATTTGTTAAAAATCGTCTCGAGTAGTATTTTGTTTCTATAACGGTAATACAAAACCAGACAGACAAAAATTTCTACTGATTGTGTAAAAAAAATAAAAGAAATCAGCCGATCCATCAAAATGCCAATCATTGTACATACTATCAAGTAACAAGGAACAAGAAACGTCTATTGTAAAATATTTGTATTTGTACCTAATAACGCATCATTATAATCACATCAAAGCTTATAATCAACACGCAACAAAAATTATACAGAAGTCAGATTTAGATTATGTAAGTAGTTAGTAATAGTAATATATTGAGTGCGTGCTTCGCAAAGCTTTGTAAAGAAAGCACTATAGCAGTGAGCATGCGTTTCGAGAAATACCTAAATAAAAAATACTAATTCGTACATTACTCTGAAATAGTCGCATTCTCTGAAATTAAAAACCTAAACAATGCTTAAAATAACAGTGAAAAAGAAACCCACGTTAAGAAAGAAACGTGATTAATTACGCGCGAAAGTTGAAGGACTCCAGAAATCTACAACTATTTACAAAGCGAGTTTCGAAATCTCCACCACGTCAATGGTCTGGCTTACATTGCTAACACCGAAATACATTGTCGAGAGTAGGTTTTTAATATCGTCGTACAAATACATAACTTACGCCTTGAACTCCTGGTTATTGTCGAATGGAAAGCTTGTTGATCGCGCCAAGTAATTTATTTATCGTTTTTATTTATTTCCTTTTTTTCATCCAGACCAACGTGAAAAGGCTAGCAGAGAATTAGGTATCACTCATCACCATCAGCCTTTTATAGTCCCACTACTAGGCGCCAGCTAAAATTCCAGCAGGATATACCCTATAATTTTATACAGCATCTCATTGGAAAGTTGGAAAAGCAACTTTTTTTACAAGTTCCGTCACGATCTCCTAACACCATGAAGAAACAGATTTCTTTGTTTGATTCACACTAAATAATACTAAGTAGAACTTCTAAGAGTGCTTAATAGAGAGTTTGGAATAGAATCATAGATTGGCTACACACTCCTAAACTCATGCGTTGAAAACACGGGTCGAAATAAATAAAACTAACTCTTGTCTATTGTGATTCCAAGATCTAATTTCTAGTTACTAATTATTTTATTTTGCTTATTACAGAATATTTTGGGCTTGCTGCTCATCATATCCTGCGCCATCATCTTCGTTTCTTGTAACTTCTCAGTATACTAGAAACTAGTCGTGAGGTAATACTTTATTTACTTATCTACCTTTTATTACGAGAATTCTTCTTATAAACGACGATATAATTTCCAGGGAGGCAACCGATGTGTCACAGCGTTGAGAAAGACTATTTGAAAACTGGAACGTCTCATATCCCGCCACGTTTTGTGCCCGGTTACCAAAATTTGACGATAAAATATTGCTTATATATATCAAGTAGTATAGCATCGTTTTACCAACTTATCATCTTTATTTCTTTAACAGCATGATTTTTACAAATATTTAATGTATACGTTCTAGCGAAACCCCTCAACAGAACTGGATATAACCTTGAAAGACAATACTACTCACGATTATGTCAGTCTCTGAAGCATTGAAGTTTTGGACCTGCCTCCTCCTGAAAATATTAGAGCGTAACGTATGATTAACAAATATTTGTTGGAACTAGAAGAGAAAAAAAAGAAAACATCGCAAGTTAAAAAAAACTTCATGCAGGTAATATAGAAGTCTGACTATCAAATTCAACCCTCCATGCCTTGGAGAAAGGAAAAGACGTGGGTGTTGTAAGCAATTTCTTCACCGAATGAAGGACAGCCGCGTTACAATGATTGATGGAAAAATTATAGAGGAAGAACTCTGTATTATTCAATTTCTCCTTCGTAGGTATCGATGATCCATTCTAAAGCACCTTGCCCACAATTGCTTCAATGGCCCACAGCTTCATTAAACCTGAAGAGTACGCGACTGTCGCAGTAGACTTGTTCAATAAGTTCAAGAATACCACGCTGCAGCAGCAACCCAACTGGCCCATAACTGTAGACACCACCATGACGAAAGGGGACTTTGCCATATTATTAACTCGAACTTGCCATACTTGACGCCCTACGTAAGTATACGTCCTACTCAGTGTTTTTTGTGCAGGCAGGATGTGGGAAGTGACTATTGACCGTTCTATAGGAACATTATCTAGAAACCTATTTGACATTTTAGATACCTATATTTCAAATACCAATAAATGTTTCTCTGTTAGGGAATAACAGTAGTACCTAAATCTAGTTGCCCACTTTCTACCCTTTGAGATATTGAATCGGCATACCAGTAAGTAGAGTAGGAAGCATCAAATTTTAACTTGTGCCTACTTTATACTAGTACCTATAAAGTAGAGATATACCTACTGCCAATGTTCCCATAATTGTTTTCATTCAATCTACCTATAGTACGACAAAAAAACTCCATTTGCAACAAGCTTAAAACGCGCTAATATCCTTCGATCAATATTAATTTACGATACGCCAACCTAAATCGAATCCCAATTTTAAACATTCGCATTCCGACAGCTTTTCATTTGTAGCAATTGCACTTACATTTCGATACCTCCCACGTAAGTTGTTGATAACCCACAATATACATGTTTACGTTTTTAACCAAACCGCCTATTGCCTACTTTATGTGCTTAAAAGTAAAAAACGTATACTTAAAAATATATATTTTAGTTTTTTTACTCTTAGCTCATAAAGTATGGCAAAAATAGGCGTTTTTGGTGTAAAAACGTAAAACATTATATTGTGCGGTTACAAGCAACTTACGGGAGTATCGATTTGCATGACGAAGCAACCACACGAACCGCTGTTCCATTAGGTAACCATTCCTCGTTTGTACCTATTGCAGCAAATGGAGTGACAGCGGGCAGCTGTGGCATACGCCCAAAAAACAACATTGAAGCTCTCTGTACACCGAACATTGACTTTTTTGTTCAGTTACTCAACTACACCGAACGTATTTAAGGTCGGTACAATTTAAAGTATTCCTGCCTATAAAATATACTGTGATGGAAAATGCGATTACTCCAACCGCAGTAGTCATGAACACCAACGTTTATGATAGACGCGACAAATGCATAAAATGGATAGATTATTACGTCAGCAAAAAAAATCCTAACACAATAAAAGCCTGAAGCCCCTAATTTATACCACTTGTGCTAATGGAGCTATAGGTAATAAAGCATAATATCAGGCTTGTATTTCTATTTGAATTCACTTTATAGATTTACACCGTGGAGCCCGACGAAGATAATTCTGATTGGCACGCCCGGCGTTTAACTTTTGAAACCGAAGGGCTTCTTGTCTTTTGGAGTGCAAATACGAAGTACTGAGAGCTTCAGAGATATCAAGAGATATTCCTTTAGCCAACTTCGTAAGTTGCAGTAAGGATTGACGTCATCTATTTTTCGAATACGCTCACGTTTTGATTGATCTTTGTTTTTTTACTGCTCTCCCCACCTTTCTCTGTACTTATATCACCTTTGAAACCCACTTCAATAGAACGAAATCCTCACTGCTTCGTTGTAAACGAACAGGAAAATTAGTGCCTTTTAACCTCTGCTATTTGAAAATTACAGATTCCGAAACGAATCACGATCAGAGGTAGCCCAATCTATTTTCGTTATAATCGCTGTTTAATAGACTGTCGAATTTAAGATTATATTAAATAGGTCCATTGATACCACATTTTTATAAGCCATTAGGTTAAGTCTTATAAAATTTATTACAGTGGGCTTTACATGTATGGGTAATACGTTATGATAAAAGCATAATTTAGACTCACTACGTTTGAAAGATCGGCAATGCGTGACAGATATATCCTTACCATATGATATAAGCCCAAACACGGGCACGATCTAGAGGCCTATTCCACTATGTGTCAAGCCACAAAAACGCAAATAAATAAAACACTGACGTTATACATGTTTTGGACACAATCGAAAAACCACTCGATGCCGATCTAATTTAAATATTCTATATATATCTTATATATAAAAATAAATCGCTAAAGAATAAATGAATAGAATAGAATAAGGAATATCATTTTATTTGCTTTTAAATGTTTGGTAACCGCATAACTCAAGAACGCTGGACCGATCGGCTATTTTTGGTCTTAAAATGTTTGTACAGCATAACGAGGGAAGGTTTTAAACGATGCAGAAAAATATGATAAATGTTTATTAAAAAAAAAAAACAGGATCCGCGTACGAAGTGCGGGCAAAAAAGCTAGTCTAGGATAAAATCGGTTGATTAATTAGGACGACCTAACAGTGTTGTGTGATAAACTAGACCCCACCACGTAGGTAGTTACGTATTTTAATCGCTTACTGTAAGTCACAAAGTAACTGATACATTATGATTTCAGATCACGAAAGAAATTTTGTAAACTGAACCGAACTGCGATGCCTACTTGAACACCAAAAAACAAATCACGACCCTTTTCTACTTACATGAAACTATGGGCAGATGTGAAAATATAGAAGATTTGCCGAGATCTTTTCGCGACTGTTGCGTTGTTTGGCAACTGTGAGCGAAGATGTGTTTTAGAACGACCGTGAACGTACTTACCACAAGGAGGGCTAATAAACAGAGTGAGGGTCCAGCGTATCAGCCGTTTCCGAAGGTGCGGTTATGAGCGGAAATCATGATTTAGCTTCTATACCTCTTCTGTAAGTAAGTTATTCCAGATTTGCACATTTTTGGGTCAGATTAAAGCACAGAAGAGTAGCAAATTGCCACTGCGCCCCGCATCCAGGATCCTTTATTATCCTCGCCGATTCGAACGACTAGAAGCGGGCCAAGTTTGTAACGGTTTTTTAAAAACTCCATTTGAAAGTTAACGCTAATTTTAAATTTTGCTTAATGATCTCACCCTGCCTTAAATGATGCACATTATCATCAGTCATCAGATGTTAATAAGTATAATGTTTATCTATTTTTTGCAGTGCGAGCTGGAGAGTGCTAGTGAATCATGCATCGGTGCATCGGTCATTTCAATAATGGAGCTCTTATTAATTGCACTGAGGATCCCCATATACGAGATTATGCAAAATTGTAAAAGGAATTTGGCCTCCGTACAAAAAGGTTCAAAAACTACCAGGTTGTCAAACAATAAAAAAACAAAATGTAAATAAAAACTTGATTATTCAATATCTCCTGATTATACCTACATCACTTGTCTTATTATGTTCACGAAAGTACCTGTAACAAAAACATAATAAATTACCATTGAAGACTCCTTTAAAGTAAATGAGGCATAGAGAATCTTTCTTAGAATTAAACTCAGAATGCATACCCCTCGTTTATGAAATGCGCTTACCTCTTTCAACCGAAGCCTATCGCTGATACGTCCTTTGAGTACGCCGCCATTCTTGCCGTGACTTGCATTACCTGAAACATACAAGTGCATTAGAAATTTAAGACATTGTTATCGTAATAAGCTTATTTCTTTTTTTTCACAATTTTTAATGGTCTTACTTCCTATCTGTTACCCAACGGTCTTTGATCTTTGTCAGGGAAACTAATTATCAACAATAAAATCTCCAGAATCCCACTTTCTCTAACAGTAAACCCACAGAATAAAGAGTACAGTAATTGAAGCTAAGCCTGTTGTCAAAATGATGACGTAACACCACGAAGCCATAGGCGTTGCCATTTGAGTACTAACTTCAAAATGTCGCTCAAACTTTGTTGCCTGTTTTAATCAAATGACATAGCGGCTGTAGCTTTTAGTGACACGTCAGTAACTGACAAGCACTGGTTAAAGGCTACATAAATGCCTCGTCAATGCGCAATGCGTGTGTGCAGTGTGACATTACGAACTTTAGCAGGTAGCTTCCCAACTGTATCTACCATATATTTAAAACTGTGTACACCGACCTCCATACCCATCCCCATCCCAATATGATCCCTACGTTTTGCAAATTAGAACCTAACAGATAATTTAGGTTATAGGGTCAAGCACTTGCAATGCAAAAAAACCGGACCTTGCGTCGCTCGTCATCCCAAGGTCATTAGGACGCTTCCAGAGCGTAGCAAGCGATATAATTTTTTTAGGAATTTCATCCAGTTCAACATAACACATATGTCTCATACATCATTAGCTACGAGTTTGTCACCTGAAATAGGACTTTCTATTATAATAAAAGACTTCAAAGCACATTTTGAAGAAAAACTTAGCATTTACGAAAGATCCAATATCAAAAAGATATCCAACATGTCATGAATCACGCAACCTTCGAATACCTACGGGAAGTACCAACATTCCAAATAGTGATAGAAATTCCGAGTCGATTACATTGCACCCGCTTAATGTGAGAGTAACAAACACTATGGGGGACAGCGGACAGTACACGGACGACCAAACCAATCTCCGAAGTCACCGAAACCAACAACGAGGTTCTAAAGTCATCCTTGAAACGCTGGATCGCCAAAAACTTTAGAAAGGTTAATGATAGGTTTTAAATTTGGGAACCGGATCCGCATATTGTAACAATACATGTATGCAGAGTGATTCAAGTTTAAGACATTTTTCTAAAGTAGCACGTTCTATAAAACCCCATTGCACACCCGAAACGAATAACAAAATCCAAATTCGGATGAAGAGAAAACTTACCATTCGAGTCGAAGGAAGTCGAAGACTATCTCATAGCAATTGCGACGCATTCACAGACCCAACTTTTGCAATCTTCGAAAACTTTCGTGTGTGGAGGAGTGGAGACAGCCAATGTGCAATATTTAGCTTACTTTTTGCGAAGTTAAATACACGAGATACTACATGCTACGATTCCAATATTAACAAACAGTTGTCAATGATAAAGTATAAAGATAAAATAATTTGTTTGTAAACTTAAGAAATTATGCGCTTATTGGCGCCACTGTTAATAAACGATGAAATATCACCTCTTTCACGTACACAAAAATGACGAGCATAAGTTACGGCACATGCAAATACCGAACAAGTTTCAAATCTAAACAGATAGACTAAATAGACTGTGTCCATATTTCAATTCATTGCCAGGCTAGAAATTAACATGTGTAAAACCAACAAAACAGGGAATTAAATAAAAAAATGTAATTACGGTCTCAACTACAAGATAATTCGCTAAGCAAGAACCAGGAAATCAAGAATTCAATATCGGCCTCCGTCGTGACAGACTGCCTGATGGGTTATTCAAGACTTGTTCATAAAGTAATGCCTTCTGAATTTCTATTGTGTTTTGAGATTTAAGCTCGGCTGGAGGCAACATCATCCCGTCACCGTTCGCGTTGTAACACACGGTAGATAAACAAAACCTGGAAGCCGTTCGTGACTTACAAAATTTACCAAATTGCCTCTATCCACTAAACTTCAACTCAAACTCTCGATGCGTTGACTTTTACATACCGCGCACTTAGCGACCATCACTACATTGCACCAATGAAACCACATTTGCCTGACACATCCCGCACAATAGCCACAACCGAAAACTTTTAAAAATTACACAACGAACCCGATTTCAGTATCCAATGTTCAACAATTGATCGAGCACAAACCATTATGACGCAATAACAAAACAAATTTCTAAATGAAATTTATTAAGTATTTAATCGTTTATGGCTACATAAAAACATTTCAGACGCTTACATTAACCTTAACCTAAAATACAAATGTTCATCCGAAAAATTTCAACGTCAATCGAAGACAACAGTTTTGAGAACACAATCAACCGCACACAGAATTCAAGACGAAAGATCGGCGAAAAGCATTTCACATTCCACGCACGCCAGACGCAACTATACAAACCCCAAATAAAACAGAACCGACTTAATTCAAAACTTCCTAAACCACAAAAGACCACAACTACAACAGTTTAGACTGTCTAATCATCTCTCTTT